>JAQPZY010001469.1:2382500-2982500 GCA_029931535.1 Margaritifera margaritifera
ACGATTATGTATTATATCAACAAACCTGCACTGTATTCTATCTGACTCGTTCAGTTCACACATTTCTGCTCCGGATCAAAAAGCTGGTAATGCTGCTAATGCTAGTTTCTCAACAAATGAACTAAGATATGAATGATCATCCAAATCACCAATTAACCTTCTCAGTAGCTCATATGCTTCTTCTGTCCCGTTTTTATTGTTGCGAAGCCTCTTGATGAAACTGTGATCCATGGCAAAGTTGGAGAGTCTGGTCAAAACTGGCCATCCTTCATAAATAATGCATTGTATGCTATACAACACCTTTCCCTTGTTATCTGGTGTAACCTTCCCGATGAAAAGATTTTCGTCTGACATAAAATAACCTGGACAGTTTCCCGCCTCAACGTACTGGGCTAGTCTGTTCAAAACAAGAAATATGCACTCAATCAAACTGGCTGGAATCCATAATTGATGATCGGTCAGCTGTTCAGTAAGCCTAGTGGGTAGGTATGAGGAAAAGTTGAGTTTCTAATCCTTTCGATTAAACAACGTCGTTTCGGCTATTGTAAATCGTATTTACGTTTAGACATTTTGGTAAATGCTGCAGCCTTAAGTGTATCTCAGTTAACTATTGCGGAACCACAGCCAAATGGTCTAAAAGCATATCAACATCTTTCAAAGGATAGTGGACGCTCATAATAGGGTAGCAAGTCCGCTATCCATAAAGTCTCTGAGGGCGACACTTAGAAGCATGCGATATATTTACATGCCTATGTGAACTTTTTTCATATTTCTTCTTTGTTACATTTGCTTTATCAGAGATACACTGATGCTAGGAAAATGTACCTTTGTTGAATTTCGGTTTTTATCGTTGCCATAAAGACCGTTAAAATTGAGCTTATCGCTAATCAAAAACCGTCTTTATTTGAAAGTGAAACAAATGGGAGGGAAATTGTCATGGTTTCATATGGTTAAGAATATTACAACCATACATTAATTTGATCTAAGGGACATAACTCTCAATCTTCAAAGGTAAATGTGCGATTTTACTTCATGTACGATGTCAAATTGACTGATTCAGATTAGGTGTAATAACTGAGGAGCCATCTTGAAAACACATGTTTTTAAATTCTTTTAATACATTTTTTTTAAACTTCGAAACCATGAAAAGCTTTTGTTTTCGACAATCGATCGCCATTCCAATCATTTAATAGTCTCTGAAAATGGATCAAAGATGTTCACAAAATAATACAGGTTATTTGTGCGTATGCTTGTTGACGCAAATACAGGCAGTCTTTTTTTTTCTTCACGTTTCCATGCAGTGCAAGATTGAGATGACAGGTATTGGAGCTACAATAAAGTATGTTGCAGTAATGAATGTGAATAGTTTTGGTGTCGTTGTGGTCTAAAAGGAAGATGTCAAACGGAACTGGATGGAAACCCAAATGGAGACTCGGAACCAAATTCACAAAAGAGACCCAAAATGGAAATCAGCAAACACAAACGGGACTAAATGGACCAGAATGGAATTCAACTGACTCGAGCGAAGGTCCAAATGAATCGAAAAGGAATTTATTGGGCCCAAATGGGGGCCAATATAACCGCTGCTCTGACAGGGGCATACCCCAAAGATCATATCAATATTTACTTCATAATGCTATGACATAAATGCATGTATTGGGGTAAAATTAAAGTTTGAGTTTGTAACTCGGGAAGATCTATGCCTTTTGTACGTTAAACTGAAACACGTTTAATTGTATCTGAATACTGGATCTAAAAATATAATATTTTAGCAGGGTTATTGGTTATCAGTAATTGCACAAACAAACGTCTTTACCGAACACGTAGTAGGCTGTTTAAAAAAGCAGGTCCAAAGAGTTAGTGCCTACTTACTTTCATTAATACCCATATCAAGCTTACAGTTAAGTATTTTAATTTTCAGTATTTACCAATTATATAATTTACACAACATTACATCATTCATTCTTGGAAGTAGGAAGTATTTCTTACCACCAGACGGATCCCCCAGCAATTAATTTCACAAGATAATTGATTATAAAAGGTTAAAAAATGTAGCATATCAAACTTAGGAGATCAAATTATGGCACTAAATTATGTTCAGATTTGAAGTTATCCAAATGATTATTATCTGTTGAGAAAATGTTGGAGGTTTTATATTTTAAGATTTTACTCTTGTCGCAAACTGAGTTCTGATAAAGGAGCCGTATTATTAATTTTGTTTTCAATATCTGTAGAATTCTCTGTGCTAGGTGAGGGGCAGTTATAAACCGCTCTTGTGGTGAAACTTTTCGGGACTGGTGCAAAACCAATGTCTATCTGGCACAGGTGTTTGGCCCAATCCATATTGCAGTAGAGAGGCAAGGTTAGGTAAAAGCCGAAGGGGGAGGGGAGATTAAATGGAGCATACCAGATTGGGAATACATGGGTCTTTCCCTCTCTATGTGTGCATGCCAGTAGGGGCGTGATTGATGGGCTATTATACTACTTAAGTAGACTGTCAACATATATTAGTAGGTCCTGACCAAGGCAATACTACGACCAATTTACTTCCGTTAGTTTGGGTTTAAGAACAATGTCTTTGTCTGGTAAACATTCTGCTGTGGCAATTTTGTGTTTTCATCTTTGCGTTAAGTGCTGTTATCGCTAATTGATAACCGCATTTATTGAAAGTAAAACAAATGGGAGGGAATTTGTCATGATTTCTTAGGGTAATGTTTATTATGGCAAATATAGTAATTTGATCTAAGGGACATAACTCTCAATATTTGAAGGTACAAGAACGACTTCTCTTTGACTGTTCATCTCATGTATAATGATTAAGAGACAATCTAGATAGCAATTGGTTTCAAATAAAGTCGACACATTTTTAAGATCTACCATCTAACCCTGATTTCCTGCTTAACTACTATGTTGCTAACCTAACTAAATAATATATCGACACTCGCAGCAGATGCTACAATTCTTTTTATCAGGAAAGAAAAACAAAAAAACTAAATAAATAAATATATACATATATACATATTATATATATGTGTGTATTTATGTATATATATATATATATATATATATATATATATATATATATATATATATATTTATATATATATATATATATATATATATATATATATATATATATATATATATATATTTATATTCTAATAATTGTTGTTCAATCATAGATAAAATCTGCAGATTATAAAATCATCTTAAAATATACTAAAATTACAAAGTATCGATCGACGTTGTTGTGGAGATAGTGATCTGGGAGTGATAACAATTGTAGTGGTAGTAGTATGAGTAGTATAAGTATTAGTAGCTGTTTTTGTTCTTGTTCATATTGTAGCTTTTGTTATTGATTACAGCATATTGTTTTTTCTTATTCAGAGGAGAGAAACAGACCTGGAGTTATTTATCTCATTTTTTATTTTAGATCATATCAGGAAAAATTAAATAATGAACTTTTTCCATTTTACTCACTGGGTCACAATTTGAAAGAAAATGCTTATTTTCCATATTTAGCTCAGAGAAAGAAGATTTGGAATTGTTTCTATCTTCTCCTAATTAGATCTAATAAGAAAATATTTCCTTTTTCCAAGTTTAAACCGAATAAGAAATTATAACCTTTTTCATTCTTCCTTCTTCACTCCGAATAGGGAACAAAGAACTCTTTCCTTTTTCCTTATTCAAACTGAATAAGGAATAAGGAACTATTTTCATTTTCCTTATTTGGTTTGCATAGGGAATGAAAAAACATTCCTTTTGCCTTGTTCAGACAGAAAAGGAATAAGAAACGTTTTTCTTTGTCCTTATTCGCTCCAAATAGGTTCATTCAGACTAAATATGGAATAAGGAACATGGTCACAGGCAACTAATTATTCTATGAGCTACATAACCAGATATGTGCAGTGGTATATTAAGAACCGTATTTAAAACAATGAAGGTCATTGATTGACCAGAAAAATTGACCAGAAAAATTTAACATAATTTTGTATAAGAAGCATATATATGGTTAAATTGTATGCAATAGTAGGCTTGAACCTAAAACAATTTTCATTTTGTCACTGTCACTGCACAGGTACTATTGGATGTAAATGTGGAGATGTGACCAGGAAGACTTTTTATAGTGGGCACCTGCAATGAAATTAGTCTCAAAAACAAGCCATGCAGCATATCATTTTCATTGTTTTAAAACTTTCCTATTGGATAGACCTTGCATAGTATGCAGCATGGTTTGCTGATTTTACCAAAGTAGAGTAAATTTTGCCAAACACTAACATTTTGATCTATGGGAACTGATCAAATGGAGTTGATAAAATTAACGTGAGGAAATAAGAATCAGATTAAAGGCTTATCTACTTCAGTGACAACAATTACAATTACTACCACAAAAGAAAAAATAAATCAAAAACCAGCAACTATAGCAATAATAATAATAATAACAACAACAAGAGTCCCAAGTGGGCCTGATACTTTTCACCTGGTAGTTGACAAATGTTAACTTGTGAATGTAAATTCACTCAAATTTACTGTGTAGTAATGTTGTTGTCATGGATCTTCTTTCATATATCTGGCATGAAACAAACAAGTGATTTATACGACCAGAAGTGTTCATTGAGGACTAAGTCCTGATTCACAACTTAAAATCTGTTTACAGGCCCAACATTGAAGCATATACATTTACTTGGCATTACAAAGAGTTAATCTGTGCAGTCAGCATAGATTTTTGATTGTATCCTCATCCCCAGCCTCCCTTGGTACAGCCCCTCCCTAGAGTCATAACTTGGAAAACTCTGAGATTTCCCACCCAATGGAGCTGAGGTGATTCAGTGGTTAAGGAGTTGGAGTCGCGACCAGAAGGTTGAAAGTTTCATACCCACCATCTAAACAGCCTGGATCCTCATTAATATGTGTGGATCTTCCTCATAATTATACTCATCTGAGATCTTGATGATACAAGTATACATAGCAAATCTGATCAAAATCAATATTTAGAGCTGTCAAAAGCTCAGCCAATCAGATCCAAGATCACCTCATTATTATCGGATGTCATTCATGATCTTTAAAATTAAAGCTTGCATACCAAATATAATTAAATCTTATAAGAAATATGGCATCTAGACCAGTGGTTCTCAAACTATTTTTGTTAGCCGACCACTTGAAAATTGCTGAGGGTCTCGGCGGACCACATAATGATCTTTCCTAATGTTGATTGTACCATTAGCTGTTGTTCTGCAACCTTTCCACAGACCACCTGAATGGAGCTCGTGGACTACGGTTTGAGAACCTCTGCTCTAGCATATTCACTGACTCAGCCAATCAGATGCTAGATTACTTCCAAGTTGTTAGAGATCTTGATGATATAAGCTTAAAAACCAAATCTGATCAGAAATATGGCCTCTAGTGGTCAAAAGCTCAGCCTATCAGATGCAAGATCACCTCGTTAATATGTGTAGGTGTTATTCATGATAAAAGCCTGCATACCAAATCTGATAAATTCTGATAAGAAATATGTCCTCTAGAGTATTCACTGACTCAGCCAATTGGATGCTAGATCACTTCGTTAGTCTGCATAGATGTCACTCAAAATCAAAGTTCCCAGAAATCCTGTTGATATATGCTTAAAAACAAAATCTGATCAGAAATATGGCCTCTAGTATTCACAAGCTCAGCCAATCAGATGCTAAATCACCTCAGTAACATTACTGATGTCACTCAAAATCAAACTCATTCGAGATCTTGATGGTATAGGCTTAAGTAACAAATCTGATAAGAAATATGGCATATAGAGTGTTCACAAGCTATCTATCTTTTACATGGTGCAGGAGTTGTACAAAACATTACTCCCATATGAACAGTGTTCAAAAAATTTGATAGCCCGACGCCCGGGGCCCCTCTAATTTCATATCGGGGCCCTCCTATATTTTAAGTGAAAAGCCAGTCGGGCTTGTCAAACAAAAACATTTCTGAATCATAAAAATGTAATGTAAGTAGAATATAGACTTTATTATTTCTTTGTTAATTATATGCCACACATTTCCAAAATAATGCAGTCTGAATAAAAATGGCATTATAATATTTTTGTAAAAATCATAATTAAGTACATTTAAAATAGTAAATAATTTAGACATTATTATTATTATAGAAGACAAAAAAAAAATATATACACATGCATGCAGAAAAAGTAATAATTAAAATAATAATTAATTATAATGTCTACATTACATGTTTTTTTTAAATGTCACTCAAATCGCTGGCATGTTAAATGCCATGTAAATATGAATTAAATATGATGGTACAGAGAAGACAGATTTGGTTGATATAGTTGATTTAAAGGCTGCAGATGCTAGGTGTGTTTAAAGAACAGCAATTGCAATGTGCAAAGCTGTGTGAAAAATAATAGTAAAAAATAGGACCCTTTTGGGCACATGGTATTGAGCTTGTGGATTTTGAGTCAGGGCTTGTGAATTTTTTCAAAGCACCAGCCCTGGTCATGTGTCTGAAAAAAAATTCTTTGAACACTGATGAACATGTGGTTGTGCATGCAACATCACACACACGTCTGGAGAGACAAAATAATCCCAACTGTTTTCTTAAAAAAGAGTGAAGGGATACAATTATTTTACTGCATCAACATTAAAATTCCAGACGAATTTACCATATTAAATGCTGTTTTCATTTCAAGAGATGAAAGGTTGGTGAAATTCTTCCACCAGTTGTGTAAACTATTCAAAGAATAAAAAGCGTAAAAATAATAGTTGAGACATTGCTGCAGAGATCTATGTATGTATGTATCTATCTATGTGCATGAACAGAAAGGGATAACAGAAGAGAGAGATAGAGAGTTGGGTGGGTGAGTGAGGGTTCAAAGATGTTTACTGTATATTAACATATGGAAACTCTGTACTTTTCCACATAATTAAGCTTACTTGTTCATAATAAATGAAGTCTGACATAAGAAGAATATCATATTCTTCACATGTTTTGTAGTCTTCCCAATGGAAGGGCATCAACAGTAACCTTGGAAACAAACTGGTGCTTGTTTGTGTCAATATTTAGCTGAATCAGGGGAATGAACTCTGGAAGGTCTGTCATTGTACCATCTGCCCTTCAGAAACAATATAAAAAATATGTAAATGAGCTAAACATTACATTGATCAATAGACTATATATATATATATATATATGAAATTCCTTTTCTAAAAACAGAATAGCAGAAATTTAGTGAGAACATTAGTGTAACATTTCCTGCTTAGAACATCTGCATTTCAGAGTTTAATCTCAATTTCTCAGAAGACTCACATGTGTAAGTTTATAATAATATGATTGTCTAGCTAGTAAATGTCAATGTTTGATTATATAGAGTAAAACCTGTCTTACTGTATATTTCCATATAAAGAGCACCTGCTCATAAAGGACAGCATTTAAGAACTGTTTTATTTCCTTTGCATACCGTATATACTCACACACCAGTTGGATTCAACAGTAAACAACGAAGACTCCAATTTGCCATCACATAATGTGCTGGCAGCTCCATGTCCACGTTGTTCGTTCTACTTATTAGTCCTAACAAATGCCATGGACCCAGATAAGCTGGCATAGTATGTGACAACATATCTGGGTCTATGTTGCTTGTTCTACTGATTAGTCCTAACAAATATCATAGACCCAGATCTGCTGGAATATTATGTGACAGCATATCTGGGTCTATGTTGTTACTGATTAGTCCTAGCAAATTGTAGAGATCCAGATCTGCTGGCATATCATGTGACAGCATTTTTGGGTCCATATTGTTTGTTCTACTGATTAGTACTAGCAAATTGCATAGACCCAGACCTGCTGGCATATTATGTGACAGCACATCTGGGTTTATGCCATTTGTAATTGGATTTGACTTGTAGACAAGTATATACTATGTGGTATTTAACCATTATATCAAGAACACCACTGTAGAATCCATTGAGTGTTCTTTATTGACAGCTTAACTGCAGATTAGACAGTTTTCTTCACCTTAATTCAAAGACTTCCTCA
Organism: Margaritifera margaritifera; assembly: GCA_029931535.1. Classification (NCBI taxonomy): domain Eukaryota; kingdom Metazoa; phylum Mollusca; class Bivalvia; order Unionida; family Margaritiferidae; genus Margaritifera; species Margaritifera margaritifera. Next base: position 2,390,532 of record JAQPZY010001469.1, read on the forward strand.
CACTGAAATATCTGAACAACTAAGATCATGTTGTATAGGGTACCAGATCATGCTGTTGATGGTACCAGAAAATGTCATGCAGTTACTGTAATTTCATTTCTTTTTATGCATATAAATGTTTGTGGTTTAAAAAATATTAGGTGTTTATATTCATGCATGAGGAGAGCAGTTCTACTGTTTCCTCAAAAAGGTTATTTGTTTTTCTTTTTTTGAACTTTGTGGTTTGTAGCAGCCCCATATGCCATGAAAAATGTTCCCCACAAAAGCCATGATACCGTATATACTCGATTATAAGTCGACTCAACTATAAGTCAACCCCTCCTTTTTAGGGCTGCAAAAAGTCAATTTCTCTTTGACCCTCCTATAAGTCGGGATGTATTTTGCAAGTCAGATCCATCTGAAGGGGTGACTTCTCAGTGAGTCAGAAATGCACTTTTTAACTATAAACAAGCCAAACAGGATAGATAGATAAGAAAAATACACACAAAACTAGTGTAAAATACATTTATATTATTGAGCAAAATGTCACAAATAAATTGAAAACTTACAATTTGTCCATCTTCGTGTAATAAAGTCCACCGAAATCCATAATCCATTTTAAGTCCATTTATATGATAAATCCATGAATTCAATTATAGGTCACATACCTATATTATTATAGTAGTTCAGAATGATCTGATTCACAATATCCCGTAATATGTTAATTCCACACGTTGTACAAATAAACAATGAAAGTTAAATCCACGTTTTTGTGATTCACTGTATCCTAAAAATGTCACTATCTAAGGTCATCTGGTACAAAGTCCAAGAATTAATCCTCATTGTCTGATAAAGTTCTGAAATCCTACATCGTCGTCTAATCATTGTAAATCGTCATCGTCTAGTCATCGTAAATATCGTCCAACTCCGATTGCTCGGCTTTACTGTCATATGCGGGTGCTTATGCAGAGACTGAGCTTGGGCTCTGCAAGTAACACTTTGATCATAAAATCAGAAATCTATTAAAGGATGCAACTGAACATGTGTCAATTGTGTGGCAAGATCACAGGGAATTCAAATAATCACCCTCTGTTACTTGGCATTGAACAAGTATCAAACTCACGGCTTGATCAAAGGGTTGTTATGTGGGAAAACAAAGAGTGTTGTGCCTTTATAAGGGATTATGGTCAAAGTATATGCACAGGAGGTTGTAGAACTCAACTCGGCACTGAACAAGTGTTAGATTCGTGGCTCGATCAAAAGGATTGTCAACTTGAAAATAAAATGAGTGCCTTTACAAACCAAGGGCTTATCGTCCCACGTGCACTGGCAGATAACTTTGGAAATATCACTTGTGAATTAAATCTGACTTGTGGAAAAGGAAAATACAAATTAAATCAAAACTTTTATTGCATCAAGCAGTCTTTATGCAGCAAAACACAAATATTAATACAAATACAGGTTGTTAGGCCTTGCACGAAAATGGAAGCAATATACTTACTAGTAAACACCCACGGTAAACAACATTGAAAAACACTTCACTTTGCAGTAGGTACTATTTAATTTACCGGTAATATTTTCAAATGATTAAAATCCAAATAACTGTAGATACAAGTATTGTGTAATGAATACCGTCATGAAACGGATAAACACAGTGCATACCATATATGCATTACTAAATAGGAATAGTGGCATGAAAACATAAAAATATATGAATTGACAGTATTTTTATGTACTGCAAACATCTAGAGTTTCCAACATTACCCCTAGATTTATAATTTTTTGTAAACGTTGCGCTTATAAGATGACCCCTACTCTGCATGAATTGAATTTTAAGTAAAAAACGTTGACTTATAAGCGAGTATATACTGTAATTGGTATTCCACAAAAATAATGAAAATGAAAATTGGTACCCCATTAAAACTGGTGTCCCATGAAAGCCATAAGAATTTGTACACCACAAAAATTAATACCCCATGATAACTGGCACCCCACAGAAAAGTGAATTATCAGTGTTGTTAAAGAGTTTGAACTTTTCCAGATTTGAAGTACTAGTAAATAACCAGTCAAAATACAAATGACTGTATGTTTGTTAATACTGTTCAACAATAGGTACATGTATATTATAATAATTAACTTCATCACTTGATGGACTAGGGAGTTTTGGGGCCTCGAGTTTGGCACACTGGTTTCTGGCATCAAAAATCTCGAGTAGGAAAATGAAGATTATGAAGGACCAGTGAGTTTTTTAAATTTTTTTTACCACCTCTGTCAGCAACATTAAAGGCTGATAAGAGTGGGCCCTGTTAGATGGGGATAATATGCAGTCTCCTTTAGCAAGTATTAGATACCAGGGGTCACGCTACCAGGCGAAGAGGGCGACTAAGTCACCGAAAAAATGTAAGCTTTGCCTTCTTGTATTAGGAAAGCGAAAATAACTTCGCCCTGTCATTTTTGTTTAGATCTACACCGAGTAACAGTAGTTTATGGCTTCTGAGATGCTCCCTCAACCCAGTCAAGTAGTGTTAAGCCCCTGGTGAAATGGACTGCATGTTGCCTTAGCATGTGTTCATATCAATTGCACCAACAAAAACAAACTCTTGCACATTCACAGGCATGTGTTTTAATAGTTGAATGACCAATTAACTCTCCCCCCCCCCACAAGATATCGCTGCTGATTTCTCCAAGTTATAATTTTAAGATGAAAACTTAATAACTTGTGTTTCAAAACTAAATCATCTATATGTAAATAACAATTTGTGTTTTAAGAATAAAATTGGTGAAAGCACTTTCTAAATATATAGTTTGAAGATTTTAACCAGTTAACTGCCGTGCTTGCATTATTTTCTTCATAAATTAGTTTGAAACCGTAAGTGAACCTGCTAAGGGGTAATAATGGCCGGACATTGCTGTGTCTTGGAAGTACGTCTTCATTAGACTGTCTGTTTTTGTAATTCATTGGTAATATACATGAAGGAAATTATACAATTCATAGAAAGCAAAGCGTAACTATTATGAGATAAATGATTTAGCCTACAAATACTGATTTGTTGGTCAGAAACATATGGGACATATCTAAGTTGTGGAATTGATAAGCACTGTAACTTAAGGTCAAGGTTGTTAGCTTACATCACTCATTTTTGTGCAAATACGAGAAAATGTAGCACAAAACAAAATATCCAACCAATACACGATGTTATTACAAGCATATAGACAATTATAAAAACCTTACATTTTCAACCATATATAGTGATTATTGCAACTAAGCTAGAAAGTGAGTGGTCATATGAAGAAAATCCATGTTTCTAAAAATCGATGCATCTACTTTTAAAAACAATACCGAAAAATGACAGTCAAAAGATTTACATTAAATTTAGAATCAACTCACTCAAAATGCAGTTGTAAAGATGAGATTACTCATCAGTGACCACTGGTTTGAATGGATGAACACTTTGATGTTGAAGACACAAGTACATGTGCTCTCATGTGTGTATTATAGCCTAATATAGGGGTTGTTTGAAACTAGTCTGGAAATGTTTTCAACTGTCATTTTATTGTGAAGAAACAAAAAAAAATTATATTTGCTCTTTAAATGGCAGTTGCTTAAGTATTTTTACCTATTTGTAATTACAATACTGTAATCTAGATACTCCTGTCAGTTAAAATTAATTACATTGTATAGTTTCTGCTCTGCTTTTCTTAAGTCATGTGGCCAAAATACATTGCATATTTCTCTCCATCTAAACAGTCACACTTTTAAGTATGAATACACTGCATATGAATATAATACATTCATATACTTACAAAGTATGTTTATAATATACAAACAACATAGAGAAATTTCTACTTGATGATAAAATATTGCTTAAAACAAATGTTAAATGCAAATATGCATAATGAGAAATACTGGACACAGTTTAAATGAGAACAACAGCACACAAACACACACACCTATATATATATATATATATATATATATATATATATATATATATATCTATATATATATATATATATATATAGATATATATATATTGTGTTTCTTGCATCACTGCCACTTCTTCCTGTTCTGCTCTCACTTCTCCCTAAAATACAAGTCTAGCTTGACCCCTGAGATACCTCCTGTGGGGTACTATGAATTGATAGCTGGCACCCACTTCTTGTAAACAAAGATTTTTCCCACATCGCAGAATGTGCACATGCACTGCTTTCTGGATCCGGCTGTATGAATAAATCAATTTTAATCTATAAAAAGAGAGTTCTGAAAGCATTAATAATTACAGGGTACAAATGATAGGTATTTGATAACATGATGATGGTGATAACAAGACAAATTGATCAACAAGTTGTCTACCAATTTTGCCAGTTTGGTGAACAACTTTAACCAATAATATATTAGCGGATCTTTTTCCATAATAATTAATTATAATAACTGTGTATTGGTCCCAGACTTATGCCACAAAAAAGTAAGAATGACTAAGTTTAAATGTAAGCCCATATACAAGATATATCATAAATATGACTTCAGAACATGAGAGAGAGAGAAAGAAAGAGAGAGGTTTGCTAACTGCTTACAGAAACAGAAGCAGCTTGAGGTTTTATTTCAAAGGCTATTATCTGAAATTCTTTCCTTCTTTTTCTTCCATTGTTTTACAGCTGTGTGAAACCTTATTGTCCACAATGTCCCGATTGTCAGAAGACATTAACCGTTAAAGTGATGTATAGTTTCGTAGCACAAGATCCCTCAGTGCTGAATTGTTTGAGAAAAGAAATGAAAATTGTACTCTGCTTTTAAATTGCCTGCATTTGAATTACTGTACATAATAGATTCACAAACCCTATACGAAAAATGATTATTGATGTCTGAACTTTATTATAAGCATCAAGTCACATATGTAACTTTATCATATTTGCACTTACAGGTGCAAATACAGGTAAATATATAAATTACCTTCGTATGTCATCTGTATTTTTGTATCTTTTTAAAATAATAGAGTTCAAATATGTCAAACAAATACTGCTTCTTTTGTGGCTCAACCATACATATGTCTGTTACAACTTTATATCTAAGTTGTGAAAATCACAGGTGTAGAATAGGTAATAGTTAATGACCATCCAGTCAAGGAACACCACAAGTAAGTTTACACCCCCAAAGTCTTTAATAAATGTTCACAAAGCTTTGCAGTTTTATTTTTATTTTTTCTAGTATATGTCTATCATCTAATGTCCACTTATGAGCTTACGTAAGTGAGCCAGTCAAGTTCATTACCATTTCAGGTGTTACTTCCTTAGAATATTAAGAAATATATCCCAACTAATTTTTTTAACTAAAGTAAGGGGTTGATATCACCTACTCAGCTGTCCAGTAAAAAATGGAAATCAGATTTATGCACCAAACCCACAGCCATATCCAAAAAAAAAAAAAAAGAGTTTCAATTCATCAGGTGTGACAGGCTTCCATTTTCTCATGCGGCTGTTGTCACTCAAGTCTGCCCCATTTACTTTCTGCTGTGCAAGAAGATTTATGAAAATCAGATGTAAGAAATCCTAATACAAAAATAGCCTTAAATGGGCTACAGGCTTTATATTCTCCATGTACCATTTAATTTTGAATACCGCTGAACAGGGGCTGACTGGCATGCTGTCAGTTTTTGTCCATGCAGCATATACATTGGACTTATATTCATCACCATTTTCTGGCTCAAAATCATCCACTGGCATTTCCAATAACAATTTCCCAGCTCTAATAATCTCATAAACTTCAAAACGTTCAAAATCAGCGTCATCATCACTATCATCAGCCAGTATCTGCTGAATCAAAACATCATCTCGAAATGAACCATGTTCATAGTCAGCCATTTTGAGTTTTCTAGGTAGTGCCTCTCATAAATATGCATTTGTAAAACTTCTTTGATGAATACAAGGTTAAAACTATGACAAAATGCTTATTCCAGGGCAAAAATGAACCAATCAAATTTAGTTTAACAACCATTCATGTCAAGCCGAAGTACCGAGATGTGTAAACAGTTGCTTACCTGAAAAACGACTTAAGCAGCCACAAGCAGTATGAGACCTCTAGCAGTGGCACGACTTATGTTGCGACTAGCACTTTAAGGGTTAAGGAACAGCTGGAAGAGGTCTTAATGTCTACAAACCTAAAAGGGGGAAATCTCAAATGACTTCCAGTATTGACAAAACATCTATTTGATGATTTGAAAATTAAAACCTTCACAAATAGGCATTGTATTAATTATATTTATTAGTTCACTGATTCAATAATAAATAATAATTAATCAATATTTTAATACAATGAATCCACTATGATTCACCAACATCATCAGTCGGGACCATCTGTCACTGTTTGTTATGCTATTTATCCCGGAACGCCCTCCTGATGGTGGGGTTGCAGTGTTGATCAGTCACTTACTTGTTGGTGGTAGACAACCTGCTCATTCCCACGCTTCATCCATAACCAGCTGGACGCTCTTTCAGCAATTTTGCCAGTGCTTGAACTCCCTCTTAATTAATTAATGAAGGACATTAGGTAATTTATGATATTGCCTCTTAATTGCCCACAAACACAGAGTAAGATGTAGATACAAGTAAATAGATAGATATGTTATTACTAGTGGACATTAGGTAATATACAAACAATGAGGTTTCTCTTTCAGATGTTTCTTAATGTCCATAGACATTACATAAAATGTAGACAATAAATAAATAAATGAAATAAATTGTAGCTTGTAACCTTGTAACATGTTCTTTATTTCCTTCTTTCTTTTCTTTCATTTCTGTGGAAGCAATGAAAACATGATTGACTTCTCATACAGAAAAAAAAAGAAAATCTATAGAGGGAAAAAATTCAGAAAAAAATGATTACAGGGAATAAAATCAAGAAAGTTAATAAAAAGAAATCCATGAATCAGCGAACTAATGAATGCTTTTCTTTTGTTCAACCAAATTTCTTACTAAAAAAGAAAGTCTTTATTTTTCAAAGAAAGAAATACAAAACAATGACAGAAAGAGAAATAAATGTATCTACTTAATTTATTATTTTGTTTTTATTTATTTTCGGCACTGTTATTATTATCCAAGTAATGGCCACAAGAAGCTCTAGTCAACTGATTATTGTCCACAGACCATTTTATTTACTGTATTAATATAGCTTTCATTATTTATTTATTTATTCAATTACTGATGCAATAAAGTCAACATAGTGCCAATTCATGACAAAGACTTTAAAATCAATGAAAGTTTTGTTTTTCATCTATCATTAATCATTGGAGACAACCACTCTTTCAGTCTGCAAACATTTAGTAATTTGCAGGCATTATAACCTCTTTAGAAAAATCCATCATGTCCACAAACATTAAGGACAATAAGGCCACCTACACACTGAACACCAACGGGAGTATTTTCCTACCTGTACTGATACATCTGATTCTAACGTGACTGTAGCCACTTGCCTAAATCAGTGTTTCATGTATGTACAAAAAGATAGTGTGGGGGTGGGTGGTGGGGCTGGAAATGTTGTACATCAAAGAAACATTATTTACCTAGTAGTCACTATTACATCAGATGAATAATAAAAAAAAGACTGACAGTCTGTTGAAATATACATACATTCATTTTTACCCATAAGTTGCTGCTTTCAAAAAGACCAAACCAACAGCTAGCCTATGGTACCCCATCAAAGCTCTATCACTTTCGTTCCTTTTAACAATTTCCTCCCGTCAAAATCGTCCGTTTCTAAATATTTAGACAGCGCTAAAGCCGCATCCCAAATAAAAACAGCCTACAACTTTGACTTTGGATTTTGGATTGGTTTATCTTTATTATGACACCGTCATTTCTTTCAAGTTCTCGCACAAAAACGTTGTCCATTGGCGCAGCCATTTTTTTTACTTACATACTAAGTGTGCGCAGTATATGAAATTTCGTGCCAGACTTTACGAAGCTCCAGATTACATACGGAAAACCGGACTCTTTAATAGTGGAATGCAACAGTGGCAACAGCAACAACAATATGATGGTCAATTACAACGTCAGACAAGATAATGAAGAAAAGATGATGATGATAATAATAATAATAATAATAATAATAGCAGCAGCAGCAGCAACAACAACATAAGTCTTATTATTATTATTAGTATTGTTAGTGTCGTTTTAATAAAGAAAAATGAGATAACTGTTATTTTATTTTTCCACAAAATCTCCCTGTCTATCTCTGTCTCTGTCTCTGTATGTCTGTCTGTCTGTCTCTCGATTGATTTTCTATCGCTGGTATCTGTTGTAAATCGACCACAGGGATAAGGTTGCCTGTGGTTAAAACTTAAAATTGCTTTAGCCAATTGATTGCTCCAAAATCCGCCCCCCCCCCCAAAAAAAAAATAAAAATAAAAAAATACAACAAACAAACAAGCAAATAATAATAATAATAATAATAATAATAATAATAATCTTTAGTTCGTACTGTAGGCCACCAGGCAAATTATATGATTATCAAGCATGAAATCTTAGACAAAGTAATATGAGAGAGAGAGAGAGAGAGAGAGAGAGAGAGAGAGAGAGAGAGAGAGAGAGAGAGAGAGAGAGAGAGAATCGCACTGTCAAACCTGAAAAACGAAAAAGAAGCCGCTGGAGCAGATGCTGCATCGAGTTATTTTTTTTAAAGTGCACTTGTCATATTATTACCCCAATACTCACACAATTGTTTCAAAAATTATTTGATACTGGTTATTTTCCACAAATGTTGCCAACAGCGATAATAACTCAAATTTTTGAAAAAGGTGATACACGTGATCCATCCAACTATAGAGGAGTAAGTTTGCTGCCAGTTTTAAGCAAGGTATTTACAACTATTATGAATAACCGGTTACAAGACTGGGCCGCACAAAATGAATTTATGGGTGAGGAACAGGCTGGCTTCAGGTATGGATACCCAACAGTTGACAATATGTTCATACTATACACATTAATAAGCAAATATCTGAGGAAAGCACGAATGAGATTTAAGGCCTATTTTAATTTTTTTATTTTTTAAAATTTATTTTATTTCTTATAGATTTTAAAAAGGCGTTTCACCGAGTTGAGAGAAATCTTTTATACCATACATTTTTAAATTATAATATAAGTACCAAAACGTTACAGTCCTATCTGTTTTGTGCGGGGAGAAATAGGCCGTAACTCTCTTAAATCTGTATACATTGCCAGACCAATTAAATATTGGTTGAAACTACTAGAAATGTCAGATGACACTGGTCTACAGCCAAAATGCTGTCAAACTTTACTAATTCTGGGTCACTCAGAACGAAAATGATGCTTAAAATTGTTGATTGGCTCTAGTTTTAAAGATATTATACTGGGTCAGTATATACGACCCTTGACATGGGAATGGATGAGGATAAGTGATTTGTAAAGGGAAGGGATCTCAGTTTAAACCAGAAATGACTAAAATACATCTTTGACTGGATATATGAATAAATCTATGACTGGGTTTGGACAGTACTTGCTTTTTAGGCAAAACAATGAATGATGCAATCTGAAGCTGGTATTGCGTCATACATGATATGAATTGCATCATGTTATTCCTAGAAGTCATGGATGATGCAATCATAACTAAGCTTACATCACTCTGCTGAAGAAATTGCCCTATATCAGCTCTACAAATCATACAGTGTCGTGCTCTCTTATTTGTCAGTGTTTGATTTTGCAAAGAGACACATTTCTGTTTAGCCAAAGTGAGCAGAGATGCCTCGTACTTGTGTGAACAATGTAGATAACTTCTGCTATGGTTGTGGTCAAGTAACGTTTGCATCACAAAAGCTCAGTATAACCACTATGGTTAAGAAAGCCTACCACCTTTATTTTGGCTCCAAAATTGGAGATCAGGACAAGATGTGGGCCCCACAAATATGCTGCAACATTTGTGCAACAAATCTTCGCCAGTGGTTGAACAGGAAAAGGAAATCTATGCCTTTTGCTGTGCCAATGATTTGGAGAGAGCCAACAGATCATAACAGCAATTGTTACTTCTGCATGGTGCCTCCAGTTGGAAAAGGTGTGTCAAAGAAGAAAAAGGGGACTGTGCATTATCCAAACATTCCATCAGCTATACGCCCAGTACCCCGCGGAGAAGGACTGCCGGTTCCTGATGCACCAGAATCATTCTCACTGGAGTCAGACGAGGAAAAGAAAAATGATGAAACTTCTATTCCTGAACCATCAATGTCACATGACCCATATTTTCTCCCATCCCCCTCCTCTGAACCACACCTTATAACACAAGGTGAACTGAATGACCTTGTCAGGGATTTGGAACTACCCAAGAGTAAGGCAGAGCAGTTGGGCTCCAGACTACAGTAGTGGAAACTCCTGGCAGGTGATGTTAGGGTTTCCATGTTCTGTGACCGTCAAAAGGACCTTGTCCCATTCTTCTTCGTGGAAGGTGATCTTGTAGCCTGCAACAACATCGATGGTGTGATGGCAGCCCTCAACATCGCTCATGATCCAGATGAGTGGAGACTGTTCATTGATGCATCGAAGACGAGTCTTAAAGCTGTTTTGCTGCATAATGGCAGTGTTTTCCATCAATTCCAGTTGGTCATGCAGTCCATATGAAGGAAACCTATGAAAACATGAAACAACTTTTGAGGTGCATAAACTATGACCAACATCAGTGGCAGCTTTGTGGCGATTTCAAGGTTCTTGCTATCTTGCTTGGTCTGCAGACTGGATACACAAAGTACTGATGTTTTCTCTGCGAATGGGATAGTCGTGCGAGAGATTCCCACTACATCAAGAGAGACTGGCCACTCCGACAGTCATTGGAGCCTGGGATGAAAAGTGTTCATCATCCACCACTTGTTGAATCAAGGAAGATTTTGTTATCACCCTTGCACATCAAGCTGGCTCTGATGAAGAACTTTGTCAAGGCCATGGACAAAACACAAGCAGCTTTCAAGTACCTCCGTGGACAATTTCCAAGGTTAAGTGAAGCTAAGATAAAGGAAGGTGTCTTTGTTTGTCCTCAAATTCGTGATCTTCTTCGAGATGATGCATTTCACCGTGCACTTCTTGGCAAGAAAAAGACGGCATGGAAAGCCTTCCATTTAGTGGCAACAAATTTTCTAGGAAACAACAAGGCAAACAACTACAGGGAGTTGGTGGAAAACCTCCTCAAGGCATACAAAAGCCTTGGTTGCAACATGTTACTAAAGATACATTTTTTGCACTCTCATCTCGATTTGTTTCCACCGAACTGCGGAGCAGTGAGCGACGAGCACGGGTAGCGATTCCACCAGGACATTGCAACAATGGAGAAACGCTATCAGATTAAATGGAGCCCATCAATGCTTGCAGACTATTGCTGGACAGTGACAAGAGATGCTCCATTTAATGAATACAAGAGACAAGCCAAGAAGCGCCGAGTAGACACTGAATAAGGACTAAGCTATGTACTTATATATACATAATAGTTTTTTTACTTTTGTTTCAATATATGTTTTATTTATATAACCCTTTTGCTGTTTTTTAAAGTGTTGCATAAACAGGACATGTGAAATATTATCATGTAAAGCAACCATAAACACATGAAAAGACCAAGGTTTACAATTTATGATTAAAAATCTACTATGTACTCAATATACATAGACGTAAAATGTAAAAACTTAAATATCTTGGAAACAGTAGCCAATCATATTTTTTAATTGTCATATTTGAATTCAGAACATCAAAATCCCTAATAAATAACACATTTTATCTCTGAAGCAGACGACTTCGAAAAAATTGTAGACCAGTGTAATCGATTGGCCAAATTGTGTTATAAAGGTAACTCTCTTGGCTTGAGGGTACAAATAGTAGCTCTACAATTTGGGCTCATAATGTTAAGAAATTTTATTGAGTTATGGTTTTAGTGAGGCATGGTATAACCAAGCAGTGGGATACAAAGAGATTTTTATGAATTTATTAAAGATTAGATGAAAAGATATAGAGACACAAAATTGGCATGCAGAGGTAAATAGCATGGACAGACTGAGAGTATACAGAATATTAAAGACCGACTTATGTGTTTGCTCTGCTTAGACAAACCTATTTTGAGGAATATATACTGTAAATTGAGGGGCTGGTTACTTGATGTTAAGATTAATTCAGGACGCAATGAGAAACTGAAATATGAAGATAGACTCTGTCCATACTGCGATCTTAATATTGTGGAAACAGAATATATTTTATCTGCTGTTCAAGATTTACAGACATTCGTGTGAAGTATTTACCTTTGTTTCTGTATTTGATCCTACGAGAAGAGACATTTTTTGATGCAATGAGAAGCAATCACAGAGAAACTATTCTATCAATTTGTATGTTTGTACTCTTTAGGAGGGAGAAAAGAAAACTATTATGAAAATGTAAGTACTTACACTTACTGTACTTGGACTTGTTATATTGACCTAATGTGTTTGTTTGTTAATATGTATGTATGTAATTTGGGCCGGTGGCCTATATTACTGAATAAAATATTTCAAAATGTTACGAATGATTAAAGCAATCTATAAAGATATAAATGCTTGTGTTAAGTCTAATAATGGTCAGAGTAATGTTTTTGATTGTCCAGCTGGAGTACGGCAAGGATGTGTTTTATCTCCATTACTTTTTGCCTTGTTTCTAAATGATCTTCAGAGTACTATGACAGATGAGTCTAGGGGAATATCACTAGAAACAACAGAAGTGTAACGTTTTCTTTGTCCACCTAAGGTCAACATTTTTATAAAAGGTTCGTCCCAGCCTAGCACTTGACCAAAAGAAAACTAAGTCAGGATGAATAAAATGTATTAGGTTTGTTCACACAACACTGGAACCACACTCATCCACAATGCAGGCAATGATATTGCACAGGTTTATATTTTACCCATCTATGGGTACTGACATGTACCCAATAATGGAGAAGGGTATTCAAAGTTCACAATGATTGTACTTGGCACCACAATCTATACATTACAAAACATAGCTTTTAGGTAGATTGGAGGATTAGTAGTTTCCCTTACATACTTTTCTCCACATGGAAGTTGTATATCTGATTTGATACTTTTACCAGGATTGGGAATTCACATGTATAGAATTTGGGATGTTCCCAAAAATGGAGATTAATGGTAATTTGGAATGTGTTCCAAATCCGGGAAAATGATAGTTATAATTTATTATTGCTATGGGTTCTTTACTCCAACTTTAGTAATACCTGTAGCACTTTAGTAATACCTGTAGCATAGACATAGCCATGGTTTAGTATCTTGTTACGTTATCATAACCACTACGTCGGTGTTCAATGACTGACAATCAGCGCAAATCCGTGAGTGAATGAATTTAGATTTACCTCTTGTGCAGCCATTCTGCCATGTGCGAGGATATACCCCCAAAATGGTGTTAATTTGTGTGCAAGCCGGGATGCAAACCCACTTGTCGCATTACTGCGTGCAATGCACGTTATTTAAACACAACTCCCTAGATGCACGGTTTCCCCACTATGGGGGCTCATTGAAGGCGCGATATGGGAGGGTGTGTACAATGAATTATATATGTACATAGGAACAGAACCACAATGTTTACAGGATTGCAGGTGTGCGCACTGCGCACAACTTAATTAATGTCTGGAGTGGAAGGCAGTACGGACTCGGCAAGGGAGGCGCGAAGCGTGACGAAAGTATTGAAACGCCATGAACGTATATGCTCAAATTCTGCCCAGTTATCTCAATCGGGCTGTCCCTAATACCAAGTGTGTGTTAGCCACATTTTGTAATTAGAGTAAATCTAGAAGGAAATAATACAATTTTCCTAGTCTCTAACACTTTAAGAATTTAGTGTACACTTGGAAAGTAACAAGTGATCATTTTGGAACGGCGTTGAAATGGATCGTATTTGCGTATTAATAAAAGTGATTATCGAAAAGGGTTTTCAAGACCGAAAAGAAAACCCTTTGGCAATTAAGGCAAATTATTTTAGCCCTTAAAGTGCTGGGGTGTACCCTCTGTTGCTGAAAACAGGTATGACCTCAGGTACTCGGGCGGCTTGAACTAGCGTCTGATGGCGGCCCTTTATGCTGTCTGGGTCGATAAAGTCAGCAACTACTAGCTCTTTCATTGGCGGCCATACTGTGACAGACTGTGATGACATCTTCCATGACTGCATTAATTCGTTCAAGATGAGCACAGGTAGCGGGATTGGGCACCCGCTATACGCCTCCCCAAGAGCTCGGGTGTTTTCGGCTGCCTTGGTAAAGCTGCATTTCTGTGTCTTATTTAGAAACCCGTCATATCTTAATCTCTTAAATCATGCAGAGACCGTCGGGAAGTCTTCTATGTGCTGTCTTGTTGCTTCCATATCTTCCAAGATCTCACCCAGTCCCATGTCCATTGCCTGGTCGTTGAGGTACAACGACACATGTTGTTTGGGCGTGAGCGATGGCAGCTGAGGCTGTTTCTGCGCAGTCTTCTTTGCCATCGCTCTCGTTTCCCACTGCATTGACGGTGTTCCCTGCTTTTTGGTCACCGGCTGCGTCGCTGCTGGTGTCTGGGCTTTTCTCCTCTCGACCTCTAGTTTCCTGGTTACCTCTTGGGACTCTTGTTTTCTTTTTTTCTTCATACCTCTCCTCCTTCCTTCCCTGCCTTGCCCCCTGCTGTACTGGTGTCGCTGTTTGAGGCAATGGAGTTTGCGTCCTAACCTCGGGCCATTTCGAGGCTAGGAGTGGCGTTGTTATTGAAGGTGGAGGTATTGCTGGCCTGGGTTCCACGGGGGAGGGGGACGCTTGGTATCGGCTGAGTCTGCGTAATTCGCTGCTTCTGTCGATCCTAGGGTTTTCCTCCCTGTCCCAGTCTTCTTGAGAGCTACTTCTACTCCTTCTGTTGTCGTTTGAATCCTCCTCCCATATAAGCTGAAAGTAGTTCTTCTTGCCTGAGCCCGTAGGCTCCACCCTGATGCAATCCTAAGACCTAAGTCTTATATTGCATTCAGGGCCCGGGGCGGTATCATCGCTTCCATCTCTAGTTCAATTACAGCTACGTGTTACTTGTTGCTCTGCTGACTGAAGACTGCGCCGATCCGTTGTTGTTATTCGTTTTGTTGAATTAAAGACGTGTTCGGCCATTCGGCCATGTACGTCTATATACCCCCGGAGCGCGCAATACGTACATTTCCGGGGGTTGTTTAATACACACCACTCCCTCGCTGCATGGTTTCCCCACTAATGGGGTTCATTTAAAGCGCAATATGGGAGGGTGTGCACATTTACTTCTGCCTGTACATAGGATTAGAACCACAATGTTTACAGGTTGCATGTTCTTGCCAGGATGTGACGAAGTACTCAAGCGTGACGAAGTACTTAAACGCCAAGATTGTACATGGTCAAATTCTGCCCAGTTAATTAAATCGGGCTGTCCCTAATACCAAGTAAGTGTTAGCGACTTGTTTAATTATGGCAATACTTCAAGTTTCAAATTTATTTATTCAACGCGATTCATTCAGGTGATATTATGCATACACACTGTATATGTTGTTTTCAACAAACAGTACCAATCTTGGACTTGGAGAAGAAATCACTCATATAATTTTAGTATCAAGCACATTTCTAATTTCATAGTATTATTTTTAGACGGTGGTTCGAAATTGATCAAATTTGTGTTTAAAAGATTATAATCAAAAGGGGTTTTCAAAAAATTCCCAATAGAAAACCCCATTGATACTGGCAAATTTTGTCAGTATTCCTGCATGCTGACTATTACAGCTGTCATTGTGCAGCATTCCCGGTGAATGCTCCTCCGACTTGCTGCATTCTTGTTTTTGTTTTGGCAAGGCGTAGATTGGGCTGCAGTTAAAGTCCATCCCGCTTCCCTCTCGTGGCCCTTTTCCTTTATTTTGATTTCTAACAAGCCTGTGAATGGAGTGGCCGGATTCCACCAGTTGGTTTCGATCCCGGTAGCTGAGTGGCTCCCTCTCCTCTCCTTCCTTGATGCTGTTCCAATTAGATGTTGTTGTCGTGACTACTGGAACCTGAATGAAATGGAATGGCGCCGATCCGTCTGACTGAATTTGAATTATAGACGTGTGCGACGAATCTCGTCATGTACGTCTGCGCGCCGATCCGTCGTTGCAGACGTCTTTATATACAAATACGGTAGCCAAGGGAAACTCAATCAACCAATCAAAACGCTTGTTGCATCCCGCCTCGTGAGATAGTTCAAATATCTGCACACAGGAGAGTGCGGTACAGAATTACATCGCGAGTCGGAATGCAGCAACATTCACAAGAATTTAACATGTTAATCATACAATCATCAAAGAGAGACGATGGTATTTAACAAAGTAGACATTAAGGTAACTATTTATCGTAATATAAAGACCTGACATATTTATTAGGTTTCAAAACGTAACTGAAGTGTGGAATGCTTCCATAGCGTGACAGCCATCGGTTACGTGAGCGAGTCTTCATTCTTCATACTATCACGACACCTCACGAGGGAAGAATGCATTTGCATGACTTTATAAGGAAATATGAGGACATACGAAATACACATTCGTTACAGAAGTGTTCATATAGTTGTATGCCGATGATCTAATACTATTCTCAGACACAGTGTTTCAGCTCCAGAAAATGTTAAACATATTGAGAAGGTATTGCTCTCAATGGAAACTATCGGTCAACCTTGGAAAAACGCGAATCGTTGTATTCTATAGGGGAGACTATCTACGTAGCTACGAGAAATGGTACTATGGTCCAGCATAATTTGCAACTGAAACATAAATTTTTCAGCTGCATATTCTCCTCAAAAAATTCATCGTACATGTGTCAGAAAACTCTGGCCTGTCAAGCAGCAAAAGCTATACACACAGTGAAAAGTAGTTTATATAAATCTGGCAAATTACCTGTACGTACCCTGATTCACATATTTGACACAAAAGGTTTGCCTATTTTAAACTGGATCCGAAATATGGGGCTTCCACGAAGCGCCTGATATAGAAAAGGTGCGCATTAAGTTTTGTAAATTTATAATGGGTCTGTCAACAAACACACCACATGCTTTTGTATAACATGAATTAGGGAGAATGCATTTAAAAAAACGTTCAATATATTCGAATTCTTAAGTACTGGTTTTGGATTCTGAATATTTCAAATAGCAGAGTACCAAGACAATGTTACAATTTCAAATAGAAATGGGGTGAAAACTGTAATTATTGGGCAAATGATGTAAAAAATATAGTATTAAAATATGGATTTGGTAATGTTTGGTTAAGACAGGGTGTCACTGATGAACGACTGTTTATATAAATATTTAGACAGCGATGTAAAGATATTTTCATGCAAGAACTGACTGATGAGATTAATGGAATGCATAGATTACATTTCTATAAGTGTATTAAAGACAACTTTACACGTCAAAAATATTTAGATGACCTAGGTGAGTCGTACTTAGGTAACCTAATTTGTTGGTTAAGAGCAGGAAATTTACCAATTAGAGCAAATACAGGAAGGTATGAATATATTCGGTATGAAGATAGAATATGTCTGATATGTAACACACAAATAGTAAACGCGTATCACTTTATTGTGACATGTCCTATTTATGCTGAACTAAGGATAAAGTACATAACCTTGAATATTTACAGAATCCAAACGTCAAAAAATTCTACTCATATATACCTAGGAGTAACAAGAATTTGTTAATGTCAAATGTAGCTAAGTTTATTTGTAAAGCATTGAAAATTAGAGAAAGTACTATGACACCATGTCTTGACAGGTACCTAGGTATGTATTAAACTAGACAGCTATAAAAACCGACTCCATGCAAAGACCCTGTTTAGGAATACCATCATGCATGAATAGTCATGAATTACAGAGCCGAAAGTGTATGTTAACATTATTGTTATACCATGTACTTATGTCCACCATAAAATGATGTACCGTATATTAAATTGTATGTAGTTTGGGCCAGTGGCCTACAATACGAAATAAATAATAATAATAATAACAACAACAAAACAACAACAACAACAATAATAATAATAATAATAATAATAATAATAATAATAATAATAATAAATACTGTGTTTGTCAATCTGTGGATTTTACTATTTTAACTTAATGCCTGACATAGTTATTTACAGGCGGGTTTGGAGTTTGTCCTCATTCGTTGCTCTGAATGGATAAATTAAATTCAAATCAATTAAAGAAACTACATAGGTGTATTTAATTATTATTATTTAAAAAAAAAAAAAAGTTGTGGAGTTATAATATTACTTAAGCATTCAATACATCCAATACTTCAAAATAATGTCATATACTTTGAGATTGCACGAAGGATAAATACCATGTTTTCACCTCAGCCGAATGAATGATCACGTCAGAATACTCGCATGTAAAAACTGTCCTATTGTCATAGTTCCCACAAATTCGTCCGCAAAAGATTTAAGATGGAATAATCAAAGACTACGTCGATCAGAACATCCTCGGCCTTTTCCATTGCATGCTAGGAAAAAAAAGGTACTCGACTCGCTTAGGAAACAGACGATTATGTTCCGATTGTGCCTTAGTGTGCCATAACCTTGTTCCCTGCACATCTGTAGTTTTCGTGAAGTTTAAAGAATGAACGCGCGAAGCTGTCTAAACCTACTATTATTGCGCGTGACACCTTGACACTACCAAGATTTTTCACACTTCGACATGGGAGCGTTCTTAGACTGTGAAAAAGGAACCATACTGTATTGCACGGAATATCTAGCTGGATTATTTTATTTGTTTTTTTCTTGGGGGTTAAACTGCATATTATGTCCTGAAAGTTTATAAGGAACCCAGGCAACTGGAGTTAAGTGCCTTGCCTAGGGACATACCACTACGGTGACTATGATTGATCCGGTCTGTTCTGAAAGGATTCGAAGCCGCACCCGTTTAGTCACTGAGTCACTGCTCTTGCGAATTTTTGTGCACCTCGAAAATAACATGTCCGTGTGCTAGATTGAAAGTTCAGAGGTGACTTAGCACAAGATGTCACTCTGAGAATTCAAAACAAGCCCAGTTCCCACATAAGTGAAACAAATGGTGGAAGTTAGTATTTTAAAAGACGATGTAGATATATAATAGAAATCAATTAGTTTGACTAGACAAGTAAAAGGTAATATATTTTGAAAGAAATTTAAGATAAGATGAAGAAGATGCATGTGCTGATTATCTGGAGGATAATTGAATTACATACAATATTTTCGCTTTGTTAAAAGAGCTTCCTGTTTAAAAAAAATATCATTTAAACATCCATATTGAAGATATTAAAAGGTTAATGAAGGAAAACATGCAATGAATAATAACAAGTAAAGAGTAAGATTTTCCTATATGGGTTACAATGCATAAAAGTTCATGTAGAGTAGAAGCTAAACATTGTTATAGACAAAGGGATTCTGGTTTTATAAAAAAAGAAAACTTGTCACGACATGTAACTAACACAAATTTATTTTTACAAATAATGATTAAACAGCATTCTTTATGAGTACTCCATTTCCAAATACTAAGTATGAGACCCACAGTTTACTGGCAGGAAAGAAAGAAGAATATGTTAGGAAAACTCCAGATGTTATAAAGTAACTATTTAAGTTAATATATGATAAAATAAACGTTGACATTTGGGGGTCTTTATTCAACTATCATGAAAATAGTAATTAGTTCTTTATTGAAACGTTATTAAATTTGAAATAAATAAAACAAATATATTTTTTTTTAAAATAATTTAAATTGCATAAACAAGAAGAACACCACTCAACTCATTCATTCGGCTTTCTAAATAATTTTCCATCGGTCAAACATGAAACGTGCTAAAGCTTATATAAAAATTCTGTGATCTGTCTATGAATTGCGGCAGGACAACGTTACGTCATGCGTGATATCATTTTGTGATGTTATGAAGACGCTCAACGTTTTTCGCTCATGCTCCTGGATGAAAATAATAGGATATAATCTGCAAAAAGATCGTTAATGTCTATATATATATATATATATATATATATATATATATATATATATATATATATATATATATATATATATATAATAACATGCTGCGGAGAGTCATAGCCAACTAAGACAATATTGTAATGGTATTTGTATGTTTCATGTTAAACCAATAAATAAAAATGATTTAGAAAGCAGAAGGATAGATCTGTCGTATGTGCTACTGGCGAATTTATGAAAAACAATAGTGATGTTAATCATTTGAAAGATTTGTATTTCTTTTTAATTTGCATTTTCATTACATATAAATTTATTTACTTAAATTTAAACTTTTGTACTATATACTTATCTAAAAAGTAATTTTTTAAATTCAGAACAATTCCACATCTTTACTCCTTTCTCTATTGCTAGTGATTTTATATTTTAAATTTTAAATCGTTTAAAAAATCTTATCAAGGCAAGTTTTAGCAAATCATACATTGGCCAATGTATTATAAAAAAGGCTTGGGGAAGTTTAATGTGTGACATATTTGTTAAAAATTGATTTACACAGCAGCAGGATAGAATTTTGGCTTGTGCTACTCTAAATACGATTATTATTGAAGAATACTGTTTATTTTATTCAATTTAAAGTTAATACAATATTTTAAAACATAAATCTGATTTGAAAAATGAATGTAAAAAGTAGTTGTATGGGGTACGTAGGCCTCAAATGATAATTATATGGGCGCCCATAGGTTAACATGCGGGGGACACTTGGGCCTCAAATGGGAAATCCTATATTGAAATGGTCCGTAGGATTAACACTGAAGGTAAATGGTAACATTGTTAGAAGTGGCTGACCTAAATTGGTGCTACATAGTAACAATGTTAGAGTTGACCTCGATATGAGTCACTCTGGATTCGTACGGGAAATCCTTTGTTAGAATGGTCTATAGGTTTAACATGGAGATGGTATTATAGCCTCAGAGGGTCGAGAGTTTATAAACTCAGACGGGAAATTAATATGCGACTAAGAAATTTAAAGCCTCAAACGGAAATGGTAATGTTAAAATTGTTAGATACAATCTAACACACCACATATACAATTCAGCACTCGTTTTTTTATTACTATCCACCCCACTCCCACACACAATCCAACATCCGCTTTTTGATTACTATTCAAACACACCGCATATAAAATCCAGCACCCGCTTATTGATTTCTATCCAGCACCCAACTTCAGCGAAAAGGATAGGAAGTGTTTATACACATACTTTCACACAAACATACAAACATACTATCACACGCAAGAAGGGTAGGATGTGTTTATAGACACATTACTATACCCTTACATACAAACATACTATCGCACAGAAGAGAGAAGGGGTAAAAGGGAATTTTGCGTTTTAGTTGTAAACAACATAGGCATACACAAACATACGCATAAACATACACAAAACATAAAACACAAAAGAATTGGCAAATAGGATTACTATCTCTCTTTTCTAGTGATCTGGGTGGCCCTGAAAAGGGCCATTGGGGTTTTGTCAACCAAAGGCGGTTAATATAAGGGGCATTGCCTCACTGGTCTTCTTCTTCTCAAATTTCGTTGCACGGCGGGTCCGTAGAGAAAGATCCGCTTCAGAAACCCTTGCCTCTCCACATAAATTCTTCTTATCCATATCGCTATGTCTGTGATCCTGGTTGTTTGCCCACGCTGCCTTGACATACATTCTGTAGTCCGCGTTGAACAGCATCCCCGAAACGATGGTTGATGACTCTACTCTATTTTATTTGTGAACACCTCTCGGACCTCTATCTATGTTAAGCTAAAAGGCCTTTGAGGTGACCCCCTTTTGTGCCGAAAAGTTGTAAAGGATTTTATATATGTTGTTTCCCCCAAAGGTTTGTTGTTATGGGTTTCAGTAAAAGAAATCATCAATAATTTTAAAGAAAAATTTTATTTTAATTGTTCTTGTATAGGGTTCCGCGTGTTCTTGCTTTTTGACGGAGCGTACTTGTTTAGGTTCCCGTCTCCAGGTTCCCATTGTTCCGCCCCTTGGTCTAAAGAAGTTTACATTATTCCTCGTACTCCCCCCCCCCCCCCTCGCCTCAGGCATTACTCCTTACGGCTGGTTTCCTTGCCATGTTAAACGTGTTTCTTGTAGCGATCCTTGCCATGGGTCTATTTACGTCCAGAGTATGCTATACGTACGTATAACATATATATGTTTTGCTGTATGCTATAACCCATCTGTGCTTGTATGGACGGCGGCTGTTGTTGATTAAATCTTATTATAGTTTTTACTTAATGTTTATCAGGAAAAAGAAACTAAAATATTATAAAGATTTCAATAAAATGAAAAAGTACGGGTGAGGTAGGGGGTACAACATTTTTAGCTTGTGACAGAGACTTGGATGGGCGTCACCCTGACAACCACTACCACTAATGGGTCTGGTGTACCCATCCATATCCGTCCTAGAGGCTATACTATGTTCTCCCCCAATCTCTATTAAGTATGGTCTTTCAGCCATGTTTTGATTGAGGGGGGAACATTCCGTCATACCCGCCTACCCATTTATGGGGTAAATATAAATGTCCCCTTCCTCCGCACTAGACTTTACTTTACCTTTTTATTCTAGTCGTAAGACTCTGTATTTTATTATTAGTTTGAATATTATATATTATCAGCAATAAAAGGAGAAGAAAAATAAAAGTAAATAAAGTAAATTAAAAAAAGAGACATCATATTTTGTAGTGTATGTTTACGTGTTGTGAGTGTTGATCGGGAATGGACTTGCAGATTTAAGTATTTTATATTGTTTCTTCATTTGTGTTTTTGTGGTGTCATTTTGATATTTGTTATGTCCTCATTTTCGGAGACCCTGGTGTGATCCGTACTATCTCGCGTTTATGTATTTATTCTGTTGTACCTAAGTCTAGTGTTAGTCTATATTAGTTGCTGCGAGTTTTCCTTATTGTTAAAGGTTATTTGGGACTGTCCCTGTCTCTCTTCCGGGGGTGGGGTGGGTGGGCATGGCTGCTGAGAAAGAAGTGGCAGCCCATATATAGGTGTCTATTGTCGGGGTTTGGATAGTGCATTGGTAGAACACTCTCTTCGCACATCTGCGATCCTGAGGTCGATTCCGGGTTCCAACATTTGAGAAAGTATTATACTTGCCCATCTTTGGTCAATGGTTTTCACCGAGCTTTCCGATTTTCTCCATCACAAAAAAGGTACACTACACCAACATGTAAGCCATTTAAAGTACTTACTAAAAGTTGTGAGAATTTGTTCTGCAATCATTATAAAAGAAATAATGTTTAAAGCTCTAACATTAGCCATATACATTATTGTATCTGCATCATATATTTTTGTTGTAATGGAAATTTCAGTTTAGAAAATCTAAGACACAAATCAATAACCCAGTATGCTTTTCTGAACCTTTCGTCTGTAGGAAACTTGTGGCAAATCAAAACATTTTCGTCAACATATTTTCCCAGATAATTGAAACAGAGACAACAATAATGTCTCTTCTTTTCAGTCGATTTCGGCGTTCCCATTAATGTATCCACACCGGAGGTATTCTCACCGGACATAGGGATTATAAATTTGCACACACCGTTTCTAATTTCAATGCACTGATGAGCTCTTCAAGGGAGCCTATTTTCAGGGGCGGTAACAACCTTTGTCGAACATTCCTATAGTCCTTTTTTGCACAAAGTACACAGAGGTATTTGCCGTAGTATATGTCATTTAAAAGCTGCTTCTCTCGTTAACCATACGTCATGTAAGTACTTGTATGTCATACTTTGTTGTGATCTTGATTTAGTGTTTGCCCATTTTTTTCCATACTTGTATCCATTTTACATATGGGTTTCTTAATTCTGTTTTAAAACGCATATTTCTGTTTGCATCTTTGTTTACTAAAGTACATATTCTAATAAATCCATTGTATTTGTATTTACGTCTCCGTTTATAGCTTTGTTAGACTTTAGTGATTATTTAGTGAGTATGGGGAGTCGATGTAGGGAAGATATTTCTCAAACCAAGTAATTAGTCAATTTCTAGGAGCAGACGTCATAATGTACAGCATTCACGAGACTTTATGACAACATAGATTAGTTTCGTAAAATGGACCCTAATAGGGATTTCTCTGGATATTTTTAGGTATACGTGTTTAGTCGTTTGAAATAGGAATAATTCTATGTATTGGGTGTCTTGGGCGTGGTTTGCATTGCATGGCGTAAAGTACTTAATATTCGGCTTAGAAAACTCTTACTGGTGAATCATACAAATGTGAAACAAGAGAAAAAGCAATGCAAGTGTGAAAGTTAGAGTTTCGCGATGTGTGGTCATTAGATGATTAGGGGAAAATTACTGTAGTATTTGCGCGATTAAGAACATTTCAGTTGACAACGACTATTGTCTTGAGGTCCTTGAAAATAGGGGAAAACATGGACTATCAAACCACGCTCACGCAGGTGTTTTGATTTGCTTGGGATGAGACCACTTGCATGTAACAATACTGTTACGTTTTACTAAAGTTCATATTTTCAGTAA
The DNA here is from genome assembly GCA_029931535.1 of Margaritifera margaritifera. Classification (NCBI taxonomy): domain Eukaryota; kingdom Metazoa; phylum Mollusca; class Bivalvia; order Unionida; family Margaritiferidae; genus Margaritifera; species Margaritifera margaritifera. Next base: position 2,415,039 of record JAQPZY010001469.1, read on the forward strand.
CATTGATTCTTTCGAGTCTTTGTAATTAATTTGTTATTACCTTGCATGGATCTTCAGTTCAAATTCGTTCATTACTTGGTTCTTTTAATTCATTTGGTTCATTTACGTACACTTTCTGTCAGTTTCACTGACTAGGCATGACCTACCACAGACCCTTAACGAGCATTCATTATGAGCTAAATATCTATCTCTGCGACAACAGTGAGAGTACATGATGAGAGCGAATGACTTACATGCAAGTGACCTGAAATTTAAAAAATAAAGTTTAGTCTTTCTGATTTTAATGTGCCTCAAAAAATGCAAAACATTTTGAAACTGCCCCTCGGTAAAGTAATTAGGTTACACTGCCAACTATGCCACCAGCTTCGCGGTAAATCATATATGATTTCGTAAATGAATTCTATTAATTGATCTGGGGTACCAAAGATTGAAGTTGAGTTTGAGATAGAGTTTCCACTATCAGCAAATCGGAAACGACCTTTTAAATGTAACGTCGTTTATGATTGGTCAAAATGAAATCTCAAATTTAAAATCAGGAGTTTTATAATTTCCAGGCCAGGGAATCTTTTTTTTTTTTTTCCTTATCTTTTCCTTCTTTTGTTTCCCCCTCTTGAATATACATTGGAACTCGATTTTTTACTAAGGACCGGGGAAAAAGTCCAATGGCCATTGTGTGCATTCTGAATCACGACACTAGGTTTTAGAGATGAAATAATCCGACCACCCTGCCATGTCATCAAGCACAGAAAATCTAACAACTGTAGTTAATATACTTCACACATTTAAAATTGTATAATTTAAAAGTGAATGCAGGTACTCCACAGATAGTTTGCATTTTATTGCTACTTCTACTTGAAGTTTTTGATTGTTTTGTTTAATACAGACAATATAAATTACAACAGTCTTTGAACCTGAAATGGGTTCCTCTAGTGTGAGGTCACTGGCCAGTCTGGATGCTGATTTTAATCGACTTTCATCGGCTGAAATTTAATAAAGGAAATCTCAGGTAACTGGTGAAAAACCCACTGATACGCTGAACGAATAGGCTTTGAATAATCATATTGAGACCGGGATAAAAGGTGGTATTGCACACGCTTGTAACTCTAACTTTCGACACATGGTAATATTGTTCTAAAGTTTCAACTGAATGCAGCCACTGATGTAGAAGATATGTGGCTTTCAGAAACGTTCATGCAAAAACTTTGACGTCGTTGACGCCACCTCCGACGGAAACGTGACGACTATAACTAACCGTACTTACGCAGGTGAGACAAAGATAAATTAGTTACTATATGAATTTATGACTAAAGTACTAATTATTAAGTTCTATATAGAACTATAAAATAGTAATATTCTCAAACATATATTTTGAGTGAATGGACAGATTATTCACATATGTGCCAAGTACTACATTAAATGGCATGTTGACCATTCAATTATTTGTTTTTCTTTTTGGAGGGATCGTTTAATAATTCTAATGTGAAAAAAATGGGTTTGACCACAACTACTTTTAAATGACGAGGCTTAGTAGGCCCTATACAGTTGTGACAGAATCCAGTAATCAGTTTCCTGATGGGTTGACAACATGCCCCTGAGTGGTATCATTGGCATCAGCTGGAAAAAACACAAAGAGTTCCAGTTAGATTATGCAATATTTCTGCCAACAATTTATCCATACCACTCGGGAGCACTATATGTGAGTTGCAAGAAGTTAAAGTCTTGCGCACATGAAATCAAATAGACCGATTGATATCCCCACATATTTTTGCCTGTGCAGATTATGCCATTCCATTCATTTTGAATGTTGATGCAAGCACTGATGATTTGGGAGCGGTGCTATATAAGGTACAGAATGGACTTGAGCATGTCATTGCATATAATAGTAGAAGCGTTAGAAATAGTGAACGGAATTATCCCATCCATAAATTGGAATTCCTGTCATTAAAATGGACGATAACCGACAAATTTCATAATTATTTATATGGGACCAAACGTGTAACGGGTAGGACTGGGTGCGTCGGCTCGGATTGCTCAAGTGGTAGAGCGCCCGTCTAGAGTTAGGAAGGTTTCGGGTTCGAACCCCGGTCTGGCAGTGCACTTTTCCATGTTACATTTGGCGTCGCCGACAGGAGTCCACATCTGCAACTCCAACCAGTTAGGGAGGATTGCAGTTAAGTGGAAGTTTGACGCTGAGACACAGGGACGTGTCTCAAAATGGCAGAGAGAAAGTGTAACGGATAAGACTGGACGCGTCGGCTTGGATAGGTCAAGTGGTAGAGCGCCCCTCTAAAGTTAGGAGGTTTTGTGTTCGATCCCGGGTCTGGCCGTGCATTTTTCACTGCTACAACACGAAAGTGTCATTCGGGTAAACCACGTGACGTCATCGGCGGAAACGTCATTAAAACGATGAATAGATTATTATTAACGTCACGAGACACACGCAAAAGGCTTTACTGGGTCCGTAATCATGATGATTTTCAACGTGGGCATATCGTTAAGCTTTTCATCAAGCAGCTTAACCTCTAATTAAAAACATTATCCTTCAAATAAATGTAAATCTTGTAATCTCTGTAAACAGACATAAAATGTAGATATACACATGTCCAGTGAAGGAAAGAAAGAAGAAGAAAACAAACAAAATGAATTTAAATTGATAGAAGGAAGAAAAGAGAAAAAAAGAATTTTGATAAAACTACAGCAGAGAGAGAGAGAGAGAGAGAGAGAGAGAGAGAGAGAGAGAGAGAGAGAGAGAGAGAGAGAGAGAGAGAGAAATTAAAATTAATGCGGCTGGATAGCAACAACAACAACAACATCAGCTCGACCGACCAATCTGACCTTTTTCAGCATTGGTTACAGATGACATATTGCGGATTCGGTATTTACCTTTTTGTAATAATAATAATAATAATAATAATAATAATAATAATAATAATAATAACAATAATAATAATAATAAATTTGCGAGCTTTTGCATACGACGATTTTTCCGCTTAGTTTCAGAGGTTTAAAAGTTAGAGAGGAAGATAGCAATAAAGAAGGATGACGTATAGCCTACCTTAAGGGATGCCTTTATATAAAGAACACCTCTTTATAAAGTACACGTACACACACACATACACACACATATATATATATATATATATATATATATATATATATATATATATATATATATATATATATATATAAAGAATACCTCATTATAAATTACATCCATATAAAGGACATCATTTTATAAAGTGCACACATACACACATATATAAATAACGAAGAGCTCTTAATGACAAAGCTATAAAAAGGACAACTTTTCATAAAGTGCGCACACACATAAACACATATAAATAACGAAGAGCTCTTCTTAATGACACATCTATAAAAAGGACAACTTTTCATAAAGTGCGCACACATAAACATATATCAATAAAGAACACTTCTTTGTAATTACACACACACACACACACACACACACACACATATATATATATATATATATGTATATATATATATATATATATATATATATATATATATATATATATAAAGGACACCTTTTTTATAAAGGATAATTACAGAAATCTACAATAAAAATTCCTATATGTTTGTCCTGTATATAAAAGACAAATGTTTCACTATATACTAAGGATATAAATCCGTAAATAAGAGTGTGAAGTAAAAAAAAAGATGAATATATTGGTGGCACGTTCTTGCCACCTATTTATAAGTTTACGAAACGCATTTTGGGAACTTTTTATCAGCTTAAAACCAATAAACCTGGATGTAGAAGTATAAAGGAACAAAAATCACAAAGATAATAGTGCATTTGAAAATTTTCTTCATATAGAATACACCTGCCCATACAGGACAAATTTTGATGTCCCTTGACTGTCCCCTATAGACAGGTTTTACTGTATTTTGACCAATGGAAAAGAAAATCATTGATTTAAAATATTAACAAAACATAACAAAATATCATTTATGGAGCCCTCGATGATTCTGATTACCTTGTGTGATGTTAGAAAAAGTGATTAAGAATCATTTTTTTTTTTGTGTAGGTGCCGATATCAGCAGGGCCAGAAAAGAAGATGCCGGTAAGGTTTTGAGAGACACTCTACTGAAAGTACTACGCGATATTGAAATTCCAGATGGGCTAAGTGCGCTGGGTTACAAAACAGAAGATATCCCTTACCCTAATTAAAGGGGCAATGCCTCAGGTACCCTTACCCTAATAACATTGCCCTTTACTCTAACTGTATTGCCCTGTACTCTAATTATATTGCCCTTTACTCTAATTGTATTGCGCCAGTGAATGTTCGTAATGTAGCATATTATTCTGTTTAAAGTTTGTCAAATCACGGTTCAGCAATATGTTTTTGTTCGTTTTTGTGTTTTAAGGCACAGAAGCACTTTGAAGGTTATATCGTGCCGATGCAAGAAGAGTATAGTGCTTTGCCCAAGGACACACCACGGTAGCCTACCTGGGCTGATCCGATGGTGGGAATCGAACCGGCATCCTTCTGGTCCCGAGTATAATGCCTTAATGACCAAGCCACCACGGCTCTTGTTAAACAATTTGTACATTCTGTATATAATTTTACATTATCTATTGTAGCCAGAATGATATTGTCTTAATTTTTGTTTTCTCACTGTATTTGCAAAAGTTATACTATATTTTTAAAAGTGAGTTTTCCTTTTTATGCAGCAAGTTTTGAAACTTCAGCAGATTCTGTGGACTTGAGATGGACGTGACTTTTTCATATTTTACCAATATGTTACGCTGCAGAATATTTCTTTTGAAAACTTTTGACATGTATTGCCATTGTAATGGATATTTCGGCTAAATATTTTACGCAATATTTGATCTGTGTATGCATATTTGCACGTATGTACGTAAGTACATATATGCACGCACATATATATGTATGTATGTATTTATGTACGTATGCATGCATCTTTGTATGTATGTTTTAAAAACTCTTTATAATGTACCTGAGTTTTCATTTCAGCATCGACTTATCAAGCTATCACCAAGGCCAGTATATGAGGATGACATGGCTTGTTTTTTTGAAAAGTCCATGAAAATGTATTGATTAGTAATTAAAATCTGCACAAACCTAGAAGAAAAGAATATAAATGCCTAGAGCTAATATTTACAATGGTATTTTGTACGTTTCCTTGGCTTTATCGTTTTTTTTAAAAAAAACGGACTTTGATTGCAATTATTCAAATTGTATTAGACTTTTTCATTTTCAATATTTAATAAGAGACAGAAGTCGCAACTACGTCATTTTGCATCCAATCTCTTCTAGGGTTCATAGCGGTACGATGCGGGAAAAATGACGTGTTATATATATATATATATATATATATATATATATATATATATATATATATATATATATATATATATATATATATATATATATATATATATATTACTAATATAATTATCACATCATTTCGAGCCACGCAGTAAGTGCTGAATTACAAATGTGGAATACTTTCATCAGGAAAGTTTACAATTTTAGAAAAATTTCAAATATTTTTATTTTCTTACTAAAACGGGGATTTATAAATAGTATAGCTGATAATAGATTTTGTCGGCAATTTCAGAAGGTGTTTGAATATATGGTAATGAAATGTCGTCCTCGTTACCATGATGCCATTTGCGTGATAAAAATCAAGTACTTTAGATATTGTTAGCTAATAAAGTTTCGCATGAAGAAAATAGTTCGTGGATAATCTTGTTCAGCTATACTGTCGCGAACCCTTTTCTATTTCTTTAGCGTAGTTCTCAGGAATTCAAGCGAGTTTCTGGTTGATGGAGACGTTTCTGTGGATGGACGCAAACTGTATTACTTCTAAAATATTTGTTGACTTTTACAGGACCTTGGAGGCTTGAACCATGATTTGGGCTATTTCTTTCCTCGTAAATCTAACACAATGATATTGAATGAACCATGAATTAGGTTATTTATTTCCTCGTAAATCTAACACGATGACACTAAATGAACCATAACTTAAGTTATTTCTTTCCTTTTAATCTAGCACGATAATACTGGACAAACCATGACTTTGACCACTTCTTTCTTCTTAGATCTAACACAATGCTATTGAATGAACAATAACTTGGACTATTTCTTTTCTTTTAACCTAACACAATGCTATTGAATGAACCATGACTTAGGCTATTTATTTCCTCTTAATCTAACACAATGCTATTGAATGAACCATGACACACTGATATTGAATGAATCATGACCTAAGCTATTTCTTTGCTCTTAATCTAACACAATGCTATTGAATGAACCATGACACACTGATTTTGAATGAATCATGACCTAAGCTATTTCTTTGCTCTTAATCTAACTCAATGCTATTGAATAAACCGTGACTTGGGCTATTTCTTTCCTCCGTAAGGTAAGGAGTGAAATCGTGACCGTAGCCTACTACCGCTGAATTTCATCTCTGCCATAAAGTTGGCAATTTTTTTCATTCATCAATTTCTTCCGAAATGTCACCCTAGCTTGATAAACACACTGACACGTCGTAGGTTTATCGTGTGTGGTGAGTCTGTGTGTCTGGTAATGTAACAGTGTAATATGTTGGTTCTGTTTTTGGCGGAAATGGTAGTTTCTAACTGAAATGAATATTACGGCGTAGGTTTATCAGAATTGAGAGAGAGAGAGAGAGAGAGAGAGAGATAGAGAGAGAGAGAGAGAGAGAGAGAGAGAGAATTTAACACGGGCATGTGCATGATACAGCCCACTGCTAACAAATGATCGAAACCTTGTCGGGACATGGAATTTTATTTTTTACAGAGCGAACATTTTAGTTTTTTTCTTCTTTGTTCCTCTGGATTTGTAATAGGTTCAGTGACGGCGAGAGGGTTCGAGGCGCCCGGGGGCAATGTTCTTTAGTGGCGCCCTTACCGAGGCGCCCGGGGAAAATGCTCTTTAGTGGTGCCCCGACTTTGCCACATAGTACAGTTTTTATGTTAGTTGCCAACCTCCCTCCCCCTCCTCCTAAATACAAGTTTTGTCAAGAATTGCCCCCGTTGCACTAAGGTGAAGTGAAATACTATGAAAATTTCAGCTAAATAAATAAAAAGGCTCCTGACGGCTCCCGCGTTTGCCTGGCGCCCGGGGCAATTGCCCCCTCCCCATATCCCCCTCGCGCCACCACTGAATGGGTTTATTCAATTAAAAACTGCCATTCTCATTTCTCACAGTACCTTCATCGTCATCCATATTTTTTCCCTATTAGGCATTTCTAAGAAACGAAAATAGTCTAACCAGTCATTCTCAAAAGATAGCGAAATGGGAGGATTCGTCTACATCTTCATTACCTATGTACTATATAAAGGGAAAAAACTCTGTGGAGACTACAACATAATCCACATGTCAAGGTGTTTGTGTGTATTTGGTGTTAATAGAGGTCATTCATGTGAGTACACACCAACGTACCGAGGACACATTTCCACCCGAGGACGTCCTTGGTTGGAAACAAGATCAAATCTTGCTTCTATGGACAATTTTAGCCCAGAATAATGTAAAGACAAACCATGATTTGTAGGAAGGTTCCATGTTAACGCACCCGGTGCTTGTTACGTGATTTTTGAGTCTATTTTTCCTCCAAAGCTGGCTATACACACCCTGCCCGGGGGAAAACTTGTAAAGAAATCTGTGCTATCAAATTTCAAGTTTCCAATAATTATTATCTACCTTTAGATCCAAATATAAAATATCAATAACTTAGAAATTTGGGGAGTTTTTGAAAGCAGAAAATATAGAACGGGTACATAGAAAATATTGCAAGTGGGTACTAGATGTTAAACTTTCTACCAACAATATGTTTGTATATGGAGAGTTGGACCGATATCCATTTTATCTAAATAGGAATGTGCGCATCATTAAGAACTGGTTCAAATTGCTAAAAAAATTGTATTGTTGGAAAAATATACCAATTAATGCTTACTGATTGTGAAAGAAAGAATTATAAAAACTGGGTTTGTAATGTGACAATATACTATTGATCTCAAACTTTGAAAAAGTCTGGTATCTTAATTCAGTCCATATATCTTCCTTTTCATCGATTTTTAACCAACGACTAACAGACATATTTAAGTTTGGCTGGAGTCTAGCAGTTCATATGTGTATAACGATATAAAAAATATATTCGAAACCGCTACTTATCTAGGAATAATTAATAATGCCAGCCACAGAAGGGCTTTAAGTAAATTGTTGTATATGAATTATGTATTGTATTCGCTATGTGCCTTTTTGCATTTGTCAAATCAATAAAGTTCTGTTCTTGTTTTCTCCGTTCAAAACAGGAGAGAACGGTTGCGCAGCTTATCACAGATTCTGTTGTAATGACTTCGAATTACGACAACCCGAATTCGGAAGTTACGTGCATATAACTTCACTAGATAGATAGATAGATAGATAGATAGATAGATAGACAGACAGACAAACTGATAGATAAATTGATAGACAGGTGTAAGTCAAATATTTATCATCAAGATGATCAGTCCCAACAAGAAACATTTCATGACAGCAATATGTCTTTGATCATCGCAGTCACAAGACTTGCAACAATATGCTCAAGCAAGTCATAAGCTGATGTATGCATCCAACGTACTTTTACTCCTATATGACTGCCTCAGTTAGTGATTTGATAGCTTTGATTAACAGATCATGCATTATGCTTGCATCCATAGTTATGTCGTGATGGAGGTCTCATTAAAAGAAAATATAAACACACCAAACACCAATCTGCCTACAAGTACAAAGGTGTAAATCAGGTATTGTTACACTTTCTTTGACTTCCAAATTTAAATAGGTTTTTAGTGATAGCCAAAACGCACATAATTTTCTACGAGACCAGCCTATATACCATAACTGTATTATACATTCCTACTCATATAGTCCTTTTTAAAGTAAGTTTTACACAGAATGCGACCTGGGGATCAGAAAACTTTAAAACTTTATTCGAGTTACCTATACGATAGCAATCAGCGATACAAAACACCTTACAAGGTACGTTGAATAGCCAAATGTATAACTTAAGTGGCCTGGAAAGTGGGCTGTGAAAGTAATGTAACATTGGCGTGTGTCTTTCTCATTATTAGCGACAGAACAATGCAAAAGGATAAACTTTTTGCAAGTATGTATTAGAAAATTATCCCCAACCACGAGGACCCTGGAGCAACTGTTCTATTTGCTCTGCCCTTAATCAGGCCTTGTATACATACATGTAATATCATAGATAAATTAGACCCCTGTACTTCAGTTCTGGAATTGCACAACGTCGAGGCTATTATACCAGCCGTCAGTGCTATAACTATAGCTAGGAACTTCAGTTTGGTTAAATTAGACAGGTTGTGGTTTTTTTAAAAATATTTTTTATGTTTTCGTATACTAATATTCTTTGAGTTGAGAATCACATAAAACACTCTACAAAATGCAATTGAAATAATGTTGGATGCATCATCGACTTATTCGACTAAGAAGCTTAAAAAAGACCAAGTCACCAGAAACCATTAAACCATTGAATTTGTAGTATTTGAGAGAGAGAGAAAAAGATATTGAGAGAGAGAGAGGATTCATAGATGTATTATACAACAAAGACGCTGCTCTTTTTGTCAACAAAAATAATTATTAACGATGAGGCCAGTTTCCTACCATAACCGATAAAATGCAGGAACTGGTATGATCCCCAGAGCGGTGCACTATTCTGAAACTTGTTATGTCACACTAAAACTTAATTGCAAGACAATGGGTCAGTATATCAATCAAACAGTCAATCACAATAGCAAATACTAAAATAACAATGTAACTGCCATAAATTACTGACGACAGTTGTAGATAAAACTCCTATGGAGGTTTCAGTTACTCTATACTAGTATGTAATATGATGCATCTAATACCGTATTTAATTTCGTTAGTTTGGGTTGCAGATCTTATCAATTACACCTCAATGGGTACAGAAAATTTCGGGCCTTCGTTAAAGTACAGGTGCAAATCGATCAACTGTAAAAAAAACAAATTGACAAGCGAGACCATTCAAACCTGCATTGCTACGACATTCCTGAGTTCAAGGGTTCATGCGTTCTTTATATTCATTACCGGTACACTGATATTGTGAACGTACTATATAACTGACATTTACTAGTATTCGACTCAAGGACATCCCGTTATTCTGAACGAAAGTCCGACCCAGATTGGTTCGGTTTGGTGTTGTAAGGCAAAACAGCAAAAGTAGGTTATTTAGTGCCGATGCAATTTGGATAAAGTGCCTTGCCCAAGGACACACTAGTGTAGCCTACGCAGGCTGATCCGATGGCATGATTAGAACCTTCAGCCTTTTTGTCGCGAGTCCGGAACTCTAACCAATGAACCACCGTGGCTCATAAACTCTGACCCAGACATTCATTTATTTACAAAAAGTCACAATTATCTACAAAATGAAACACATATCACGTGTGACAGGATACAAAAGCTCATTTAAAATGTACATGTAAAATGATATTTTAACTTTTTCGTTCATAATAGTTTTTAAGTATCGATATTTTAAAAAAACTACCCCTACTAATAGTTCTTACCGTCTAACTTCGCCTTATTTTACAGCATGTGTGCTTTGCCTGTAGAATTACATGTGTGTTTTGTGCAGATAGCAGTTTTCGTTTTAATTTGTTTCCCTACCCTCCAGAACGAAAACAAAAGTTTGATAAAAAGAAAAGGATTTGAATTAAGTTTTCTCAGAGGTTCTGACACAGCCTAGCGTTTCTTGACCAATAGTTAATCGGCAGTAAGAGTAGATTGATTCTGCTCACCATGATTGTACAGACTCTGTACATAGAAAGCTTTCTTAGATTTTTCTTTCTTCGTTTATTTTTTTTTTAAAGTAGAAGTTATTTCACGAAAACATGATGCCATATGGTTGAGATTTATATATGCATTAAGAAACAGTTTTCGTAAGTCGGTCCTTGTGTAACATAACATGCTTATAAATCATGCTATTTACACCTACACACTGGAGTTGGTTTTGTGTAAGTCACCTGAAACTTGCTTTTTTACTTTATGCCTCGGAACTGAAACTAGCTATGCAGGGATTTGTTTCTGCTTTACAAGTTTTGACGCTGCAACGACCTTATTTATAGACCAACTTGCACATGAACAAGAAAGCCAGAAAATTAAACGTAGGTTGAAATGCAAACGAACCTATTAGGCAATACAATTTTTTATTTATTTTTGCATGTATAATGTAATTCTTTCGCTTTGGCTTTGTAATAATAATTATAAAAAAACACTATATTTAGCAAATAATTAGATTTATTTATTTTGTGTTAATGTTCATATTTTCTTGACAGAATTTTCATATTAATCTGGAAAGAAAGCATAGAAACACCATACTTTAAAAACGAAATTTGGATCTTGATCTGAAGAATTAATATATTCTAGGTTACTAATTGAGAAATTTGTAATTATTCCTAAGCAAGTGAAAGGGAATCTTCAATTTGAAAATGTAAAAATGCTAGTCTGCTCATTTTACAGAAATTCTTATTTGTTATTCTCATTGTATAATACTCCCAGCTTTAAATTGCGTGTAAATAGAACACAACATTATATAAGACTGCTGATTTCGGTTATAATCTAACATTTCCATGCTGATTATAATGGCGTTGAAATAACATTTTCAGTTACGCACTGACGAGATGGAGCAGAATCCCCCATGCACAGTTCCCAAATGGTGAAAAATAGTTAGCATGCCTGTCTGCATTTGATGAGGTGTATAGATGAAACAAGTATCAAATTGGTTCACATATCTTAAGGCAGGGCAAAAATAAATTGTCTCTTTTGTAACCAAGGTGTCTTTCAAAAACCGATTTCATTATATATTTCATAATGAGATATAAAAATATATCAGTGGGAGAAAAATGATATCGCCACAGTGGCGATTCCACTTTTATTGTCACAATGGCGATATCACTTTTGGAATTACATTTTTTTCCCATTTATGAAATATATCTGTTCTTACGTATGTTATTCAAATCTGTATTTCCATATTTAGGCCAATGTAATTTGTCTTTCTCTTTTGCTCCTTCTCTCTCTCTCTCTCTCTCTCTCTCTCTCTCTCTCTCTCTCTCTCTCTCTCTCTCTCTCCAAAATATGAGTAAATTAAGAATCAAAGCATGACTACAATGACCTAGCAACAAATATTATCAATTACAACAAAATAAAGTCCACATTTAGATAAAATCGGAGACAGCATATAACACCTGCATCCTTGTCTCAGGTGAAATCAATAAGGAATAGGTAGAAATAAAAACTTTAAAATATTCCATCCTGCAATATTTTAAATTATCAGAGAGAAACTAAAAGCAAAATGAGCATTACATCACGAAATTCGAGAGAAATGGTAAGTTTAGCAATGCAATTTAGATTATAAAAAAAAAAAAAAAAAAAAAAAAAAAAACGGTTGGCACTTCTATAGTATCCATTCCATATGACAAAATATCTCAATGACGCAGAATGAGCATAAAAAGTGGGTTAAAGTTTTGGTCTGAAATTAATATATCTGAATCTGGCGGTCGGGGTTCAAGCCCACATGGCAGTGATGTGTTTTCACCATCCCTAACTAAAAAGATTAATTAAAAAATCCACAGGAACAACAACAAGAACAACCCATAATTCTCATATACCTGCGCGACCGGAAGTAAATCTGTAGACATTGTCAGCGTGATACAAAAATGTATTATGTGAAATGAACAAAGCATACACTGACTATATGGCATGTCAGATATTCAAAAATTCGATAAATTACATTTACAATTTAATACAATTTATTTATGTTTAATATTACATATTTTACATGTAATAAATATGATATTTATATTAAATACGTTCCAGTTATATCAGGAATTGTTCGTTATTTATATGCAATTAATATTATTCATATTCAATATAGTTTATTTCTTTTGATTGATATTTAATATTCATTGTGCATGTTTAACTACTGTATTCAAAGTAAATACTTCTTACTGACAATTGCAATGTTTGATACACCATATTGACTCATAAACCAAACATGCGAAATTTTACAATGAAATAGATATAAGCTGTCGTCAGGAGACTGGATTACACAAGAGACTCCTACAACCAAAATGGTGCATGCGAATCGCAGAAGATATCTACTGGGCTAATGTTTGCAGTCTCAATGATACCATCATGAATTAGATTGACTTGTTTGCATCCCACCTATCACCGATAGATATCTCGTCGGCCAGGCATTCAACCTTTTGCGTGTAAACCGAATTATTATAAGTGATTACTTCAAAAGAAATAGAGGATATTCGCGTGTATTGAGTGAATAGCGGCTCTCTTTCATCGAGTGCGGTGAAAAAACTAGTTTTCACCCACGAGATGAGTTATATCCGTTATTCACTGGAACAAGCAAATTTTCTTTTTATTTTATACTCAACCGTGTTGGCTAGCTAAAGTGTATAACATACTAAAGTAGTATATTTCTTACGGTAATATCAGCTGTTTACGGTTTAACTGTTGTTTTGTGTACATTTGCACATAAAATATGAATAGTAGCATAATTCTCTTTCATAATTCAATATAAGAAAGTGAATACTTTAAATAAAAAAAAATTAAAAACGACATTAGTGGGATTCGATTCTGGTTATTTTGCGTGACAGGTCAACATGTTTCCATTCGACTAAGTGATTGACAACATGGCTGATGATATTCTTTGTTTGTAGTGTCATTGCTGTCTATCGGACACATTTCTGAAGTGAAAACGTAAAATTGGTAATTCACTCCAGTGATTTATCAGAATTATTTCTCTTGGAAAATCCACTGATTCATAGACTAGCGTAAAAAAAAATCAGATATAATCATTGGATACCCATACCGAAATGTAGATCTGTTAATGACGTACAGTCAAACCTGTGTGTAAAGATTACTCTAGGGGCCATCTGTAAGTGATCTTTATAAGCAGGTAGGCGTTATATAGGTATTTTGATTTGTATATACATAGGGCGTATAGATCATTGACTTTATACACAGGAGGTCGTTAAATTCATGTGGTTGTTATAGAAGGTTAGACTGTATTTGAAATCATAAACTATCGTTCACTTCAGTAAATTTACAATCCGGTATTCAATATCTGGATATGTATAATCGTAATGCAAGTGTATTTTTTACCTTAAAAGGCCATTAAACAATTCATTTTGCCCATTGATCTAGTCGTTGTTTATGGAGCTAGTCAAACATACTGATCAAATCCGTCATTTCTCACGTATAACTCGCACAGCTAAAAACAATATGGACCGGGTCTGCCGGCTGATCACACGAGGGTAGATTTGGTAGCTCTGTTTGCAATTGCTTGGTGGTTAAACACGGATGAAATACAGTAACATCTAAATCGAACACATTGCAGGCATTACATATCTTTCCTTTATTTAGTTATTGACTGTCCTCAGAGCGTCAAATTCCCATTTGAAAGTTGGATAGTAACCAAGGGGAACTATTTCTAACAGTGATGGCGCAATCCCAATGCGTATATCTGTTTTCATATCCACCATATTTAGGTACTTTAATACTCTATTCTAAACACTGCGAGTACACCTACAGGAAACTATCAGGAGCATTGTTTTCCTTCTTTTTAATATATTAGTTATTGTTATGCGTCATACAAAAAAACAAAAAAAACCCCACAAAAAAACAGCAGCTAATTATGAACGTTTTCTTATCCAGTATATTGAAAACAGTATATTAATATCCTAGGCAAAATGTTAAATATTGTAATTTATAACGCAGGATTATAACCATGTTGTACAAAGTACATCTTTCTATACAGTCAGTATTGACTTACTGCATGATCCGCTAGATGCGGTCAAATAATGTCACTTTATTCCTTTGCTCTGTGATAGCTGCAGATTTTCCAATATGAGCCTGCAAAATTATATTCTTAAAGGAGGGAAATGTGTTTGCCATATCTTATATATCAGAAATGTTGGTCAACATAAAATATGTTCCTATGGTGTTCTTCTGTGTTACCCAATCCGAAACTTTGTGTCCGCTTCAAATTTGATAAAATCAATCTGAACAATGAGAAAGACAGAGAGTATGTATAATAAAAGTGGATGCTCCTTATAGACACTGGGCCACAACTGTCAATACATAGGCATTTGCGTAATCAGACCAATCAATTCTCAAGAAATATGAAAGCCTTGTTCAAGGGCTGGACGACACCGATGTATAATCGGACTGCGTACTACTTCAACTAAAGAAGACAGGATATTAATGTACAAAGGATTGGCTTCGTTGTGTAGGTTTAACGCCATTTTTCAGTACATGATAGGCTATACATGGCTGCCAGTATATATGGTGGAGGAAGAACCGAGGAAGATCCCGGGAAGAACCACTGACCGAAACTCGAACTCACGCGGAGAGAGATGAGATGTGTGAGTGATCTATAAAGGCGAGCGCCTCACACCACTCGACCACCCCTCAGCAAAAAGCCCGTAACCACGAGATACGTTTATATTCTTCATATCTGGCTCATCTGCGTTCTCAGAATTAAAGATATCAGATTGTGTACGTGCGCCACAGTTTGAAATGTGTGAATATCACTTGTATTTGGCTGAAAATACGCCAATTCATACACGTTAAAGACCCATAAAGAGCTCAGTCTTATAAGAGAAAACAAGAGTTGACAATTCAAGCAAGCGTTTTCAAAAACACACATCAATGTGCTTTTTGCTGAACTACTTATGCCATACAAAAGCGTTTTTGTCAAAGTATAAGTATTTCAGATTAGGAGATTTCATTCATGCTAGCCATTTTCTCAAAAGCAGCTGACACACATTTCACAAATCTAGTATGTGTTTCATTACGAATCGACTTTACCTCAACGTCTTACATCATCTAGGATATCTCATAATCTGTGTATTGATATATTTTCAAAAAAATCGCTAAATCCAAAATGAAATTAGCTTAAAGCATGTTGTCTTATTTGCTATGCACAATCAGTTATTGAAATTCACATTCACATATATATATATACAGGAAAATGTCGATCATCCGGACCCACCGGGGGACATATATTTCGTATAGATAATCGGTCGTCCGTATTATCGAAGTATGGTTACAAAGTAGAACTGTAGATGAAACAATAATACCATAGGTGTAATGGACGGTCATTTGTCTTGTGAATACAAGTGTTAAATGTCAAATTACATATTGTCATAGTGGCACTCCCATAGCGACAATCGGGTGTAAGAATACATACATGCTTTTGGTATATCAATCTCTCCCTTCCTATCTCCTTTTTACACATCCATTATTTACACTTTAACAAGATAATGTAGTTATCCGTAATACCATTGCAATTATAATTGTGTTAGATTAAATTTGATTGTATTTGTTTTGTTTTATGCTGGCATCACGATCGGCCAATTCGTAATAAGTACAGAATGTTTGGGACACAGCAAGGGTCCGTACGAGCTAATTATCCTAATAATCAGAGTCCGGATAATGAACATGTGTGTGTGTGTGTGTGTGTGTGTTACAGCGCAACCGTCATTACGGTGACAGTTCATTGCCAATAGGTAGGCCTCTTTTTCTTCTAGAAATGGGCACTTTTGGAACTAAGATATTTGTGCGAACCGAGGACTTATTATAGACAATTACAATCAGATTATAACATGACTCCACATGTAATGTGTTGTCTGATTGTGTACAAATTTGTTTCAAAAGCAGGACTGTTTTTGGACTGTTTAAGTACGGGGCCAGGAGTCCATGGAATTTGGAATTTATGCCAGTAAAATGGTCATATTGGGCTTCTATTGAAGGAGGAGGAGTGGGGGAATCTTAATATAATAATTGTGGAAATTGTATAATAATAGTAATTATTAAATACCCAGCAAGTGCTTGAAATAGAGGACAGTCTGACGCCCTTGACCCCTTTAAATCCATATCAGGCGCATCAAATATTTTAAGCGAGTTGGCAATCGGGTTTGTAAAAAAAAGTGTTATTTAATTTCCCAGACAACACCTTGATCTTGCAGATGAAATGTTGCATTTTAGTGTTAAATTTCCTGAAAGACATATTCAGCCACTCGCTGGAGCTCCATTATGTAGGTCCTTCACCCATAATGAAGAGCATCTGCTAACTTGTATCGCAAGCTATAAATTTAGACCACAAAGCAAAGCACATGGCCTATGAATGGTTATCTATGTTCTCGGTATTTTATCGAAATGTAAAGTTATCTATATGTATTCCTTTAATCTGAGGGACAATATTTCACAGTACAGTTCTGAAAAAATCCATCCCTTCCAAAATAAATATTTAAATTTTAACTTTTGATTTAATTATAATTATTAAAAGAAAGAAAAAGGATCTTTATCCTTTGTGCTCGCTAAAATTTTAACAAAAGTCACTTAAAATGTTTTGATAGATAAAAATATTTTCATTCTGTACTTTTAAAAAAAACAAAGCTATGAGGGCATTGTTCCAAAATTGCTCTCTGTAGGGGATCAGTTTAAATCATATTTGAGATTGTATCTTGATGAGTTCAGTGTAAGATGAATACAAGTAACGATTCGCCAATATCACCAAACAATACCACGTATTCCGTTTGGCAAGTTTTCTTTTGTTTGAAACTGTGTTAAGCTATATAGAAAACAAAGAACCGCATCTGAAAGATAAAATGTTACATGTTGGATATATACCTATTCTGGAGGGAATAATACCACGTTAACGATAAGAGATCCTTTCTGCTTTATGCTTGCTCAGCTTTCAACAAAAGTCACTTAAAATCTGTTTGATCAATAAAGAACAATTTCACTCGATATATTTTAAATGACAAAGCTATGCAGGCATTTTCCAAAATTACTCTCTGTAGGGGAGCACTTTAAAACATATTTGACGTTATATCTTTATAATTTCAATCTACGGTGAATACAAATAAAGGTTTGCCACAAACATTAAACAATACCAGCGTATTCCATTCGGAAAGCAATCTTTTGTTTAAACACGTGTTCAGCTATATAGAAAACAATGGACCGCATTTGAAAGACAAGATATGTTAAATGAAGGATACTATTCGAGTGACATAATCAGAAAAGGGATCTCTATGTAGGGGACACACTCTTGTTAGATACAATTACTCTCCCAGAATACTCTCTACTGGTGGGGGAAATGGAATATCATGGTTTACTCTTGTCAGTTTATTCACTCTGTTTTGTACTGTATTTACCCGCTTCTAACTTTCGTGCTATATCTGAACAGCAAAAATCACTAAAACTAATTAATATGGTCCTCAACAATTCGATTGCTTAACCTCTAAAAGCTAGTTTTACAACTTCTGGCATAATGACATCTCTTGTAGACCTAGAAAGTGTTTAAACATTAGTGCCATTGTAGTTTTGTCCGCTGCAAGCGCTACACCCTTAGCTTTTCCCGCTTTTTATCTTATCCTTAAATGCATGCGGCCTTTGTAGATTGCTTGTCTGAGCAATGTTCCCTACTAAGAAATACCGCTCTGTCGTCTCTGATTGAAGCTGATAGAGTTACCTTATAAAGTGTGGAGCTGCACTTCTAAACATTGATATATTGCTTTGGTAGTATGTCAGTTTTATTCACGTACTTAAGATCATCAAGTTTGTTTATCGCTCTAAAATTATACATTTTTCCTGAATGTATGACTTGTACACCAAAAGATAAAATAAGGCTTACTGACCCGCGACCAATTGTCGTCACGTTTTCCGAGGTCTTTGGAGTTTACTCTGAAATTATACAGAGCCTGGTCAAGACAAAATGTTGAACGAAAATAGGCTCTTTTTTATTATTTTTCCCCAGTATGGTCTCAAACAAACGTAACTGACCTCGTTACTGGGGAGCATTTAATAAATCGATGTTTCTGTTAAAAGTTTGATCATCACATTTTCAGTCGTCGTCACTACTAAAACATTCAACTTTCAGGATAAATGAAATTATATTAATTCTGAACAATGTTTTGTTCCTGTCACAAGCATTTATTATGTTAGCTATTTGTGATGTGGACTTTATTAGGTTCTATTTACAAGACATTATTTACTCCAAAATCGTTTTGTAGACGATATGGTCGCGTCCAACATGCATCACAAGTAATTGAAAGACAATTGAACAAAACAGCTGTCTTTATACTTCCGTTGGACAGAAATAACACGATCTATTATATATGAATGTAAAAGGAACAATAACCAACAGTTTGTCAACTGGATGCAGACTGAAGAAAAACAATACAGAAGAGAATAGGCATTCACCGTTGATGGGAAGTAATTTGCTGACACGTGGTTCAAGCGATACATGAACGTAAATATCAAGGCTTAGTGAATAATTGATTGACGTTGCAATTAAAAGAACTTGTACTACTTGTTATGGTCATCGCTTTTCAATAGTAAGAAAGGTGAAAAAACCCCAGGAAATATCGAATTTTAAAACTGTTCACTACAACTCAAACTATCAATTACAAAAAATTTCCAACAGGTCATAATTATTCTTGGCATACACAAATTTTAAACGTGAAAGTATCATCATCTACTTCTTCTGAAGTGATGTATCAGCCACACATCCATGAGTGCCAGCAGAATGGATGGAAGACATGGAATCTACAGGTGGAAATAGGATGCCGTGGCTTTGAAGCACAGACCTTTTGGCGTGCCTTGGGAGTCATCGGGATTACAGAACCTAGCCGCAGGAATTTGGTAACCAAAGTTGGCAAACAGGCCAAGGAAGCCTCACATTGGATTTGGCGGAAGAGAGAGAAGCGATGGAAAGGCTAATCGGTTCCGGGCTGAGTCTGATCAACTCAGTCAGCGTACCCCTGGAGAGTATTGTGGGTCAGCGCTGAAACACTATAGGATAGGGGATCCCCACCTGATAATGGAACCGTTTGCAGTGCAGAACTGTATTCATATATATAATGCCACAGCAAACTTGATTGAAGAAGTCTGTACATATATCACTGAATCCAATTGACACTGATGTTGGGATCTTCGCTGGTACTAGGATATGTGGATGCTGCTTCATTTTTCATTTGCTATATTTCTTTTTCATGTTTCTCGACTTCACGCTTCTTGATATTATCCATACGAGCCATCACTATCTCTTAATTTTCTCTTTCTCTGCTTCCCTTTTTTTCCCGTTCTTCTTTTTGTCTTCTTTTTCTCCATTTTCATGTGAGTCTTAACATATACCAGCATTTCATCTCCTGTCATAATTCGAGATTCAGTAACTCTTTTTGAAGTCAGTTGGTTGGCTGGAACACGAAGGAAGATATCTGCAAATTCTTCTGGTATTAACCCCTCAAGTACCAGCGAATTTCCTCCAAAACTGCTCCCATAAGCTGCAAAAAGTGAACAATTGTGTGACGTTGCTGAAGAGAGTAACTGGTGGCCCTGGGCTGCAAGGTTATGAATCGTTTGCTAATTTCAGTCACTCGATTAGTTAACTAGGACAACACCAGTAGTTTTGGAAGACAATATGAGTCTTATGGGAATTTAACATTATGTTTCAGACGCTAAGGAATTATATGACTTTAACACTGGCACAAATTTTGGGACGGTATGGGGCTTGTAGGACTGTAACATCATGGGTAGGTAATGCCCTCTGTGGGAGCTTTGACATGACGGAAGACACGATAATAGTCTAAGGGAATGAAAAGGAATTAGACAGACATACATCTGATGATAGAAAAGCAACCACCTGCACAGACCAACACACATCCTTACTGACCAAAACAACACTTACAAACCAACGGACGAGGGATTGTTGTGGGTATGAAATGCTCAATAACACACATTTTTTTAATAAAATCTAACGCCCACCAATCTCTTGCTGACCATAACACATCCTTAAAGACAAACACCTACACATATAACCCAAGACCCTTTTTTACAAACCAGCACACATCCTTACGATTCAGCATCTACTTTTTGCAAAACGAAAAAAATATACAAGGGGTACGATATGTTATAGTATGATCGCTAAAACTTATTCTTACCGACCAACACTTTCTTTAAGATATTGTGTTTTTGTATCCGTGAGCACTCCTACACTTTTCAGGGGTGATGGTATTTTCGTGCCCTTTTATTACCCTTTTCAGGGGTGGTATTATGTTTGTGTATGCATCAGCACTTCTACACTTTTAAGGGGTGATAGTATGTTTGTGTATGTGTCAGCACTCCTACCGTGTGTGTGATATTATATAAGTCTGTTTATGGGTATAGTATGTGTATATTCCTACTCTTATCTCTCCTTACACCTTCCACCCTTGAGTGTGATAGTATATAAATGTGTTTGTGGGTATAGTGTGTATATATTCCCACCCTTTCGCTGGTCAGTCAAAAATTGGGTGTATCTAAAAATATGATCTATTTTTAGGCTTAGTGTTGCGACTAAAATTTCTGGGTAAGGCAAAACTATTTATATTATCTCATTTGTTTAGAAAATGGGGTATCCTTTTTGCGGATGTTCCTAATATGCTATTTTCTTCTCACTTGAAATTCTCTTCTATTCTCACCTACATATTATTTGCTGCATGCGTTCTTATGGAGATAGCCAGCTATCTTTTGTAACTAGACATACTTGGATTGGATTGTCTTTGCAAAAGGGGAGTAAGTAATTAGGAAGTAGCAGACGCTTAGCTTTTTGACGTTCGATACTCGGGTCGTCCAGTTTTCTTGTTTGGTTGTTAGTGACACCTCTTGTAATGACTATTTCACATGCAGCAAATAATATGAAGGTGAGACAAAAATGGAATTTTTGGATACACCAATAATACTTTACAGTTCGGATAGGGATTGACATCTATGTTTAAACTGGAGTCCCAGGCATTTTGTGTTATATTTGTGGTTATATTTTCACAAATATTATTTAATTATTAGCAAAGCAGATGTTGCCAACTGTCATACAAAAATGTACTTGCAAAATTGTCTCCAATAAAATATATACTTTAAACTCATAATTAAAAATCTAATCAAGAATTGAAGCTGCTAATTGCATTTATCTATATTTATTTAGTGTCTAATATTAGTACATGTCATTGTAATTGTCCAAAGTTATACTAAGTCACTGGTACTCCTTGTACGAATATAGAAAATTTACTTCATATGAACGTAATATTAAACTACCAAATGAAGACCTCTGTTTAGATTGGAAAAAGTGATCTTAATTCGGGAGTGGTCTGATTGACGAGGGTAACTTTGCTCTTTTACTTGGTAAATGGGACTTAACAAACCTGGGTGCTATTGAGGAATGGATTGTATACATATAACAATTTCTTTAAATTTATTTCTTCTCTGTTTCAATGAGGGAACTGCTAAATCTGGAGTTGTTTATTTGTAAAAACAAAACAGTTTTGGTCTAAAAGTACTGAGACAGATCAGACTTCAGTTTAATTGATTTAAAAATGAATATTGAATAATTTACCCTCAAAATATTGTAAGCATGAGTCTTTGCTACTTGGTTTTTGCATGCTGTGTGTAAAGTGGTAATGTAAATTACTGTATGTCAAGTCGTTTACTTATTATCACATGATCTTTATGTGACCTGTTTTAGTTTGATTTCTAAAAAAGGCTCTTACATTTTAGTAAATAACCGATCTCATTGCTAGAATGTTGTTGACAAGAAAAAAAAATATTGTTTGTGGGATTCAAAAAGTTGCTTATGCAGTGTCAGATTATATGATTGAATATTTTTCGTTCTGGAACTCGTGTAAATGGTTTCTATATACTGGTATCGTGTATTATGCACCTCAACGTCCTATATTAAAAATGCTGTACTATCTATTAGGACCCCCTACTCCTATTACTGCGGGGACAGCTTGATTTTGTCATGGATATTTGACTGTAAGCATGATTGCGCAAAATAATAACAACTTGTGAGCATAATTCCATATTAACAAATGAAATTTGGTAGATGACCTGATAGATTTTCAGACCCTTATAGAAATGTTTCTATTTGTTTAATACATTTTGTTTAATATTTTTGGACAATGACTATTTTGTGTTAATATTTTGAGCACCACAGTACAAAAACCACTAAATGTAGACAAATGGCATTCAGTAGGCATGTTTATAGAGATGTCAAGATGACTTTATTAGATTTTCAGATCATAAGAACCATTTTTTCAAATTTTTAGTAATTTTGGAGATTTTGAAAATTATACAGTTTTCATTGTGGGAATATATATTTTACAAACCCTAATCTGATTTTAATCTTATATGAAGAATTCATGTTGGCTATAATTTAGAATAGAAATTTACCTGTCGTTAGTTATCTTGGATGAGTTTTGTTTAGCAAACTTTTCAATATTTATACAGTTCTTGTTAATATTTATAAAGTAACAATTACAAGGTTTCCTAAACTTGGAATTACTGTTGTTTTCAGCGAATGTAACTAAAACAAAAAAAAGGAAATGTCGTTCTACTGGTCGAAAAGAACGTCCATTAATTAAAGATCAGACCGTTTCTACATTTTAACTGCATAGTGTTACGACTCTATGGTCTAAGAAAAATGTAACAGAAAGAAAGTGAAACCAACAAATCAAGTAAAAAATCAACAAGCAATTTATTACTAGATAATTAAAATGAAAAATCAAAAAATGTCACTTACAGTAATGTGTTTTGAAATCCTAATAATCCAATAAGAATGATTGTTCTAATCACAAGTCCTAAATATAGAATGTGTCCTTGAATGTTATTATGTGCCAATGGTCTCCAAAGTCCTGATGTACTAGAAATCTTGATGTGCTGAAGTCAAAATGAAGTATTCCAAAATCTCTGAATAAGTTCACATAAATTCCAAAATTGTCAATGAAAAATCCAAAATCCAAAAGTTTATGAGCACTGTTATAATCCAATGAATATTTAAAATAATTCCTCTCTTAGAATTTGGAATGAATTTTCACAACTGTAATAGCTCTTTACAAGACTGATGGTAATGTCAAAACTGAAAAAATGTCTACCAAATATGGTATATATAAAGATTGGTCACATGACAGAATGTTCTAGATTGGTCACATGACAGAATGTTCTAGAGTGTGTTATCTTAATGGAATTTTTACTTGTAAACAAAAATCAACCTTGACCTTCAAATTGAGAAAACATATTGATCAAAACAACCTAATTCAAGGACACTAGTTATACATGTTTTTCCTAACAAACATAAAGATTTAAGCAAATATTAAAGTCAAGAAACATTTATAATTTCCTAAAATATATATAACATTATATAAACATCATACATAACACCTCCCCTCATAAAGAAAAAGAAAGATTTATATAATAAAGCTTTCTTTTGAATATACATCTAATACTACAATAACCAAAATTACATAAGAACATGTTTTACGATACTGGACTTAATTACATCAAGCAATATTACATTTCTAGGCACGTGAGAGTGCATCTGCAATCACATTGTCTTTTCCTCTGATGTGTTTGATGTCAATGTTATATTCTTGCAATATCAAACTCCATTTCAACAATCTCCGATTTTTATCTTTCATTTTGTTGATGAAAGTAAGGGGATTGTGATCACTGTACACAATAATTGGAGAAAGAGCTGAGGTAACATACACTTCAAAATGCTGTAAAGCCAATATCAAAGCCAAACATTCCTTCTCAATTGTGGAATAATTTTTCTGGTGCTTGTTTAGTTTTTTTAGAAAAATAACAC
Source organism: Margaritifera margaritifera (assembly GCA_029931535.1). Lineage (NCBI taxonomy): Eukaryota > Metazoa > Mollusca > Bivalvia > Unionida > Margaritiferidae > Margaritifera > Margaritifera margaritifera. Next base: position 2,439,774 of record JAQPZY010001469.1, read on the forward strand.
ACAGGGTGATCCACACCACTTTTGTCTTCCTGAATCAATACTCCACCAACCCCTACATCACTTGCATCAACAGATAATTTAAATGACTGGCTAAAATTTGGTGCAGAAAGAACTGGTGCATTCTTAAGCATGGCCTTTAACTTGTCAAAAGATTCCTGACACTTGTCAGACCAATGAAATTTGGTTTTCTTACTCAATAAACTTATCAAAGGTTCAGCAATTTTGGAAAAATTGGAACAAAAATTTCCGATAATATCCAGCCATACCTAGAAATCGCATCAGTTGCTTTTTACAAATTGGAACTTGAAATTCAGAGATAGCTTTGACCTTAGCTTCTATAAGTTTAACTTGACCTTGTCCCACAATATGTCCTAAAAATGTGACACAAGCATGGCAAAACTCACTTTTGCTCAAATTAATTGTCAGATTCGCATCACTGAGTCGATCGAAGAATTTTCGAATGGTTTCCAAATGATCTTCCCAGGTGTTGTTGTAGATAATGACGTCATCGATATAAGCGTCACAATTATCAAGACCAAATGTTATCATGTTCATCAGACGTTGAAACGTTGCAGGCGAATTTTTCATTCCAAACGGCATGACTTTATATTGATAAAGTCCATCTGGAGTTACAAATGCTGAAATTTCTTTTGCCCTTTCCGTCAGTGGAATTTGCCAGAATCCTTTTAAAAGGTCAAACTTGGTGACATATTCCGCATTTCCAATTTTATCAATGCAATCGTCCATTCTTGGGATTGGAAATGAATCAGTTTTGGTGACACTGTTGACTTTTCTATAGTCAGTACACATACGGAATGTATTATCTGGATTGGTAACAAGAATACATGGTGAACTCCAGTTACTTTTACTTGGTTCTATGAAATCATTCTCCAGTAGATACTTAATTTCTTTCTTCAGATAGTTCTGTTTGAGAGGATTCATCCTATAAGGATGCTGTTTCACAGGCGCAGAATCTACAATGTCAACGTCATGATAAATTTTACTTGTTCGTGTTGGAACATCAGGAAACAAGTGCTCATAGTCATGTAATAGCTGTTTTAGTTCATTTCTTTCCTTATGTTGTACATGTGAAAGTTTCTGGTCTAGGTTGTTCAATATTTCTGAATTCCGAAGATTGGTTATACCAGAGTCACTATAGTCTGATTGTACTCCATCGTTGATATCTTCACTGTGTGGGACAGGTACAACTAAATTAACAGAATAATTAGCTGAGCTATCTCTGTCAAAATATTCCTTTAACATATTTATATGACAAAGTTGTTTCTGTTTACGTCTCCCAGGAGTGTTAATGATATAATTTAAGTCATTTACTTTCTTTTCAACGGTATAAGGACCAAAAAATTTAGCCTGAAGAGGATTCTGAGGTATGGGAAAGAGAGCCAGAACTTTGTCACCAGGTTTAAAACTCCTTTCCTGTGTATTTCTGTCATACCTTAATTTCATTTTTCACTGGGTAGTGTGAAGATTAGTTCTTGCTACTTCACAGGCCTTTGACAACTTGTATTTGAAATCAGAAACATAATCAAGAAGATTAATCTTCGAATCTTCATTTGAAAGAAGTTTCTCTTTCAATAATTTCAATGGTCCACGGACAGTATGACCAAAAACTAGTTCAAAAGGACTAAAACCCAACGACTCTTGAACTGATTCCCTAACAGCAAACAACAACAAATGAACACCCTAATCCCAATCCTTTTCTGTATCAAAGCAATATGATCGAATCATATTCTTCAAAGTTTGATGAAATCTTTCCAAAGCACCTTGACTTTCAGGGTGATAGGCAGAAGATTTAAACTGTTGGATGCCTAATTCATGCATAACTTGTTGGAAAATTCCAGACATAAAATTTGACCCTTGATTTGACTGGACAGATTTGGGAAGGCCAACAAGTGCAAAAAACTTCACCAAAGCTTTCACAATAGTTTTAGTTTTTATATTTCTCAGAGGAATTGCCTCTGGAAATCTTGTAGATGCACACATGATGGTCAACAAGTATTGGTTGCCTAACTTGGTTTTGGGTAAAGGACCAACACAGTCTACTATTATTCTACTAAATGGTTCATCAAATGCAGGAATAGGTTGCAGATGAGCCTTAGGTATCTTCTGATTGGGTTTTCCTACCATTTGACAAGTGTGACAAGATCTGCAGTATTTAGAAACATCACTTTTGAGTTTCGGCCAATAAAAATGATTCAAGATCTTGTGATAAGTCTTACGGACTCCTAAATGACCAGCCAAAGGGGTTTCGGGGCTAAATTAAGAATTTCCTGTTGATATGACTTAGGAACAACAATTTGATAGCTCACTGACCACTCGTCACCAGCGGGTACATCAGGTGGTCTCCATTTCCTCATAAGGACCCCATTTTTCACAAAGTAACACACTGGAACTTGTGTGACTTCAGTTTCACTAATAGCCCTCTGAAACAAACAAGATATCTCGGGATCTTGCTCCTGTTCAACGACAAGGGATTGTCGTTTGTCATCCTGATTAGAACAAAGAGAATGAGTTGCCAAAAGAGGATCACTGTGATCAATACCATTTGATTGATCAATACCTGAGGAAAAAGTGACCTCATCAAAAGACTGACCAATACATGAGTCAGGTAAAGGAATAATATCCTGATCAACATCACTCTCAAGAGCTCCTTTTGTCATAGCTCTAGTAACTGCACAAGCAGGGTACAAATCAGGGATTTCAGTTTCGACAGGATCAACTTTCTGATCCAAACAAGGCTTGTCAGTTACAAGTGGATTAACCACAACCTTATCTCCAGCTAGGTCATTGCCTAGTAATAAATGAACACCCTCTATGGGTAAAGAAGACACTGCCCCAACAGTCACAGGTCCAGAAACTAAGTCTGATGCCAAATTTACACAATGGAGAAGAACATTTACAAAGCCGCACTCTACTCCCTGAACAAGAACACTTTCACTTGAAGAAGACTCCTCAGACAAAGGCAAAGTACCTGATAATAAAAGACTCTGAGAAGCTCCAGTGTCCCTTAATATTTTAATTGGGATAGGTTTGGCAGAATCACCAATAGGTGATATAGAACCTACTGACATGAATGGTTCATAAGCCTCCAAAATAGAATCAGACTGGGGTTTGTTTGACCCAACAAATGTATTGCTTTCAATACAAGACCGTGACCTTGACCTCGTAGAAATAAGAGCATTTGGAAAAGCTCTGTCTTTATTCTGTTGCTTATTTTTCAACCTGAAGCAATCAGAAATAACGTGCCCTTTCTTTTTACAATAAGTGCACGTAGGAAGAGATAAGGATTTCTGATCAGTCTTATCAGATGTTTGATTCCTAACAGTTGTGCTGTTGTGAAATTTGGAAGTACTCGAATGAGATTGAAATGGTTTTTTACCAGAAAACTGCTGAGAGGACGACTTATTGCCAAACGAAAGTTTGTGAGTCAAGGAATAATCATCAGCCATACGAGCAGCATTTTCCAAAGTTTCCACATTCCGCTCGTCAAGATAGGTTTTAACATCACTATGGATGCACCTCTTGAACTCTTCAATTAATACGAGCTGTCGGAGGTTATCATAACCTTGATCAACTTTCTTGGCTGAGCACCACCTATCAAATAGTTGTTCTTTATCCCTTGCAAATTCGACATGAGTTTGTCCAGTTTCTTTTCTACAATTCCTAAACCTTTGTCGATATGCCTCTGGTACCAACTCATAAGCTTTCAAGATGTACTCCTTAACCACATCATAATCAGTGCTTTGTTGTACTGACAGTGAAGTGTAGACTTCACGAGCTTTGCCAATAAGTACACTTTGTAATAACAAAGTCCAATGCTCTCTGGGCCATTTCAAGTTTTCAGCTATTTTCTCGAAATGAAGAAAGTATTTATCTACTTCTTTTTCCTGAAAAGGGGGTACTAACCTAATATATCTAGTAACATCAAAACCTGGACTTGTGTTTAAAGGAGTGGAGTGTGCTCTGTTTGCCAGTTCTAATTCTCTTAACTTAAATTGCATTTCCCTTTCTTCTCTTTGCATCTGCATTTGTATTTGTCTCTCTTCTTTCTGCATTTGTATCTGCCTCTCTTCTTTCTCTCTCTCCATCTGTATCCGCCTATCTTCTTTCTCTCTCTCCATCTGTATCTGCCTCTCTTCTTTCTCTCTCTCCATCTGTATCTGCCTCTCTTCTTTCTCTCTCTCTCTCTGAATCTGAAGCTTTGCCAATTCTAAATCCATCTGGTTCTTTAACTCTAATTCCCTTAATTTCCTGTCAGAACCAGATACAGGCTTTCTCTTCAAACTTAAAGCACTATTTTCAAAAATTCCCTTTCCTACTAAATACTGAATCAAAATAATCTTTATCTCCTGTTTTGTCAATGATACTTTTGCCTCAGATAGACTGTATTTTCTGGCAAGCTCGAGCAACTCATCCTTTCTCATGCACTCTAACCCCTCCTGGGTAGGTTTTGAAATGAAATTCTGAACATTAGATGCCATTGTAAATGCTTGTTGGTTTCACACCAAAAAAATTTCTTTATTAAAAATCTTTGCCAAAGACAAAAAAAAATTCCAAGACAAAATCAATATGAATTTCAAAGATAAATTTAATATCTCTAATATGCTGTAATGAAATTCAATTCCGGAACGACGAGCCCCCAATTTATGTTACGACTCTATGGTCCAAGAAAAATGTAACACAAAGAAAGTGAAACCAACAAATCAAGTAAAAAATCAACAAGCAATTTATTACTAGATAATTAAAATGAAAAATAAAAAAAAAGTCACTTACAGTAATGTGTTTTGAAATCCTAATAATCCAATAAGAATGATTGTTCTAATCACAAGTCCTAAATATAGAATGTGTCCTTGAATGTTATTATGTGCCAATGGTCTCCAAAGTCCTGATGTACTAGAAATCTTGATGTGCTGAAGTCAAAATGAAGTATTCCAAAATCTCTGAATAAGTTCACATAAATTCCAAAATTGTCAATGAAAAATCCAAAATCCAAAAGTTTATGAGCACTGTTATAATCCAATGAATATTTAAAATAATTCCTCTCTTAGAATTTGGAATGAATTTTCACAACTGTAATAGCTCTTTACAAGACTGATGGTAATGTCAAAACTGAAAAAATGTCTACCAAACATGGTATATATAAAGATTGGTCACATGACAGAATGTTCTAGATTGGTCACATGACAGAATGTTCTAGAATGTGTGTCATCTTAATGGAATTTTTACTTGTAAACAAAAATCAACCTAGACCTTCAAATTGAGAAAACATATTGATCAAAACAACCTAATTCAAGGACACTAGTTATGCATGTTTTTCCTAACAAACATAAAGATTTAAGCAAATATTAAAGTGAAGAAACATTTATAATTTCCTAAAATATATATAACATTATATAAACATCATACATAACAATAGTGTTGCAACCATCCCTTACATTCTTCAGCAATAACAATATTTTCAAGATGGCTACCATGGCAGCTATTGGATGTAAGATCGGCACTATTTTCATTACGTACCTACTAGATATCATTATAAGTCTTTTGACGAATATTCTTTGTAGATACAATCATCCATTCTAGAAGAGTAGCGATAACAAGATTTGTAAGATGGCGGCCATGGTGGCCATATTGATTGTCAGATCAGCATTATTTTCATTTAGGACCAACCAGACACCGTAAGAAGTCTTCTGGTTGAAAGAACACGTCGATATGAATTGTCCATTGAGGCGAAATGTTTTTTCTTTCTAAATGTCATATAGAAACATAACCTTAACCTTTCTAGCTTAACTAATTGTCCCTTTATTTGATTTCATCGAAATCTCAAATCAGGAAAGTATTTTAGCAGGTATATTTATCACACATGCATGCCAAATTAGTGGGAGTGTAATTAAATTAAGGGTTATAGCTCTGTTAGATTTCTAACATAAAAGTTGAAAAACATTTAGGTCTTTTCAAAATGGAATGAAATACCAGTAAATGAACCAAAATTTAGCGATGATATGTTCAGTGCGTGTCACACGTGGGCTAACTGAAACATTAATGGGGGATGAGAGTGGGCTATTGGTTCAGAAACTGTTTAATTTAATCTAATTTTTGCTCCTAAAATATTTTGACCACACCCCTTTGGAAGGAGTTAAAGAATTATTATTGCTTCTGAAAACCTCCTATACACCCTTCCGTATCACACTTAAAAAAGAAACAAATTCTACATATAACGTGTATGCAAATGTATGTGCAGACATAATAATGCAGTTTTAAAAGACATAGATTTATTATTCCGATCACGTTAAAATACAGTTTTATTTGCCTCTTTTGTTTGGTATGACAAAACGGGCTTTTGAAACGAGTGTCGCGTTAATACTCGATTAGAAAGAATGTGTATGTGAAGAGTCTGTCGTCATAAGGATGTTTTGAGTGTCACAGTTTTATATAAGCATTTTGCAGTATTAAGGCGACGAGACATTATTTTTTGGAATGTGAGAAATACCTCCAAAATTTACCGATTAGAAACCAAGTTTAAATAATTGCTGAATATTCACAAACAAGTTCAATCATATTAAATATTTGGAAATAGAAAAATGTCGAGATTCACCTGCCATAATATGTTAGTTCATTTGTGAGAGTGCAAATTTTAAATTTCTTTGCAAATATTGATATTTTCACATATGACGGGTAGTGAATATTTGAAGGTAGCCTTATGATAGATTGGGGTGGGCTATAGGTGGGTGGTAGCCTTATGATAGATTGGGGTGGGCTATAGGTGGGTGGTAGCCTTATGATAGATTGGGGTGGGCTATAGGTGGGTGGTAGCCTTATGATAGATTGGGGTGGGCTATAGGTGGGTGGTAGCCTTATGATAGATTGGGGTGGGCTATAGGTGGGTGGTAGCCTTATGATAGATTGGGGTGGGCTATAGGTGGGTGGTAGCCTTATGATAGATTGGGGTGGGCTATAGGTGGGTGGTAGCCTTATGATAGATTGGGGTGGGCTATAGGTGGGTGGTAGCCTTATGATAGATTGGGGTGGGCAATAGGTGGGTGGGTTCGATTCGCATTCGCATTCGGAATTGCTGCCTGCCCAGCAACTTGACACCATCTACTTTCAGAGTGGCCAAGAATTTTCCTTTTCCTTTTTCAAAAAAAGAAGGATTTGCGCTTTGTTTTAAAAAAAAAAAAAAAAAAATCGACCGAATTCCATCAGGTTATGAAAGTTAATAGTCAATTTGATTTTATTTTTTATTGTATTTATTTATGTATTTATTTATTTATTTATTTATTATTAAAATCTATTTTTGGGGGGTGGATACCATATCACCAACGGTGATTTCATTGCTTTGAATAGGTATCGTGTATGTTTGGTGCAACATTTTAATATGCAAGAGAGAAGGGGGAGGGGGGCTGGCTCTTGTATGGAAACTATTCTATATAAGGAGCATTTTTAAAATAAAACTCTTCTGTACAGATATTTTACTTAAATCGTTCGTAATTAATTTTCTCGTCAGTGATGGGCAGGCAAGACATAGGTATCACAGTGACGGGTTCAAAGAGGAAGAAGACAAATAACAATTTAGTCAATGTTAACCACGGCTGAATTTAAAACAAATTTTGTCCCATAGGAGAAATATATGTATGTATGTATGTATGTATGTATGTATGTATGTATGTATGTATGTATGTATGTATGTATGTATGTATGTATGTATGTATGTATGTATGTATGTATGTATGTATGTATGTATATGTGTATGTATGTATGTATGTATGTTTGTCTATCTATCTATCTATCTGTGTGTGTGTACATTTTCATATATAAAGTAGATTTTAAAAGTGTTATTAACTGCTTGACTGTGGTATTATGTATCACCAATTAGAGTGAGTATTCCTTTGGCCCCGTGTGACCGAGTGGTATAAGGCGCTCGCCTTTGCATATCACTCACACATCTCACATCTGTCCGCGAGAGTTCGAGTCACGGGTTGACCAGCTTGGGTATGTGAGAAAGCTTGGCAGTATTTACCATCATTTTCTGAGGCTATTTTTTGCTTCGCATTTAAATTTTACCCAAGGGTTAGATCTAAAGTTTCATGTGGACTCTAATAACTCTAATAGCGGTCCAGGTGTATCAACAATTTAAATTCTTGAAAATTAGTTATGTCACACATTAAACACACACACACACACAAACACACGCAAAAAACCGGTGAAGCTCTACGAGACAAGCGGTCGTATATATACCCTGCTATCGGATTGAAATGAATCGAAATCAACTACCAATCCAAACACGCGTTACAAGCGGGTCGGTTTTTCTTCCAATGGAAAGAGAGTAGGGGTTTGACGTCATTTGGGGTATAAAGGCATCACAGCGTTCGTAGAGATTTTACTTTTTGGACACCCTAAGTATGACGGAGACCGGAAATACAATGTATTGGAGTGAGCCTGCAACGAATGGCGTGTTGAACTTCCAACCGGAAGATTTTAATTTAGATTTTCTGTCTCAAGAATTTGAGCCTGAAATCACTACGACTGCTACTGTACCACTTCCCTCTTTGCTGCCGGTCATGGAGGATTTTAAAAAGAAGCAACAAGAAGAAATGGAAAAATTTGTTCAGCGACAGAAAGAAGCGGAAAAAGTGTTTCTTCAACAAGAAGAGGAAAGGAGAAAACGAGAAGAAGAAATAGGAAAGTTAGAAGTGGAGAAGAGTGAAGCACAGAAAGAAGAGAGCGAGGAAGATAAAACGGTGAGTCTACTACTCCAAGACATTTTACGTGAGTTAAAGCATCTAAGAAAGTTATATGAATATTCTTTAACTCAGCCTAAGAGAAAGAGACCATCACGGGCCAAACATGCGAAACCCGTCACGACGACTAGTGAGATGCTACCACCACCACCACCAGTCACTACTACAATTACTACGACCAAATCAGCAGCAGCAGGAATGGGACTGGGTCGTGGAAAAGGATTGCGACAATTGAAGCTCATCATGTCGAGCCCATAAGTTTTTTTTAACAAAAACAAACAAACTCCCCAAGGGTCCTTTTCAGGGCCAGCCATTTATCTAGAAAAGAAATCAATTTTGCCAAAAAAAAAAATCAAGTAAAACTTAAAAAATCCCCATTCCTTGTTTTTTTTTGTGTAAGAGTGAGTGAGTGCGTGAGTACATCCATACTCTAAAATAACAAAAAACACTTACTTTTTTTCCATTCTGGTCTATTCTCATTTTTTTTTTTTACAAAATAATTCACCATGAACATCACATAACACTCCAGAAAAAGTTCATTGTTCACTGTCTGTCTCTCTTGTTCTTCTTAAATTTCTTCACAGGGATCAAGGGTTCTTCTTCTTCATTCTCACTGTTTTTAAGTCGTCTAGCTTTCTTGCTTTTTTTGACGATATGTTCTTCTTCTTCTTCTTCTAGGTTTGAAGATCCTTCGGCTTCCTCCCTCTCTGGTAGGTTTTCTTGTTTTTGAGGACACTCCGAAGACCAATGTCCTGGTCCTTTACAATGATAACAGATATCTTTTGTTTTGTCTCTCTTTTGGTTTTGACGTTGTGGACATTCTGGAGCCCAATGTTCTTTCTCTTGGCAGATATAGCAAGTATCTTGACTTTTATCTCTCTTTTCTTTTCTTTGTTGACGTTGTGGACATTCTGGAGCCCAATGTCCTTTCTCTTGGCAGATATAACAAGTATCTTGACTTTTATCTCTCTTTGCTGTTCCTATGCTTAGATAATCCCAATAAAAATTTCTTTTCTTGTGGCATCGAGCGGAGTAGTTTTGAAAGTTACGGTCTTCTATAGCTTTATAGTAGTTGGCAGAATCATTAATTGGAATACGTCTTCTTGACTCTTCCATCTTTACAGTTGGAAAGTTCAATCACAAAGACTGATTCTGAAGGTAAGAAGGTCTCTCTATATATAGTCTCCTGTGTGAAACTGAATCAGATTCAAATCAGACTTCAAGATGAAAAGATCACGCCAAATCTATGAGAAAACAGAAGAAGAAGAAACGAAGAGGCCACGACGACAATGATTTTCCGTGCCGCCTGAAACACCGCTGGCTGAACTGCTAGCTCAAATCCATGCTAGCGATTTCGAAGAAGAGATGAGTGAACCTGAAACATTACCACCTTCTAACCCACCCAAAACAAAAACCATCACCATCACCAACACCTCTGACCAAAAAAGACATACTACCATGGCTCCTGAAAATTACTATCGCATTCGAGAGATGCAAAAAATAACCTCTCGAAAATTTAAAACCACAGCCTACACTCACACGGTTCACTTCAAAGACTTTAAGTCCGAAGTACCTCCCGAGAAAGCTGCCGGGTTCATTACCGATTTGTGGGGTTCTGTGTTACAGAACTTGAAACGACAATGCGGAGCCGAAGAGGACGATCGATTGAGACTGGCCATCCACCACGACAACTTAAAGTCACCTGTATTGATCGAGTTCAGCACCCCGGCAGAATTAACACCAGACAAAGTCATGTCCAAAATCGAACACGTTCAACAATCCAACGACAAGTTTACCATCACGGATGGAAAGGCTACACTTTACATGACTCACGTTGCTCCTCCTCGAGGGAGCGGACGAAGCAGGAAAGCGTTACTGGTGGACGACCTTCGAAGTACCAAACAGAGTGTCGTCCATCGTAGTGGGGCGAACGTATGCCGACAAGAACGAGAGCAAAGAATGGAAAGAAGCCTGGAATAACATTCGACGATCTAACAAATCCAAACAACGAAAAGAAGCAGAACTCCTGTTACGACAAGCAGGCATCCCCAAAGAGACCGTGTGTGGTATTTCTCAAATGCAGCAACTTCAAGACGGCTAAGCTCCTGGCTACACTTTGAAAGTTCACCCTCAAGAAGTGCGCGGAGATATGCTGTTTCGAGGCCCCAATTTCCCCGAAGGAAAATAAATACACGTGTATTACCACCAGGAACATTTCGATGCCATCACCAGTATCACAGGATTTCTAGGATACTCTTACTACTGCGAGAAATGCGACCAAGGATTTAGCAGTCGGGAGCGACAAATTCATTGCGGAGCAAGATGTCGGGGTTGTTTAGCGGACAAACCATGCCTTCCTGAACAACACCACGTCCATTGTGAGACGTGTCGACGCACTTTTGTCAGTCCCGCTTGTTACCAACAGCATCGCAAGACACAAGGACACCAACAAAAATGTGCTTGCGACTTATTGAAATTGTGCTCCACGTGTGGAAACCTGATTCGCACCAACGACCCCAAGAGCCACACTTGTACTGGAAAGAAAAGATGTCCTGTTTGTTACCAGATGGTGAACTTTGATCATCAATGTTTTATTCAAAAGTACGACAAGACAGAGAAGAAAGAATTAAAGAAGAACAAGAACCAAGTGGATTTCATCTTTTTTGATTTTAGATGCATGCAAGAAACAGGCATTCACATTCACAATTTCTGCGTGGCTCATCGGGCTTGTGAGAAGTGCATTCAAGAAACGATCCATTTTCACTGTCCTCATTGTAGTCGGATTCCAGGAGGACGTGAAAAAATCTTTCGTGGCCCTAACACTTTGTTTGAGTTTGCTGAATGGATTTTAGACCCCACCGACGACATTTGGAGCGAAGAGGACATTCAACGTTACGGAGACTGTCATCGCTATGCGACCGTCATAGCTCACAATTTCTCGGGATACGATGAACAGTTTTTGTTAAAATATTATTCGCAACAAGGTACCGAACGCCCTGAAGTCACCATGAACGGAAACAAGCTCATCAACATGAAAGTGGGTCAAGTCAAATTCAAAGATTCCATGAGTTATTTGGCCATGCCTTTGAGTCGAATGCTTAAAACATTTGGCATGACAGAAATGGCCAAAGGCTATTTTCCTCACTTCTTCGACACGGAAGCTAATCAACATGCCGTCCTACCTCATTTGCCTGACCTACATGATTACGACCCCGACGGAATGAGCCCCGAACAGCGAGAAGCCTTTCACGCTTGGTACCGCGCTCACCAGTCCGATCCATTTGACTTTCAAGAGGAAATGCTCAAGTACTATCGATCCGATTTGAACATTTTACGGCGTTGCTGTGGAAAGTTTCGACAGTTATTTCTAGATCACGGAAACGTCGATCCTTTGAAAGATGCGTGCACCCTACCCAAAGCCTGTTCCTTAGTGTACACCCATAATTTCGTGCCCGAGAACGAACTAGCCATCATCGACTCCAACACGTCTCTCTTTGCCAGTCGTCAATATTCGGCCAAAGCTTTGCGTTGGCTCCATTACTTGTGCCAAAAAGAAGCAAATAGATACAACATGCCAGAAACGGAGGAGGAGAAAAGAAGATTGGATCTTATTCCGTGGATGATTGGGATTTAGAAAACCTGCACACGGTGTACGAATTTCAGGGTTGCTTGTTTCACGGATGCCCTACCTGTTTTCCTGACCGAGACCTGAAAAATCCTTTCACGGGAGTCAGCATGGAAGCCTTGTACGAACAGACTTACCAACGACGACTCCAGTTAGAAAGTCAAGGAAACCAAGTGGTAGAAATGTGGGAGCACGAGTACGGTCGCCGTTTGAAAACCGATCCTGAATTTAAGAGCATCACCGAAAGTTACGACGTGGCCGACATCGAACCTTTGGATCCACGCCATAGTTTATTTGGAGGACGAACCAATGCCACTCGCTTGCTGTACGACGTAGACGAATCCAACGGAGAAGAAATCAAATACATCGACGTGTGTTCGTTGTATCCTTGGGTGTGTAAATATACTCGTTTTCCAACCGGACACCCAGAAATCTTGACAGAACACATCGACGTGGAACACATTCGTCAATACGAAGGATTGATCAAATGTAAAGTCTTACCCCCGACAAACTTGTACCATCCTATCTTACCTCATCATTGCCAAGGAAAACTGATGTTTTCTTTATGCCGTACGTGTGCCGAAACATGCAACCATGATCATCCCTGTCACCACACGAAGGAAGAACGCGCTTTGACAGGAACGTGGGTCAGTGCCGAATTGTTTCGGGCTCTGGATCGTGGATACCGTTTGTTGAAAGTGTACGAAATCTGGCACTTTCCAACCACCGCACAATACCAAAGGGACGACGCCACGAATCATCCAGGCATTTTCTCGGGGTACATCAACCAATTTTTAGAACTGAAACAAGAATCCAGCGGCTACCCCTCGTGGTGTCAGACTCCCGAAGACCGAGTTCGATTCAAAGAAGAGTACCGTGACGTCGAAGGCATCACTTTGGAAGACGTGGAAAAGAACGAAGGCAAAAGATCGTTTGCCAAAGTCATGCTCAATTGTTTGTGGGGAAAAATGGCCCAACGACCCATCTTAACCAAGACGGAATACGTGACCGATCCTTATCGTTACTTTCAACTGGTGGACGACAAAAGTGTACTAGTCAAACACGTCGAAATCGTCCGTGATGATTTGATCTTAGTCAATTTCGAAGAAGAACCCAAGTTTGTAAAACCTGACAAGTTTAGCAACGTAGTCATTGCCGCCTACGTGACAGCCCATGCTCGTTTGAAGTTGTACGACGAAGCTTTAGAAGTCTTGGGATATCGTGTCCTGTACTTTGACACCGACAGTTGTATGTACATCCATCGACCCGGTTGCCCACACCCTACCATCCACGGAGATCGTTAAGGAGCTTGGACAGACGAGCACCCTCAAGACACCATCCTGAGTTTTGCCAGCTGTGGCCCTAAAAATTACGGTTACCGATACCGAGACCCACAAGGACAATTTCACACCCAATGCAAAGTCAAAGGATTAACCCTAAACTATCGAACCAGCCAAGTGGTCAATTTTGAGGTTTTGAAAAATGCTTTGCTGTCTGGGCAAGTGGAAGACTTTCGAGTGCACACGTTAGAACCTCACAAGATCGTACGGTTACCTAATCACCAAATTGTCACTCGTCCTTTACAAAAAGTGTACTAAATCGTGTACCAGAAACGAGTGAGACTTCCAGACCACACCACTTTGCCTTACGGACACGCCGATCTGCAGTATAAAAAAGGATCACTTCCAAGCCAAACCATTCATTGCAAATACAGACGTCAACCGAGCAAAAAGAAAAAAAAAGATGAGTGCTTTTGTCATCCTACCACCAAAGATGAATAAGAATACTCATGTCACCCACCCACCAAGGGAGAAATCTAGTGTGAACTCTAAGTGCCATCACGACTTGGAGTGCGATGCGGTGCCATGCGACGAGACGGATTCCGTACGCGTTGACAGCTGCGATTCACACGATCAGACGGATGCCGTACGCTTGGACATCGTCGATGCAGCACCTCACCGTCCCTCTTACGATGCAGGACGACCTTTACTCTTTATTAATCGTACACATAATTGTCATGCCTACAGGAGTAAAGAATTGATGATACCTGTGGCTTTGCCTGGTTATTCCAAGTTTGAAAGGCGACTAAAGACGTTCCAAGACAAGTGGCCTAAATATCTACTACAAGCAACTACTGCCAAAGCTTTAGCCAGATCTGGATTTATCTACTTGGGAGAAGGAGATAAAGTTCAGTGTTTCAGTTGCGGTGTGAGACTTCACCAATGGGAGCCTACCGACTCGGCTTACATTGAACGTGCCAGATGATCTCAGCACTGTCAGTTCTTACCTTTAGTGGCCTTAGAAGAGTACGGGTACGATGAGCCAGATGACAAGAAGAAGTAACATGTCGGATGATACTTTACAACAATATATTCGTGGTTTACCTTTGGAGCTGTGAGAACGCATTTACCAGTATTTACCTAGCTTAGAAGACCGCATTCGTGGTTTACCTTTGGCGTTGCGAGTACAAATTTACCAAGAATGGGTTCAGATATAAGTGAAACGTAAAGAACAGTTACATCCTTTACGACACAGGCAATTTAGCCATTGGTATCTGAATGCTGTAAGAATACTGATTAGTACCAAGTTGTTCAAATGGTCAGACATTGATAGAAATGGAAATTGGGCTTGTAAGGAATTGGATGGCACCACCTACTATGTGGGAGTGATCCATAGAATTCGATGGAACGAAGTGGAGGAAACAACCAACTTACAGGAATACCAAAAACGTTTACAAGAAGTGTCACCTCAAGACGAAACGCCTTTACGTCGTCTGACGTGTAGTACGGTTCTCACTGAACATCTTGGATATCCTTTACCCACCGATTCCATTTGGCTAAAGTGTGACTGTTTTGTCACCAAGAAGACTAGTTTAGAAGACCGCATTCGTGACTTGCCTTCGAAGCTGCGAGTACGTATTTACAAAGAGTTGGTCCAGATCCAAGTGAAACGCAAACTCAAAGTCATTCCTCGATTTTTAAACTATTGCTACTTCCACCGTATCAGAAGCCTGATTCTGGAGAGAAACTATCACCGCTATCGTGAAGAACACAAAAGAGAGTTACTTCTTTCCAAGTCGGAAACTTTACCAGAGTACATTCGTGGTTTGCCTTTGGAGGTGCGAGTACGCATTTACCGAGAGTTTGTCAAGATACAAGTGAAACGCAAACTCAAAGTCATTTCTCGATTTTTAAGGTATGCTTACTTCCAAACTGTCAGAAGAAAGATTCTGGAGAAAACC
Organism: Margaritifera margaritifera; assembly: GCA_029931535.1. NCBI lineage: Eukaryota > Metazoa > Mollusca > Bivalvia > Unionida > Margaritiferidae > Margaritifera > Margaritifera margaritifera. The sequence goes on from JAQPZY010001469.1 coordinate 2,455,393, forward strand.
TTTCATTGTAGAATCCCGGGAATAGTCTATCACAAAAGAACCTGGATATAAAACCCCACCATGCCTGATCTGTGGTCTTCACTTGTGAAACGTATTCCGTGGAAGGAAGTCAACGATCGTGTTCAGACCTTAGAGGATTATAAAGACATGATACAAGAACTGTTTCCATTGAATTTTGGACTCTATGTGGTGTGTGTCTTAGTAACTGCCTTTCTTGGATTTCGTTTTCCAGGACATTCGTTGTGGAGTATTTTTGAGGATCAGTGTTTGTCTTGGATTATTTTGGAGGACCGGTGGTTGTTTTGGACTATTTTGATGAACCATAAAAAAAACATGACCATTCATGCTTTATCGGTACATGAAAGACAAATTGTACTCAAAGTGTTGAGAGTGGCGATGAAGACGAGTGGGGTACCTCCGTGTGAAGAAGACATTAGTCAAACTTTATCTACCCTTCATACGTTTCAAGATGTGTGTATTGCTAGTGAGTTACACCAACAACTTTACAATTGGAAAGATGTACGTGACTGGAGAAAAATTGGTTTCGATGCTTGGCTAAAAGAAATGGCCCAGTTTACCAAAGATCTGGCACGTCACTAAGTGTCCAAAAGTGAAATGGGAACCTAAGTAAAAAAAAATGACCTTAGAAACAATCCTGGAAGAACCTGACACAGCAGAGAAAGACCACACCGTCGTCGTCGTCCAAATACAACCCCCTGAGGAACACACCCCTTTACCGTCAGAGACATTTCATTCTTCTACCACCACCAGAACAAAGACGAGCAGAAGAATACTGCCACCAGTGCCTGTGCCTTCCATTCCTAGGACAGTGTTTTGTTCTTGTTGTACATTGACTTGTTTGTACAGAACTTTAATTCTTTTAGTGGTAGCCTTAATCTTGTACCTGACCATTTTTGCGGTCTGCATTTTTGTCCTTCATGACTTGTAAAATCTTTTTTTGTTGTTTGTTTGTTTTTGAAAAAAATAAAAAATAAACGTGTATGAAACGTATAAAATGTCTTGGGTCTTTTGTCTTCTTCTCAAAAATCTTCCTACCTCAGTCATGGCTACATCTTCTTCCTCTACCTCTTCCTCCTCTGTGGTCAAAGTGATTGACGAAAAGTTAGATCGTCCCAGTTGGGACCCTTTGTATCTGCGCCATCCTTTTAACATGTTGATTGCTGGACCGAGTGGTTCAGGCAAAACCGAATTTGTCAAACGTTTGATCGAACACAAATCTCATCTGTTCGATCGTCCACCTCAACGCATCGTGTGGTGTTACAAAGAGTGGCAACCGTCTTACACCTTACTTCGTGAAAGTCAAGGAGAAGCCATTTCGTTTGTGGAAGGCATTCCTCGCGAAGACGATGGGATCGTGTCTGACGTGAGTCAAACACATCTAGTCATTTTTGACATGTTAGGAGAAGACGAAGAAGAAATTAAACTTTGGTTTACACGAAAAGGACACCATCGAAATGCCAGTATCATTTACATTACTCAAAATTTATTTCAGCAAAGTAAAGCCCATCGTACCATCAGTCTCAACGCTCATTACGTGGTGTTGTTTAAAAGCCCCAGAGACAAATCTCAAGTGCAAGTGTTAGCCAAAGAGTTAGGCACTTCTTGGTTAAGTTATGCGTACGACGATGCCACTTAAACACCTCATGCGTATTTACTCATTGACTTAAAACCGACCACTCCCGACTATTTGAGATTTCCTGCCCAATTGTTTCACCATTGGTGCCAAGAAGGAGGCCCCGTCATTTACACGTCCCCTTCAGCCACAATCTGAAAAAAAACTATAAAAACATCTACCGCGTCATTTCTGTCTCACAGTCTTCGAGATGACTTCCTTTCAATCTCATCCTCCTGCTAAATTGATTCGTGCCTTGTATGGCATCAGTCGCGAAAAAAATGCACAAGTCCGTGCTCATTTGTTAGAAGCTAGTCTTAAAGATGTGTTACGATGGTTTACTTTGACGGCACGTCAATTACTGAAAGGCATCATTCACATCCCTCATCAAACTCAACGTTTTTTTCAAAAACATAAAGGGGCGTTGTCACAACTAGCTGATCCTAGAATCGATCCACGGACTAAAAAACAAATCATTTTAACCCCTGGAGGGAGCGGTTCTTTAGGAGGGGTTATGATTCGTTCCCTTTTGAAATGGGATCCTAATGCCCAAGCCAAAAAAACCCAAAACACCAAAAAAGAAGAAAAGCCCTAAAAAGAAAGCCACAAAAAAGAAAAGCCCTAAAAAGAAGAAAGCCCCCAAGAAAAAGAAAAGTTCTGCCAAGAAGAAAAAAACACCCACCACTGGCACCCGCAAGAGAGGTTCTGCTGCCAGGACGCAAACGTACACCCGCACGACACCACCACAACAGTCAGCAGTGACGAGATCTCCTCTTGCGTCCACTTCTTGCCAAACCGGACTTAAGACAAGTGTTTCCTAATTTGATGCAAAAATGGAAACCTATTTCGAAAGTCACCACTCCGGGACCCTCGACTTCGGCTGATCTGGTCATGGCAGCGAACAAAGTACCGTCCCCTAAAACCAAAGTCCAAGAGAGAACCGGCGTGTTACAAAGTTTAGTGGATTTATCCAAAGAAGAATTGAGACGATTTAGTCCATTCAAAACACCTCAACGTCGAGTGAGGCCTGTCATGAAGATGGTACTTCGTGCAGACAATCAGTGGAGACGTGTTCCAGTATAAAATAGAAGGTTGACCTGCCAGAGACTTCAGACTTACTCCTAACCTCTAAGATGGCTCCCAAACGTGCACACCACCACCACCAAAAAAAGAAGAAAAGCAAAAAAGGACTTCCACCTCGTCTGGCGAAACATTGGGACGTCTTGTCTGTCCTGACCAAATCCAATCCTCCCATGCGAAAACAACTCATTCAAACAGCCCCCAAAAAAATCATCGATACCGTGTGTGAATGTTGTTTGAACGTCTTGAAAGGAACGGTACCTTTGTCCAAGATACAGAAACAAAAATTAGGCAAGCATCGGAACGTTCTTCGCCAAATGGTGAAAAAGAAAATACCTCTCCAGCAGAAGAAAAAAATGTTGGTGCAACGAGGAGGATTTCTACCCATGTTGATAGGACCGTTGTTAAAAATAGCGGCTCCTTTGTTAGGAACGATTGCTAGACCACTTTTAGGAGGTGTCATGCGATAAAAAAAAAGAAGATAAAAAGGACACCCATCTCTGGAAAGACCACACATTTTTGTACCTTTGGATGAAATGGAAGGACGAAAACTGACTTTAGTGCCTTACAAACGATGGATGGAATTCCATCGTTGGAACGAACAACGGATACCTCATTTACCACCCAATCCTAATCTCAACGAGATGTCACAGTTACAACAAGAATTACAAACGCTGATGGAACGAACCGATTTGTTAGAAACAGAAAAATCCCAACGGTACGGTCAACTCTTACAACGTCTGCAACTCTTTCACCAAAAAGCTGTAGACGAAACAGCTCCACCCACTCTGAGAGATTTCAAAACCCTGATGAAAAGTGAACCTAAAGTTACCACCACCACTAAAACAGACACCGCCACGGGGACAACAGAAGAAGACGAGCCCCGAGAAGTGTTTCAAACTCCGTCTGCTGGCATACCTAGTCAAATTGCAGCTTCCTTGTTGACACCCTCTCCTACCCCTCATCGAGAAGCCATGAAAGCTTGGGTTAAAAAGAAGATGTCCACTCCTTCTTCAGCAGAAGAAAAAAAGAAAAACAGCACGACTGAAGTGAAAAAAGACACCACCAAGAAGAAACCTACCATCATTACCCCTTCTTCACCACCCACTCCTGTGGCTCGTCGAATGCGTCTAGCCGCTTCGACCAAACCTCACGACGCTCAAAGTAGTAGCATCGAACAGTGGTTGACTTATTGAGGAATCATGGAGAAACTTTTAGCTACCATTTACTACAATCCTGGCCATGCTGCTGGTTACGGAGGAGTTCAAAAATTATATCGAGCTGCCAAAAGTAAATTGAAAAGTGTACGTTTGCCAGAAGTACGACGATGGTTAAAAGAACAATCGACGTACACGTTACACAAACCTATTCGACGAAAATTTTCTAGAAGTCCAACCCAAGTGGAGGGCATCGATCATCAATGGCAAGCCGATTTAGCCGACGTCTCTCATTTGGCAGCCTACAATCGTGGTCACAAATATTTGTTTTGTTATCGACCTGTTGTCCAAATTTGCTTGGGTCGTGCCTTTGACATCTAAAAGCAGTACCGAATTGGTCGTGCCTTAAAATTGGTCTTGAAACAAAGTGGTCGTCACCCTTTACGATGGCAAACTGACAAAGGCACCGAATTTCTAAACCAAGCTTTTCAGAAAGAATTGAAACAAAGACAGATTCATTTTTTTACCACCGAAAATCCTGAAACCAAACCCAGTATCGTGGAACGTTTTCAAAGAGCTTTGAAAGAACGCTTGTGGAAATATTTTACACATCAACACACTCTCAAGTACATCGACGTGTTACCCCGTTTGGTCAAAGCGTACAATCAATCGTACCATCGAAGCATCGGATGTGCCCCCGAAGAGGTCAGCCCTGAAAACGAAGTGACCGTGTTTGATCGATTGTTTGGTACACCCCAGAGCAGACCACCCCAGAAAAAAGCCTTGCTGGAGTTGAAGACGGGAGATTGGATTCGCATCGGAAAAACCAAACGCACTTTTGACAAAGGTTATTTACCCAACTGGACCACCGAATTGTTTCGTGTCACTACACCCGTGCGTGGACGCGATCCTCCCGTCTACAAATTGGAAGACATGCACGGTGAAGTGCTCAAAGGAACATTTTACTTGCCTGAGTTACAACGAGTGACCAAAAAAGAAGACGCCTTGTACGGCATCGAAAGCATTCTCGAACAAAGAAGACGCAAAGTAGGCAAACGTCGAGTAGAAGAAGTCAAAGTACGTTGGAAAGGATATCCTCCTAGTTTTGATTCTTGGATTGCCGCTTCCCAAGTCGTCGACTATACAAAGAAGAAGAAGAAGTAACCTAACATGCCATTCAACACAACCACGACTTCGACTCATTCGCAGAGTTCTTCTCTTCAAGAATTACAAAAACAACCGCTCTGGGTGAGGTGAGGAGAACGTGTGCCTAAAGATCAAATCGTCTTTTTCTGCCAAATCTTTGTAGTGTATTGTGTCATCGGAGCAGCTATTGCCAATTTGAGTTTGCAACAAGGGGACAAACAATTGTGGACCATTTTACTCAGCAGAGAGAAAATTAAACCTGGCCTTGAGCATTCCAGAAAGGTATTCATGACGACCACTCCTCCCTTTGCGAGCCATACCATGAGAATTCCTAAGGGGTATTATTTTAGTGCTAAACATTTGGTGGACACCATTGACACCATCTTCGTATCCCAATTTGGCAAAGCCTTAAACAGTGCCCAAAAATGGGTACGAATCGCTTACCATGATGTGGCACGCCGTTTCATCTTGCAATTTTTTAAAGAGAAGGGGGAACTCATTGACGACAAAAAAGACAAAAACTTACCCGAGCAGGACAGAAAATTCATGACCATTGAATTTTCTCCTGGGTTGTATGCTATTTTCGGTGGAAATAAAAAGTATACTAATAAAAAAGTCGCAAGCAACGTAGAATTCGAACATGCTTTTCTCACCCCTATCGAATTGAACGTTGGACTGAATTTAATGTTTGTGTACTCCGATGTGGTAGAGTACAACGTTGTGGGACACACAGCTGCTCCCTTACTGAGAGTCATTCCTTTCAAAGTGGATACTGCTGCTGGTGCGTACGAAGAAGGTAGAAACACGTTTCACGTTCACCGTGAATTTGTACACCCTCATTATCTTCCAGTCACTAAATCGTATTTTGACAGTGTCTACATTAGTATAAAAGGAGATTTGGGACAAAGTGTGCCATTCATTGACAAAGGAAAAGTCACGGTGAAACTACATTTTCGAAAAAGGTTCTCCAACGCATTGTAACATCCAAAAATGTATCCAGTGTACCGAGGAGTGGCTCGATAACGACAACATGGTTTAGGAGATATGTTAAAATCGGCTTTTCGGACGGTAGCCCCTATTTTGAAACCCATGGTGACTCAAGGATTCCATGCCTTAAAAGAAGCCGCTTTGACGCAGGAAAAGAATTTTTGCAAAATGTCCTCATCGACAAACAAAATCCTAAAGAAGCCTTTATGAGAGCAGGCAAAAATGTGTTGATGCACACTGGCAAAGATCTTTTGGGTCTTCGAGAGAGTCCTATAAATTCACTTCACACTTCAGGCCCTGGCATTACTTCTTCCTCCACTTCACAGCAAGGACAAGGTAGAAAGAGACGACGTCGAAATCCCTTCATAGTTCATAAAACATACGGTGGTGTTCCAAAAAAGAATAAGAAAAGAAGAACCGTCAGAGAATTAGACGCGTTTGATTACTAAAAGCCATTGAAAATGATGCACCGAGATTCTTGCAAATGTACCAAGTCAGAACTGGATATGTTTACCATGCCTCCCACCATGATGACGATGCAAGAATCCCAATGGGTGGAATTTCATCCTGTATCGTCTTTGACGGATTCATCTCCTATCGAATTTGAAATCAAAGGACAAACCGAAGATGACATCGATCTGAATAACAGCTACTTGTACTTGAAACTCAAAGTGATCAAAACGGCGGACAGTAGCCTTCCTGGGGCCGATGCCCAAGTGGCACCCGTCAAGAATTTCATGCATTCTTTGTTCAGCGAAGTAGATTTGTACTTGAATAACAAACTGGTCAGCAGCAGTTTGGATACTTACCCTTACCGTGCTACTTGGAAAATCTCTTGACGTACAGAAAAGAAGCCAAGAACACTCATCTGGATGCTTCGGTGGTCTCGAAACCTGACACCTCGGAAAAGTTCAACGACACAGCGGTGTCAGTGCCGGCGACGCAAGCCGTTGATAAAACTATAATTCCAGCAGATCCGCACAATGTGGGATTTAACGAGCGTCAAAAGAAAATCAGACCCAGTTTAAAATTGATGGATCGTTTGCATTTGGACATGTGGTTGCAAGACAAGTATTTGTTGAACGGAGCAGATGTACGCCTGAGACTGAATCGCAGTAGTCCCGCTTTCCATTTGATGGCTCATGCTAACGAGTGGAAAACCATCATCCAAGAAGCCAGACTTTACGTGCGACGTGCGGAAGTCTACCAAAAGTAGCCAACGACATCAGTCAAACGTTGAGCAGAACCACTGCCAAGTATCCTGTGCGACGAGTGGAAGTGAAAACATTTACCATTGCCGCTGGACTCCGATCCAAAGTCGAAGATCACGTCTTCCAAGGACAGCTCCCCAAACGTTTGCTGATCGGCATCGTCAGTAATGCAGCCCTCAACGGAGTCCACAATCAGAATCCGTTCGAGTTTAAACACTACAACGTCTCAAAGATAGAAGTCAGTCGAGATGGCAAAACGTTGTGTACCAGACCTTTTGAACCTAACTTTGGCGACGCCCAGAAAAATTACTTTCGATCTTACCTGAGCCTGTTTGAAGCCACAGGACAGTTAGGCACCAACACCACCCACGGCATTTTGTACGACGATTATGCAGGAGGGTAAGCGTTGTGGGGATTTGATTTCACTCCTGACCAAGGCAGCGACGAAGGACATTTCCACTCTATAAAATCAGGCCCACTTCGTGTGGAACTTCAGTTTAAAGATCCTATACCCGACACGGTGAACGTCGTCTTGTATGCAGAATTTGATAATACTCCATAGATCAACAGTTTGAGAGAAGTGATTTCAGACTATTAGAAGAAAAGAAAAAAAAAGATACAACACGTAGAAGAAGAACCTATGGAGATAGATAATGATGAGGGATTTTGTGAAGCACAACAGTCAAAAACTATCACGGATGATGACGAAGTGATTCATTCAGAACCTCCAAAAGAAGAGATTAATACTGTTCCCGAGTTTGCTGGATTTATTTCTCGATGGTCTGAACAAGAAAAAAATTTAGTCTCCTGTTATGCTAAGGAATTGACTGAAAGAATTAACAGCCTGACCCGAGAACATTGTCATGGATGTCAAATTGATCATCCCAGTCAGAAACAACACGACCAATGTTTGATGATGACAGGCGAAGAAAAATTGGACGAATATTTGGAAGAGGCCTGGTCTCAGATCTCGGACGAAAAGGTGTTGAGACAATGGTATAAAGACTTGCAGGATTCTTTTTCAACTCCACTCACTCCTCTGGAGATCCATCGCATCGAAGCTCTCATTCAACAGAGTACAGAATCTATCCACCGTGAGAATTCGTGGAATTACTTGACAAAACCATTCAAATTTAAAATCAAGTGTGAATTGATGACTTATCATTTCCTGTGAAACCAGAAAAAATGGATACCAGGGAACTTCATTACCTGTTGACTCGCAGTTCCTACACTTCTTCTTGGAATCCTGTGGTGTGTGCTAAAGATGAACTACCTCATCGCAAACCTAAAGACGTTCATGCCTATGTCATCAATACCGACGACAGTCATCGACCAGGAACCCATTGGGTAGCTGTGTACTTTCCCAACGATCACAATGGTGGTGTGGAATATTTTGATTCTTATGGATTACCTCCTTTGGAAGACGACATCATCGACTTTATGAGAAGAAATACCATCTCTACTCGATTCAATAATGCCCGATTACAAGGATCGGATTCTATGGTGTGTGGACAATATTGTGTACATTTTCTTCATCAACGCAGTCTCGAATATATTCCTTAGAACATTTAGTGACTTGTTTTGATAGAGACTATGCTCGAAACGATGCTAAAGTAGAACGATGGTTTTGTGAACGTTATGGTTATCTCTTGTCTTTAGCTCAGAAACGTAGTGTGCATCAGAATGATGTAGATGTAGAAAAGTGGAAGTGTAGTTTGCCTTCCCAACGTTGTCAACCCTGTAAATACGTTCCTGTTTAATATCTTGTTGATTGATAGTTTGCATTTTTATGTTAGAGAAGCTTCTTCTTGTTCATTACAAAATGTTGATGTTTTGAAAAAAATGGTGTTGTGTGGTTTTTTATTGAATTTGAAAAAAAAAATGTATAGGCTCTATCTATCTCTTTCTATCGATCTGAAGTCACCACCTCTATCCATTTTCTCACTCTCGATCTGAACCCCACGTTTTCCATCGCGTCCGCGCTTCAAGCATATAAAGCGGTGCGTTGGCCAGTGTAGTCACCACAGGTATTCAGCAGATCGACAGCGAACATAGTAGCATCAAGAAGGAAAAAATCGTTAGCGATGGAACTAATAATTCCCGAATATGCCCTGAATGCCCTGAAGGGCTTAGGCCTTGCAGTGGTAACTGGATGGAGCCTCCGAGCTCAAGCGAAGAGAACGACTCTTCTTCTTATATGGGAAGAAGATAGGAGAAATCAAATAGAGAGAAGCCCATGGGAGAGAAGAGGGCCTTATAGAAGACCGGGACAGGGAGGGAGACCACAAGGACAGTGGAGGCGTAATTGGCAGACGCAGCAGAACCAGTTTAGATCAACTGCCGCTCCCAAGGAACCGATTACTACACCACTACCTACCAGTAACGCTGCAATAACAACAATAACAACAACATCAACACCTTTAAGTGCAACTGCTGGTGGTAGGACAAAAACTCCTGAGAGGATCACACCCAAGGTAGCAAAATGGACTCAAGTTGCCCCTTTAGGAATATCAACTTCTTCAACCTCTCCGCAAGGGGCACCATGGCAGCAAAAAACGGCAGCGCCAAAACCAGCAACGCCACCGCCGCCGGCCCCCCCCCAGCGGCAACTATTACAACATCTGTAGCTGGGACGAAGGAGACCAAATCTCCTACGAGGAAAACAGAGACAGAGGAGAAGAAGGGGGCTACAAAACAAACTCCGGCAAAGCAGAAAGAAAAACAGGAAGCGGCGGAAGAGTGCAAGTTACCCCCACCCACATTAGAACCAACTCCAACTCCACCAAAGGAATTGAGTATCGAAGAATTGAAAAATCAGGGTGAACAATGTACGTATGATTGGTCCTATGCTATGGGGCAAAATGAATTATGGACGGATATAAAGGCAGCCTCCCAATACATAGAAGACTTTATATTGGTAGTCCAAGCAAAAGTCCAATCAGTGCGTGGTGGCAGGCAATCGAGAGTAAACAAAACTCGAACAAAAAAAGCAGTGGAGTCATTCCGAAAATGGGGGAAAGAGTATGCTGATTGCCCAATAATGGTAGCGTATTGGATATGTGCCATCCTGGCAAAATTCCACGGGCTTGAAAAACCTAAAAGAATCCAACTTGAAGCGTCCATGAAAGACTACGACATGCGGGACTTCATGGACCCAAATAGCCCTAAAGAGAGGGATCGGCGCACACCCAGTCAAATGGTTCCAGAACACTTGAGGGCCTATTTCGGAGTGTAGCTACCTTGAAAGCCACTCAGTCCTTTTAAGGGCTACAAGGAGTTTAATAATTGTTTATGGTTTTCTCTTTGGCTTGAAAACCTTTTCGAAATATTACTAAATCTCAATACAAATATGATCATTATCCACCGAATCCAAAAGATAACTTAATAATATCTAATTAAGATCACAAAATTGAGAGGGTTACTTAAACCCAAATTCATTTATTAACCTTTTTTTTGGAAGACATATGTACACTCTGTACACGAAATTTCAAAATTGTTAGGATAATAGGAAAATTTTTTAAACTGCGGAAATTTGACAGTAATTGCAATATGTGGCTAACACACAATTGGTATTAGGGACAGCCCGACTTAGTATAACTGGGCAGAATTTGATCATGTATGTACGTTCTTGGCGTTTCGGCTACCGCCACGCTTCGCGCCTTCGCTTGCTTAGTCCGTGCCGCCTTTTCACTCCTGACTGCATACTTGACACAATTCAATCTACAACGTGCGCTACAACGCGCACACATATACCTGTAAACATTGTGGTTCTAGTCCTATGTACAGGTATAAAGGTACACACTCTCATATAGCGCACATCAATTTAACCCCCTTAATTGTGGGGAACCATGTTGCGCTGGGGAGGTGTACTCTGAAATAATTTACACATCCCTCTGGGATGTGTAGACGGTACTCATCCTCCAATAGCGCGCAATCATTTTAACCCCCTTAATTGTGGGGAATCGTGCAGCGCTGGAGGGGAGTACTGAAAATAGAGTCAGGTGGTTGCAATCTGTCAACACACCTGACCACTCAACCCCCCTATGCGTGCTTCGCACGCTGTGGGGGTATATAGTCGCACATGCCCGAATGGGCGAACGCGACTTTAATGCAATAATAATAATAACAGTGTAGTCACTTTCGTTGACTCGTCAAGATCTCAACAACACTTCAAGAAGATGGCAGCAGCCAAGATAAGCAAACTGAAGGACGCTATGGTGAATATGCAGAGGGTGAAGCATCATTTGATGGAGACCAACCCTGAGAGAAAGACAATGATCTTCCTACAAATGGCTCATGATCTGGAGGAAGAAGTCATGAGGGAAGAAATCATCAGGGACAGAACGGAATGGGAGGAGAGACAAAGACTGCAACAGCAACAGCAGCAGCAGCAAAGACAACAACAACAACAACAACAACAGCAGCTCCAACTCTTGCAGTTGATGAAAGTACCCGACGGAGAAGTCAGCTGTAAGATAGACTGTGATGAGTTTGCCTTCTCTTTTACCAGAAAGAGAGCTTGTCCATCAGCAGCCACGAGACCTGTGGCTAAACGTGGCCGCCCTGCTGCGGCTGCTACCGCTACTGCTACTAGAAGTTAAACATAACTTCTTAACCCCCAACGGTCCTTTTCAGGGCCACCCATTAATCAAGAAAAGATTAATTTTCATATCATTGCCATATATATGTGTTTGTATGTGTGTGTGTCTTTGTCTTTATCCACTCCAAAAAAAAAAATCCCTTTCCCAAAAAAATAATGTTTGTATGGAGAGTGTGGTGTGTGTTTGATAAAAAAAAAATAAAAATAAATGGTGTGGTGTGTTTGATAAAAAATTTTAAAAAATGGATTGTATGTTTGTGGTGTGTGTTTGATTAAAAAATAAAAAATAAAAATAAAAAAAGGATTGTGTGTTTGTGTTTGATAAAAAAAAAAAATATAAAAAATAAAAAAGGTTTTATGTGTTTTTTTTTATCAAAAGTAGTTTCTTTTAGGTCCGCGCACTGGGTCTGTGTTTTGGGGGTAAGGGGTGATGGAGTGCAGAATCTGCGAAGCCTAGAATGACGTCATAGGGATGACGTCAGACGCGGGTAGTGGGGGTAATGTTTTTTTAGGTGTAAGGGATGTTTTCCTTCACGTCCGCGCTTAAAGTATATTAAAACAACGTCTTCCCTAGTTGAGCTACCCCGTTCACTTGTCAAAATGAACAAGATCGAAATGATTAGACAGATTAGAGTTCATCTAGAGGTGGCCTGGCACCTCCTCCATGAAGTGGAGAAAAGGGAGAAGGAGGAGAAGGAGAAGAATATCCCCATCAGACCCCACCCGATGATGGAGGAGGATTCGGACCATCCTCCGTTTATACTTAATAACAACACCAAGCGCTGCATGAGTGCAGAAACATGGAGGGGAAGCTGTCCCGCTTGTCGGGCCAAGCCAGGGAGGTGCCCGCACTTCTAGGTGAACTTTTAAAAAAAACCAACGGCCCTTTTCAGGGCCACCCATTGATCAAGAAAAGATTAATTTTCATGATTGCTATAGGTGTGTATGTTTGTGTGTTTGTATAGAGTGTGTTTGGTTTTTTTTTCCCACTCCAAAAAATAAAATTAGCCATTCCCTGGTATGTGTTTGCAGAGTGTGTTTGTATAGAGTGTGCATGATAAAAAAGAAAAAAAAAAAAAAGGATGGTGTGGTGTTTGTTTGTTTGTATGTTTGATAAAAAAAATTATGTTTTTGGAAAAAAGGATGTTTTCCTTCACGTCCGCGCTTAGAGCATATAAAGCGGCGTCTTCCACAGTTGCGCCATCAGCAGCAGTCAGCAGTCAGTCTTTTTTGTGTAGTTTGGTCGTTCGGACTTATCGCAGCCACGGAGCGGTGAGAGCTTGCTTACCCTCCGTTTTCAACTCGGCTATTAACCACCATCACCACCAGCAGCACTTCGCAGCATCCATCAACCCCGCCTGCCTAACAGCCCGCCTAGCAGCCCGCCTAGCAGATCTAGGCAAAATCACACCCTGGACCACAGACACCACCTTGTGACGCAAAAGCTCCTCCCTGGCCGTCCCTGACTCCGCCTTTTCCGCTCCCGGACATTGCATCGCAACAGACAGTGTGCTGGGCACACAATTAAATGGCGTGAGGGCGATTCGCACCCCCACGCCGATTAATTAAATAGCATGCGGTGCATGCAGTAAAGCGCAAGCGGTTTTTACAGCTCTGTTTAAACCGCTTGACGAACCCCAAACTGATGCTACAGCAACAGTTTGGGGGCAAATTAAATAGTGCGCTGTGCGCATATTAATCAGACGAACATGACGAGATTCGTCGCACACGTCTATAATTCAAATTCAGTCAGTCAGTTGCGCCATTCACACTTCAACTGAAGAATGAATAGCATTGAATTATTGCAGGAAGCCTGGGACTGGATGGTGGAAGTCAAATATTACCGAGAACGAATGATTTGGTGGTATCCAGTGAACCTACATTGCGAGATACAATACTTAGCCCACATAAACATGGCCATGTGCCTGATTCAAGAAGTGAAGGAGGAGGAAGTAAAGAAGATCAAGATCTCCTCCTCACCTTGTCGAGTGGGGCTTCTTAAAGAAGCCCTGGATTGTTTAAAAGAGATAGAAGAAAATTTGAAGTGTCCAATCCTCACTCGACAAGAAGCGGTCCTGCTCCGATTTCAGACCATTCTTAAAAAAAATATGGAGCAGGAAGCCCAAAAAATCAAGGCTATGTGGGCTAAGGAAGAAAAAGAAGAGAAATTCAATCACCTGAACTTGAACTGGATGAAAATCCAGGACAAGTTCAGGCGATTGGGACATCCCGACTGGATACCCCAGAAGAAGAAAAACAACAAGTTCCACCTCCCAGGCTTCATAACCAAATGTTAGAGGAAAAAATAATCCTCCTACAATGGCCCTTTTCAGGGACACCCATTTTTCAAGAAAAGATTATTTTTTTCCATCATTGCTTATATACCCTCTGTTTTTTCTTTTTCCGTTGGTACCCCAAGTGCCCCCAATGCTAAATTCCCGTTGGTACCCAGAGTGCCCCCGCCATGTTAAATTCTCGTTGGTACCCAGAGTGCCCCCGCCATGTTAAATTCCCGTTGGTACCCAGAGTGCCCCCGCCATGCTAAATTCCCGTTTGTACCCCAAGTGCCCCCAGTACCTCAATACCCCCCACTAACTACTAACATATCACAGTTTAATTTTAGTACATTTACTGGTATTTCATTCCATGTTGAAATGACCTAAAAGTTATGAAACTTTTATGTTCGAAATCTAACAGAGCTATAAGCATTAAATTAATTTAGACTCCCACTAATATGGCATATATGTGTTTATAAAAATGATACCTACTAAAACATGATACCTACTAAAATAATTTCCTGAAGTGTCGTTTTGACGAAATCAAAGAAAGGGAAAATTAACTAAGCAAGAAAAGTTAACTTTATGTTTCTATATGATATTTAGAAAGAAAAATATTTACGCCTAAACGGAAATGTACATCGACATATTCTTTTTACCAATAGACTTCTTGCGGTGTCTAGCCACCATGGCAGCCATCTTAAAAATCTTGTTATCGCAACTCCTCCTAAATGGATGGTTGCATCCACAAGGAATTTTTACCAAAAGACTTGTAATGATATCTAGTTGGTCCTAATGAAAAATGGTGCCGATCTTACAGCTATGGTAGCCATCTTGAAAATATTGTCACTGCTGAAGAATATCAGCTATCACTGCCATACTAAGCAGTTTAAATGAAGAAACAGTATTATATTTAATTACTTGAGATTCTTTTTGGCTAATAGAGGGGTTCTTGTTTTGTAATATTAACATAAACCAACAGCAATTCCTGGTTAAGGAAACCTTGCAATTGTTGCTTTTCAAATATCAATAAGAACTGAATAAATATTGAAAACATTGCTAAACAAAGTTCATCAAGCTAACTACAGATAAATCTCTATTTTAGATTATAGGCAATATGAATTCTTCGTATAATATTCCGTTCAAAATTTAATCCAGATTAGCGTTTGTAAAATATGAATGCCCACAATGTAAACTGTATAATTTTCTAGGCTCCAAAATCGGTAAAAAATGTGAACAATTGTTCTTATGATCTGAACATCTAATGAAGTCATCTACATATCCCTATAATTATGCCTACAAAATCTCTTTTGTCTACATTTAGTGGTTTTTGTTCAGTCGTTCTCACAATGTTTGCAGAAAAAAAGTCACAGTCTAAGAAATATTCAAAAACGTATATTAAAAAAATTGAAAAATGTCCACAATTGCCTGAAAATCTATCTGGTCACCTATCAAATTGCATATGTTGATATGGAGTGTTTTAAAGCAATTATGCTGAAGAGTATTTTTAAATAATTTGTGCGCATTTATGCTAACAGTCCAATGGACATGTTAAAATCAAGATGTCCCTGTTGGAATAAGAGTGGGGATCTTAAAAGTTCCAAATAATGTATCATCCATTGTTAATTTCCATTGTCAGATGCATACAATTTGGTTATGACTGACAGACACACAACCATACTATGACTCACAGGCAAATCAATTTCACCAACTACTAGTAACTGAATTTGTGATGTGATTGCAAAGAAAAAGAATCAGAAAGTTTGTTAGAAATATGTACTTTATTCATTAGTACAGATATACTATCTGATTATTTAGTACAAATTTCATATTAACTACAATTTTTTTAATACATTATATGCAATTTGTGAATTAATTTTAACTAGCATGAGAAAATCTGCTATAACAAACACAACCAGCTGAGTCCATATTTTTTAAAACGGGTATAGAGAATATATAGAGACCAAAAAGAGTGAATTTCGTATGAATGTTGAAAACTTGTTGTTGTTGTTGTTGTGGGTTTAACGCCATTTTTCAGCGACCAGTTTTATCTGCTGGAGGAAGAACCCGGGAAAACACCGGGAAGAACCAGCGACCCACAGGAAGCTACTGGCAAGCTTTCTTACATATCCACATTGGCTGAGCGCGAGATTCGAACTCACGCGGACAGAGGTGAGATGGCAGTGATTGGTAAAGGCGAGCGCCTTATACCACTCAACCACCCGTGGCCGCTTGTTGAAAACATAAGGCTTAGTGTATGGTAGTTGCTGTATCTCTCTAGAGGCCTGAATTATATAGTTATTACTTATTTAATGGCTTCTTTATGACATATTAGAAAATAATACAATCATCTTACCCTAAAGATAGGTCATACCATGTTGTATTTACAATAATATTTGCATATATACACATTACCAAGTTATCTCAGTCAACCTATTTTGCTACATACTGGTCAATTTATAATCAAAAGTAATTTCTTCAGTTACAGAGGTATTACGCACAACTGTAAGCTTCAAATAAAAATGATTATCTTATAACTGACTGCATGTACTTGAAATTTCAAGACATAACATTGCCGTGTTTGAAACAAGCTTACTGCGAAACTGCATATATCTGATAGCCATGGAACAGCATATAGGACAATTTGATTTTCATTGCAGATAGATTTGTCCAAAATAAAGAGAAAATATAATACATTTGTTACTTGTTATTAGATTCATTGAGATGTATACACGACGTTTCAATGAAATTAAATATGTTAACAAAATACTGAATCTAACAACCAATCATGATACTAGTAACTATTTGCATGGGTTCCGAGGCATAAAAACATTCATTCACATAATTTGATACACTGCATAAGCAACTTGTCATAAACAATATCCTTAGTTTCTTTTACTATGTTAGTTTTCCCTTTTTTAACTAGCGAGATTATAGTTAATACCTGCAAAAATACCTTGAACTTGTTTATCTAGCCATACATGTTTACCGTATTTACCAGTATTAACTTCTTAGTGAAATTAATAAAATGTGGTGATGCGCGCTGGCTCTTTATGCTATATATATATTATGATGTATAATTTGTTAATTATATGGAAAAGAGAAATAATATAGTTCTTTCAATTTGCTGGTGGGCTGTATTTTTAATAATGTATCTAACACGTTGTGAATATGATACTAATCGCTATGTTAAATATTTGAATGTTGATATATACCTTTTAATGTATCTATTTAGAATGCACACTTATCCTATATATATATATATATATATATATATATATATATATATATATATATATCGCATATTAAAAACTAGAATTCGGTTTTGTTTAAAGGAGATATTCTCATCTTTATAAGATAAAATGTTAATGCGGTAAATGGAAAAAAAACAGTCATTAAAAGTAGGTTATGCACCGGCATTGTTTCCTATTTTTGCATGTGTGGGTGGCGTCGATAGTCCTGTTATATGAACTATCTTGTCCGTCACTGAACCAGGGTCTCTAGTGAAACTTTGACGACCACTGATCCAGAAGTTACGCTAATAAAAGTTTGGTAATTAGTCAACCAGGTGTTTCGCATATAAAATGTGAAGATCACTGGGCTACAAGTTACGCTCATAAACATTTCATGACCACTGAGCTAGGGTTTTGTTAATAGAACAATTATTTTGGGGTTTAGTGAGATATGGTTTTTGCCCTAAAAGTGTCTCACTACTGAGCCAGCAAAAAGGTTCCTATAAGGGGGTCACTATCCTAGGTTTTTAAGTAACATTTGAACACAAGAGGTCTGAAGTGAAGACCCGTGGTGTGTGGGTGAAGGTCAAAATTTAGGGGCTAAAAGTCAAAGGTCAAGTGAGCTAAAACGAAGGTTTCCTGTACTACTACTGCCTGCGAGACTAGATATACTAACATAAGTCTGACCAATAACACGATCAGACTGCTTTCTTTTCCGCTACGTTAAATCCTATACATCGCATCGACCATTTTATTTTTACTACTACAAATATGTCTTCAGTCGATATTTACTCCTGAAGAGCTAGGCTCAAACTAGGTAATCGTTATTTTGGGATTTGATCGATTGTTACCACTTCACATAATTTTAGTCGGTTTCTGTCTTGAATTTGCTTCCTATGAAATAATCACGTAATGCTTTTACCGACCATACGATATTATACAATTCTGTGTTCGGACTTAGGTTCCGATGCCGGTGGTACATGATCAGAATGACCTATGCATGACCGTTGCATATATATATATATATATATATATATATATATATATATATATATATATATATATATGGTGAATTGGCTACTATATATCGATCCAGTGAGCTTCGGTCAAAAGAGGAACAGGAAGCCACTCAGGTTAGGGGAAGTGAATTGGCCAATATAGAGGATAAGTAGCAAGGGGACACATACAAAATTGACTCTGAACACAAAATTCACTCCGATGCCCATTTGTGAGGCGTGAACACGGTTTGTCCATAATCAGTGTAGGTACTTTTCTGAAGAAGGAACCGAGTTTCAATATATATGAATGCCTCTGGAAAAACTCTCCTTTTCCTGTTGACCAACGCAACATTACGTAATCTTGGCAATAAGTCAGATTGTCTCACGAAATCACTCCTGATGAACACCGGCGTGCTTCTCTTATGTGGCAAAGACCCCGGCATCTCGCCGGTTTTCCTTGTCCTTGGCAAAAGGTAAGCCATGACATTTCTCCACTATTGCATCCTGTGTAGCCCTGATAGGGACATCGATTGTAGATCCGATCAGTATTTATTCCTTCATGCATATAACAATACTATAGACGAGTTACCTTTCCAGAACCGGTGTTTACGCCACGGCCTCATTTCTTAACGGACAGACCTTTTCAATATGGCTCTCTCGATTGCATAAATAGCATGCACTATAATCAGTCCTAGAAATGTCCTCCATCCTGACATGTAAATGTCTTTCGGTTTCCCCTACATACTGCATTTACAGTTCAAACAATACTCTACATGGATCACATTGTGTGTACCACATGAAATATGTTGTTTAAGTTTACAATCATACCTGTTGTCAAGATTTCAACTATGTCTGAATTAATTAGAAAATCACACAGCTTACGGCCATTTAGTTCATATTTAAAGCAACCAGGTTTATCGATATTCCGTACTTTTGATCTCACTAAAATGTCCCCTATGTTCTTATTTCCTTTATAAGCTGTAAAAAAAATACATGTTCCAAAAGCTTAAGGACATTTTTGTTGCAAACCACTAACATTTTGTCTAGTATACTTCAATGCAAAGACTGAACATCTATTGGAATGAACAATGAACGGAATTATTTCTTGTGTTTTGCTGTGAATATATATTCTTCTTAATGCGTTAGATTTAATTTTCCTAATTTCCCTGATTTAGTAACCGCTTTCTCGTAGTCTTGCGAAAAGTAATGAACAAGCGTCATGAAAGTCTTGTTCATTATTGCAAGTCCAGATCACCTTATGTCTCTGCCTCTCTCTTTTTCTTTTGGATCTGTGATCGTAAAATTGACAGACTAATAGGCCAAGATAGAAACAGGGGAATAACTATTAAAACAATATTATGATCAGTCCCCACGGACACCTCTGCTTGGGCAGTCAACATGTCAGTTTTAGCCTAATATATCCAGATCGATCTCTCTCTTTCGTTGGACCATCGTTACAAGCCTCGGTCATATATCCGTGAAAAAGGAGCAAATTTCGCCCATGGCATGCTACGGTATCTTTGGACGTATAACAGTAAATGTGATATACACAACAGACCAATAGAGAGAGAGAGAGGGAGAGAAAGATGGAGGAGAAAAACAGTCGTATGTCAGTAGTAATGATAAATAAAGCATAATAACGACTTACATCAACTGTAAATAGCGTTATATATTTTGAATTACGTCTTGTTGGTTTGTCATTTTGCTTAGCATATTCCACACCCGATGAACTCGGTTTCGCTGTTAGGGGCGCTAGACATACACTGTTTGTTGTGCTCTACTTTTTTCTTGATTTAAACGAATTTTCATATCTAAATTTTAAGCGTCTCTTTCATTTATTTCATTAATATGAATGAAAATAGAAGTTTAAAAGAAAGCGCAAGTTAACAATTTCCAAAAGAATTATGAATAGCGACAATATCTGCCGAACGACATTTTGAGCGGACACACTGGGAAGGAATGTGACGAGCTCACTCCATCCGTCAATAGCTTTCTGTAGTGAATCTTAATTCTGTCGGAAATGTAAGTATGTTTATTTGTATGTGATATAAATAAAATATATGTAGAGCATGTACGCTGTATCTTTGATGTACCACTCGTTGTGTAAATTTTTCATTAAGCGGAAACGCGTCAAACATTGAATTGAATATATATATATATATATATATATATATATATATATATATATATATATATATATATATATCTTCTCGGTTGAACTGTCAACTCGTTTTAGTTATAATTATAATTGAGATGTGTCTTGTACACAAATAACTCTGCAGGTATTCCGTTCATATTAATCAATGCAAATAACTGTTAAATCGTGGTTCATACTTAGAATCTGAATCCGTAGGTTGCCCAGTTATGATGAAAAAAGAAACATGAAATTATAGTGAATACTGGCTTTTATAGAGGTGGGTGAGGGGAGACTTGTTTATATAAATGATACTACTTTGCAGCCAGAAATCTTAGTGGACTAATTGCAATTAGTCAAGGACAAAGCCATCCGTTGTTCTGTATTGTTTAATTTAAAACCACCAGTACCCTCCCCCCCCCCAATCCCTGCCCCGCCCCCTCCCAAGAAAAAGAAAAAAACAAAAACAAAAACAAACAAAAACAACAATTTATGGATCTTTTCATCACTATTATGCGAGTTGCGTGGCATCCATCAGTAAGCCCAGACCACTTTTCATTATTGTCAGCTGAGGAATTTTGTAAAGGGATCCACATAAAATGAACATTATATGATCTGAGTTTTCGCTTCGTTAAATTCCAGTAAAAATTAAAGAAAAATTAGTCTCTTCAGATAGGTTCTTGACATGAATTTAAAAAGGTAGCAATTTGACTTGACCACTGAAATAGTAACAATCCAGACTTACTGAGCAAATTGTTCTTTCCTGTTTACTGAAATCCATTTTTGAAACATGTGTATTCTTTACTCAAGGCAATCTTTGTACCTGTTCTTTTGCCATACATAGAACGGGCAAGCATTTTTTTATATATCTCACGCCTGTAATAAAGCGACACAATATTCCGAAGGTGCAAGAAGTTGCCCTGAACTTGCAAAGCATCTCCTCTGCATATATATATATATATATATACACACATTTTGTGCTGGTGCTCTTTAGCTTCTAGTCACTATATGTGAAAATCAAGTGTAGATTCAAACGACATCAAGACAAAATCCCGATGTGCGACGGCACGCAGTTTATGTATCATTTAAGAGTGATATATACAATCAGAACAAAAAGATAGACAGATAGATAGAAATATGAGACATAGATGGATAGATGCATCGATAAATAAAAAGATAAATAGATGCGTT
Organism: Margaritifera margaritifera; assembly: GCA_029931535.1. NCBI lineage: Eukaryota > Metazoa > Mollusca > Bivalvia > Unionida > Margaritiferidae > Margaritifera > Margaritifera margaritifera. The sequence continues at coordinate 2,477,039 of JAQPZY010001469.1, forward strand.
AATTGATTAACAGATGAATACATATATGGATATTGTATGTGGGCTGGTGTGTGTATGTGTAGAAGGTTTCACTGCTTGATGGATGCGTACTTGTAATTCAAAATAATGTCTTTGCTGACTTAGTAAGCAGACATATTGTAAAACTAATTTCACTTAGGGTTAGCAGCAATCTTGGAAAAGTATTTACATACAAACTGCTGCATTTGCTTGACATCAGGGTAAAAATGACTGGACATATAAGAAAAGATTCACTCGCCAAATGCATCAGCAGCATTCCGGAAAGAGCAGGTAAAACTGCGTTTGATTGGCTTAAAGATTTAGGTCTTAAACGTTGATAAATATCAATAATAACGCTTATTTCTGGATTAATTTGTTCAGCGCATCATTCATTGTGCGTTTTGAAACCTGTTCGTACAAAAACTATTAGGCAATGACATATTGTAAGATTATGTATTTGAAACTGCTTGGCTGAACATCAACGTAGAGTTATAAATGGGAACTGTGCATGTCCATACCTTGTACGTGACAATGAGCTTAAATTAAATAGCAATTTTTACATTCATGGGTATGTACATATGGTTTCATCGCACTATGTGACATCTGTGCCTTGTAAATCTACGTCATGTTCCAAATGTGACAGTCTTCCACAACAAACGTTTGAAGGACATGCAAAAAAGCGGACAGTCTCCTAAACATGAATTATAAACAATTATATATATATATATATATATATATATATATGTATATATATATATATATATATATATATATATATATATATATATATATATATATATATATATTCAGATTTTAATTAATTGTTATGAGATTGTTCTGAAAGTTATTTTATAACATAATTCGGATAAATGTAAAGATTAGAATAACTTCCAAAAACAATCAAGTCTCAACAAAATCAATAAATGTATCAGCTACCTGAATTTCATGAATTTAAATAAGTAATGAGAATTAAGTTTTAGTTTGCTACACTAGGCTGAATGAATGATGTCATCCGAAATATATTGTTTCAGCCAGAATCCACCCCACCCCACAATGTCATAAGCATTTCGTTTCGATTTTCTAAATGTGGCGAAAATGTCGCATTGTGCACACTTACTTCACTAGTTTATGAAATGTTTAAAAGTAAATGCTTCCCATTTATTTTCGGAAAATATTTGGAACGAAGATGAACCTTTGCTATTTTCTGAGAAAGATAACTAATTCTTAGCTTAATTATGTAAGTTTAATGAAACTTTTAATAAGTTACTAATGCATGATTTTAGCAAATTGAGTGAATGTACAAATAGACTATGCTATGCTTGAAATTTGTTAAAAAATTAGTCATCATTTCTTATTAAACCATACGAGGTGCCCTGATTGACATGACAGTTTGTTTCAAAAATGACTCAAACGCTATTTGGATAGATACAGAGATATGCAGATGGAAGATCGTGCGGAGAGACAGGTATACATATAGATAGACAGATCTCAAACAGATAACTTAATGGGTTCATGGATGGTCATTCAGAAAAATAAAAAGCAAAGCAGACCTACTTTATGGAGTGATAGATAATTAGAAAGACAGACAGATATAAAGAAGGATATCTAGATAAATAGATAGATATACGGACGTTGATTATATTGATCGATGGACTTGTAAATATATTCATGGAACATAGGTACCTAAAAGTAAAGATGGATAGAAGAACAGATGGTTATACAGAGATTATGTGACGAAATGGATGAACGGTTTGATAATTAGATGCATGGAAATATGGATAGATTAATGGTGCATGGATGTAGAGACACTATCATCAACTGCATATATATATATATATATATATATATATATATATATATATATATATATATATATATATATTGTTACGATTCTATGGTCTAGAAAAATGTAACAGAAAGAAAGTGAAACAAACAAATCAAGCAAAAATCAACAAGCAATTTATTTCTAGATAATTAAAATGAAAAATCAAAAAAGACACTTATAGTAATATGTATTAAAATCCAAATAATCAAATCAGAATTAGTGTTCTAATCACAAGTCCTAAATATAGAATGTTCCGAATTCACGGCTGTATCCTTGAATGTTATGATGTGCCAATGGTCTTTAAGGTCCTGATGTACTAGTAGTCTTTAATGTGCTGATGTCAAAATGAAGTACTCCAAAATATCTCTGAATAAGTTCACATACATTCCAAAATCATCAATTAAAAATCCAAAATCCAAAAGTTTATGAGCACTGTTATAATCCAATGAATATTATAAATACTTCCTCTCTCAGAATTTTGAATTACTTTTCACAACTGTAATAGCTCTTTACAAGACTGATAGTAATGTCGAAACTGAAAAACTGTCCACTAAACATGGTATATATAAAGATTGGTCACATGACAGAATGTTCTAGAATATGTGTCATCTTAATGGAATTTTACTTGTATGTGTATGACTTTTTACACATAACTCTAAGGATTTTCCAGTTTTATCCGTAAACAAAATCAACCTTGACCTCAAATTCAGTAAACATCTTGTTTATCAAAACTCTCCTTTAGCTCAAATTTGAAGTAAACAACCTAATTCAAGAACACTAGTTAAACATGGTTTTTTTTCCCTGATAAACAACATTAAGATTTAGCAAATATTAAAGTCAAGAAACATTTATAATTTCCTAAAATATTTATAATATTATATAAACATTATACATAACACCTCCCCTCATAAAGAAAAAGAAAGATTTATGCAATAAAGCTTTCTTTTGAATATACATCTAATACTATAATAACCAAAATTACATAAGAATATGTTTTATGATACTGAACTTAATTACATCAAGCAATATAACATTTCTATGCACGTGAGAGTGCATCTGCAATTACATTGTCTTTTCCACTGATGTGTTTGATGTCAATGTTACATTCCTGCAATATTAAACTCCATCTCAACAATCTCCGATTTTAATCTTTCATTTTGTTGATGAAAATAAGGTAATTGTGATCACTGCACACAATAATTGGAGAAAGAGCCGAGGTAACATACACTTCAAATGCTGTAAAGCCATTATTAAAGCCAAACATTCCTTCTCAATCGTGGAATAATTTTGCTGGTGCTTGTTTAGCTTTTTAAAAAAATAACACACAGGGTGATCCACACCACTTTTGTCTTCCTGAATAAATACTCCACCAACCCCTACATCACTTGCATCAACAGATAATTTAAATGATTGGCTGAAATTTGGTGCAGAAAGAACTGGTGCATTCTTAAGCACGGCCTTTAACTTGTCAAAAGATTTCAGACACTTGTCAGACCAATGAAATTTGGTTTTCTTGCCCAATAAACTTGTTAAAGGTTCAGCAATTTTGGAAAAATTTGAACAAAATATCCGATAATATCCAGCCATACCTAGAAATCGCATCAGTTGCTTTTTACAGATTGGTAATTGAAATTCAGAGATAGCTTTGACCTTAGCTTCTATAGGTTTAACTTGACCTTGTCCCACAATATGTTCTAAAAATGTGACACAAGCATGGCAAAACTCACTTTTGCTCAAATTAATCGTCAGATTCGCATCGCTGAGTCGATCGAAGAATTTTCGAATGGTTTCCAAATGATCTTCCCAGGTGTTGTTGTAAATAATGACGTCATCTATATAAGCGTCACAATTATCAAGACCAGATGTTATCATGTTCATCAGACGTTGAAATGTTGCAGACGAATTTTTCATTCCAAACGGCATGACTTTATATTGATAAAGTCCATCTGGAGTTACAAATGCAGAAATTTCTTTTGCCCTTTCCGTCAGTGGAATTTGCCAGAATCCTTTTAAAAGGTCAAACTTGGTGACATATTCCGCATTTCCAATTTTATCAATGCAATCGTCCATTCTTGGGATTGGAAATGAATCAGTTTTAGTGACACTGTTGACTTTTCTATAGTCAGTACACATACGGAATGTATTATCTGTCTTGGGAACAAGAATACATGGTGAACTCCAGTTACTTTTACTTGGTTCTATGAAATCATTCTCCAGTAAATGCTTAATTTCTTTCTTCAAATAGTTCTGTTTGAGAGGATTCATCCTATAAGGATGCTGTTTCACTGGCGCAGAATCTACAATGTCAACGTCATGATAAATTTTACTTGTTCGTGTTGGAACATCAGGAAACAAGTGATCATAGTCATGTAATAGCTGTTTTAGTTCATTTCTTTCCTTATGTTGTACATGTGAAAGTTTCTGGTCTAGATTGTTCAAGATTTCTTAATTCCGAAGATTGGTTATACCAGAGTCACTATAGTCTGATTGTATTCCCTCGTTGATATCTTCACTGTGTGGGACAGGTACAACTGAATTAACTGAATAATTAGCTGGGCTATCTATGTCAAAATATTCCTATAACATATTTATATGACAAAGTTGTTTCTGTTTCCGTCTCTCAGGAGTGTTAATGATATAATTTAAGTCATTTACTTTCTTTTCAACGGTATAATGGCCATACAATTTAGCCTGAAGAGGATTTTGAGGGATGGGCAAGAGAGCCAGAATTTTGTCACCAGGTTTAAAACTCCTTTCCTGTGTTTTTCTGTCATACCTTAATTTCATTTTTGACTGGGTGGTGTGAAGATTAGTTCTTGCTACTTCACAGGCCTTTGACAACTTGTATTTGAACTAAGAGACATAATCAAGAAGATTAATCTTTGAATCTTCATTTGAAATAAGTTTCTCTTTCAATAATTGCAATGGTCCACGGACAGTATGACCAAAAACTAGTTCAAAGGGACTAAAACCCAACGACTCTTGAACTGATTCCCTAACAGCAAACAACAACAAATGAACACCCTAATCCCAATCCTTTTCTGTATCAAAGCAATATGATCGAATCATATTCTTCAAAGTTTGATGAAATCTTTCCAAAGCACCTTGACTTTCAGGGTGATAGGCAGAAGATTTAAACTGTTGGATGCCTAATTCATGCATAACTTGTTGGAAAATTCCAGACATAAAATTTGACCCTTGATCCGACTGGACAGATTTGGGAAGGCCAACAAGTGCAAAAAACTTCACCAAAGCTTTCACAATAGTTTTAGTTTTCATATTTCTCAGAGGAATTGCCTCTGGAAATCTTGTAGATGCACACATGATGGTCAGCAAGTATTGGTTGCCTGACTTGGTTTTTGGTAAAGGACCAACACAGTCTACCATTATTCTACTAAATGGTTCATCAAATGCAGGAATAGGTTGCAAATGAGCCTTAGGTATCTTCTGATTGGGTTTTCCTACCATTTGACAAGTGTGACAAGATCAGCAGTATTTAGAAACATCACTTTTGAGTTTCGGCCAATACAAATGATTCAAAATCATGTGATAAGTCTTACGAACTCCTAAATGACCAGCCAAAGGAGTTTCATGGGCAAAATTAAGAATTTCCTGTTGATATGACTTAGGAACAACAATTTGATAGCTCACTGACCACTCGTCACCAGCGGGTACCTCAGGTGGTCTCCATTTCCTCATAAGGACCCCATTTTTCACAAAGTAACACACTGGAACTGGTGTGGCTTCAGTTTCACTAATAGCCCTCTGAAACAAACAAAATATCTCGGGATCTTGCTCCTGTTCAACGACAAGGGATTGTCGTTTGTCACCCTGATTAGAACAAAGAGAATGAATTGCCAAAAGAGGATCACTGTGATCAATGCCGTTTGATTGATCAATACCTGAGGAAAACGTGACCTCATCAAAAGACTGACCAATACATGTGTCAGCTAAAGGAATACTATCCTGATCAACATCACTCTCAAGAGCTCTTTTTGCCATAGCTCTAGTAACTGCACAAGCAAGGTACAAATCGGGGATTTCGATTTCGACAGGATCAACTTTCTGATCCAAACAAGGCTTGTCAGTTACAAGTGGATTAACCACAACCTTATCTCCAGCTAGGTCATTGCCTAGTAATAAATGAACACCCTCTATGGGTAAAGAAGTCACTGCCCCAACAGTCACAGGTCCGGAAACTAAGTCTGATGCAAAATTGACACAATGAAGAGGAACATTTACAAAGCCGCACTCTACTCCCTGAACAAGAACACTTTCACTAGAGGAAGACTCCTCAGACAAAGGAAAAGTACGTGATAATAAAAGACTCTGAGAAGCTCCAGTGTCCCTTAATATTTTAATTGGGATATGCTTGTGAGAATCAACAATAAGTGATATAGAACCTTCTGACATGAATAGTTCATAAGCCTCCAAAATAAAATCAGACTGGGGTTTGTTTGACCCAACAAATGTATTGCTTTCAATACAAGACCGTGATCTTGACCTCTTTGAAATAAGAGCATTTGGAAAAGCTCTGTCTTTACTATGTTGCTTATTTTTCATCTTGAAGCAATCAGAAATAACGTGCCCTTTCATTTTTGCAATAAGTGCACGTAGGAAGAGATAAGGATTTCTGATCAGTCTTATCAGATGTTTGATTCCTAACAGTTGTACTGTTGTGAAATTTGGAAGCACTAGTATGAGATTTAAATGGTTTTTTACCAGAAAACTGCTGAGAGGACGACTTATTGCCAAATTAAATATTTTGAGTCAAGGAATAATCATCAGCCATACGAGCAGCATTTTCCAAAGTTTCCACATTCTGCTCGTCAAGATAGGTTTTAACATTACTATGGATGCACCTCTTGAACTCTGATATACTTAGGTATTACTATACGTGTGTAAAATGAACATAGTATTCGATCACATGAATATAAATAACACAATATTCATGTGATCGAATACAATAAACCATCGTATATCGTCTGTCAACGAATTATTACACTATTGCAATCGGATTTTATTTTTTGTTGGAATTTTCAAAGGAGAGATGTCTCTCGAACAAGAAATATTGATCTTCGTTGAGAGCGATAGAAGTAATTTGAACCGAAATCTTATATCACATAGAACATTGTACCACTCCGGACAAAGCCGTTATATATGTCATAGGTATTCAAGTTTCAATCGGCGTTAAGTAACATCAACGGTTTACAAAGAGCTATTTTGGAAACAGAATCGTAACATAGGAACATTTACAGATTGCATGCATGCTCTTCTGGTTACATAATTTAAGGAACCTTTCATGAAAACAAGCTAAATAAAATTTCTTGTAAATTTCAGGTACTGAATGGATGTATTACTGTCTTCTGTATAAATTAATCAACATTGACCGTGCAGCAAGCAGTAGGTTGAGATATCCGCTCTATCTCTGATTTATAATTCTACCAATATTCTGAAAAAGATCCGTTTTAATACCCCTTCTCAACTCTCTCTCTTTCTCTCTCTCTCTCTCTCTCTCTCTCTCTCTCTCTCTCTCTCTCTCTCTCTATATATATATATATATATATATATATATATATATATATATATATATATATCATAATGAAGAGGATAGGTTTGCCTGTTTGCATATTAAACTGTTTCATGTCTCAAATATTTATGGTACATAACTTACAATCTCAAATATCATTTCCAATTTATGGCTGTTTATAAGTTTGTAATTTGAATGTCTTGTTTAACAATAGAACATGTATATTTACTTAGTCATGGAGTCAGTATTGTATAAAAGAGTGTCACAATAAGAAGGGTGCACCGGGCAACACACCAGAGCTGATCACTGAATAGGTCTTGAAAAATGAAGAATCGTGTGCCTTATTGTGGACGACCTTTGCAAGTTGAACTATTTTCATTAATTGTACACTTTACAATTACTTATGAAGTACGCGTTTAGTTCAGTCTTTTCATTTGTTTATCACATTTTATGAACATTCGGTCTCCTGTCAGATGAAGTTAAACAAAACTATACTACTTCTTCTACTACTACTGATTCTACTGCTATCAAGGCATTGTATGAAAATTATCAATAAGAAAGAACATGTAATGGTTTACCGAAGAGATATTTGTCCCGTTGAATAATACTTTAGTCTAAAAATGGAATAGACTGTTTGCAATGATGACATTAAAAGCCTGCAATAAATACTTTTAATAGCATTAATACGACATAAAGTCTAAACATAATTTTATGATAATGAATTCATGACTACAACTAACTTGTAATGAGATTAAGCCTCGATTCATAAAAAACTACACATTTAAAGCTGTAATATTCTTTACAATTATCCCATATAAGTGTGTTTAAATTTAAGATAAAAATGTTATTCCTAATTTCTAATTGCATTAATCAAATATTTTTTTAAAGATTCAATACAATATACATGTCATAACATACCGAATTGCTTGGCTTTTCTTACGAACCAGATCACTGATGACAATATGATAGCAACATTGATTATAGAAAGTCTTGGAATAGTTTCACAGATGTTCCTTCAGAATATTAGATTATTGTAGGGACTATCATAAATCTGTGTGGTTAACCAGAGAAGAAGAGGATAGCAAGCACTGAAACTTTTACATTGACATAGTTGGAATTGTTTCTCTTTTCGTCTTTTATTTGTTTATATTTTCAGTAGCGAAGGCGTTTTGCAATTTGTCATTGAACAACTGAAAAGTATGCCTTATAAAAAAAATCACAACTTTTCTAAATACAGAGCGAATGTTATAGTGCGCAGAGAATGAGTAATTCATATATATATTTCTTAGGACTAAGATGGAATTAGTGTCTACACCAAGAACCAAATTAATGTATAAACAGCGATAAGTACGATATATTGTTCAGAAAATCGATGTTACATGATTCATGAATTTACAAATGACATTTATCTCACAACATATAAGGCAATAAATAGGACAAAGCAACAAATATGAGCTCATATTTCTTCTTGGAGGCCTAAGTACACAAAAATGAAATAAATTGCAGGCATATTTGCTGACACAGTTTCAAAAACCTATGTTCCGAAAACATTTGAGGCACCGCCCATGCCAGGTTTATAGTAGACCTGGAAATATAAGGTTTTCTCCACTCTCCTTGTTATCCTCCTTTTAATCACATCGCACTCCTCCTTCTTCTCCATATTTATTCTCCTGCTATTTCTATTGTCGTTATTGTTCTTACTGCTGATCATAATGATGGTGACGCTATTGCAACTACCTTAACTACCACAATACACACTTTTGCATCAATTGAAATAGTGAATCAGCTGCTTATTTCATGAATATTTATTTCATGTTAACCTTTTTAATTTCTAATATACAAAGATTTATTTAGAAATTTACATCATGTATTGTTGCACATTTATATACTACATGAGCTGTATGAACAAACGTCTTTGTCACTCTCTGCAAAACAAATGCACTCATTTCATGAATGTGTTTACAAATGAACACAAAGGCACATGAAGTTTCATTGATAAAAGTGATGACAACACACGGAATGGAATCAATGCTAGTAAATATTCTAACACAACCACTCAGAAAATAAAGATTATCATGCAAACTATTTAAAAAAATATTTCCAATTTATTTCAGGAATATGCTATTGCATTTCAGTTTATTTTTTGAAAGTAAATACGTTGTTCTTCAGTTGATCAAATCTTTGCAGTGGGAAAAAATAATTTTTTTATCTCTCTCTTCAGTTTTTCTATCTCTCCTTCTTTGCTATACAATTTCCAAAATTCGGGCAGATCTGGTCTCACAGCCGGATGCTCTGTTGTCAAGTTGTCTATGTACCTGAACATATACCATTCCCAAAACGACGAAGTGAATGGATTTGGGTCGCCGGGGATTTTCCAGCCTGTATGAATTGTTTGATAGTCCTTGTAAGGCACAACTCTTTGTTGATGAAACTTTGGTCACTAGCGACAAGTTTTGTGCAGCTTTCCTGAACAAGAAAACGCGTGTAAAGATCGCTGTAACCCTTACAACCTTGTGGCCTATGGACAGGAATTTCATGTAATCCTCCATGTTTTGGTTGTGAACTGAGACAGATTTCACAATAAAAAGGACAATATCCTGTGCAACCAACGACTAAATCCCTTACACTCTTTACAACGTTTCCTCCCATGGTTTCATAGGAGACCGTTAACTTAGTTGTTAGGTCATGTATGTTTGGTGACGTATTCTCTATTTGCTTGATTAGTTCAACGCAAAAATACCGAAAGTCAAGCATCTTCTCTCCAGATATGTCTGACAAGCGTCTGACTTTATTCACTTCGAACTTCTTTGACGCCCTTTGCGATGAATTTGTTCACCCATAGTTTTACTGGAACGTCTTTTGTCTTGTCCATTTTTTCAATGTGGTCTGCTATTTCCTCAAGTTGCCTTTCTGTTTCCTTGGCATATGCCTTAAGAGATTTCACGTGTTCCCTGACAAGCCTGTCGAGGAGAATGCACAGTTTGGACGGATTGCCACAGTCTGCTGATGAATATTCATCAACATATATTCCGAGCCAGTAATCTGTTGTTTTTGGACTGAATTTTGTATGTCGTCCATGAAACAACGAAATACTCCATCTTTTGCCATTCTACACAGAATGGTGTATATGAAAGATTTTTTTTGTTGAGCACTTCCATGTAAACCACACTCCTCATGTCATCTGCTGCTTCACTCACAATATTCGCATTCAACCTGCTTTTGATTGCAGTTATGAGGAACTCAGAAACTTTCTTTGCGAATGAAAGAGTAAAGCTTGTTGTCTTATAGTATGTCTCAAAAAGAATGTAAAAGGTTTCGTTTTCCTGCTCAAGCAGACGACTGCGGTCAACAGAGACCAGAAATGTATATTAGCTCTTTGAAAATGAACTGACAGCCATGGATGCCACAGCGACGGAGATCTCTATGTCAAACACCTTAGTTTTGTTAAAACCCGGTACTTCTGGTTCATTTTCGTTAGCTGGAACCATTTGAATGATTTCTTCTAGTGAGCCCTTTTGTATGGTGAAGGATCCAGGGTTAGTTAAATCAAACGTTTTCTAACATTTCAATCGTCTATTGAACGATGGTTTTAGCGGAAATCAGAGTATTTGAAGTTACATCTTTGGCATTCCTCATTGAATGCGATGGCTGTAGTTGAAATTCTTTTATTGTGCCAGATAAAAGAAGACCATACTTTTGAAAAACCAATGATTCATGGCTGCGGAACTTCTCTCTTAAAATATCGACTGCCTCGCGTGCAACATTGGTCTTTTGCTCATGCTCATCGCCCATGGTTTTCTACAGTATTCGACCATCCATCACATTTTGTCTTCGAACATTTGCCTGATTTTCTCTGTAGCAATTCATCATCGGTGCCCACGGTCTGTTTTCTATCCCCCTTAAAATACTGACTTATTTCTTGTCTGATCCTGTCTTTCAATTGTTGCACTTTTCCTTCTACCATGAACTTGGAATCCTTCAGGCGTCGAAGGCGTCCAATATCTAGTTTTAGATCTCCAATAAGTGCATCCCTAATCTTAGCCAAGCCGTCAATGCTTTAGGCGTTCCACTGGAGCATGGACTGCTTATACTTCTGCGGAGTTCCATTAAAGAAATCCTTCAGCTTTCTCTTCTGATCCTCATATATTCACATCATGTGGTCTCTTATGTTCTCCCTGCGAGTCGTGCTGATCTCTTCTAGCTTGTCAGAATCTGGGCAATTCTTTATATCAGTGTGCATGGTAGATCCACATTTGCTAGCCTCCGTTCTCAATTTCCAGACACCAAAACTTGTCGAGTCGCGTACGTGCTTCTGTTTCCTGTGTATTTTGAAAGAAATACACCAAATCATCTTTGGTTATGGCTGTCCATAAAGACTTAACATATAAACTGTAGCTAGTAAGATCTTGGCTTGTCCATTGCTTGAGGAATTGCTGAAAACTATTTTTCATCTTCAAAGTACCTTTTCTGTATCCTTGACTGAATGTTGCCATTGGCAGTTCACCTTCTCGTAATGCAGGAATGTAATGAATATCATTCTCAACATCAAACCTAATAACATCTTGGAAGTGTTTATGTTCTTTTTTATCCATCTCGCAAACACTGAGGGTGTGATTCTTGAGATCTTCTTGAAGTTTCCTATTTTGTTCATAAAATGTGATAAACAAATGAAAAGACTGAACAAAACGCGTACTTCTTGAGTAATTGTAAAGTGTACAATTTATGAAAATAGTTTAACTTGCAAAGGTCGTCCACGATAAGACACACGATCCTTCATTTTTCAAGACCTATTCAGTGATCACCACGCGATTGTGGATCTACGTTCGGGTACATGATGGTTTAAGACCCATACTCTCCATTCGAAGAAAGGCACGATCTGCTATTGGCAAGACGTCTGTCAACTATGTTGGATTTTCTCCCATGAAATTAATTAGAGTTGTCTGCCCTAATCCGATTACATAAATGGTAATTTCGTTCTCACTTGGTTTTCTGACTTCCTCTGGCACCTCTGGAGAACGCTCTCCTTCTGTGTCAACGAGAAGAATATAATCGACATTCATCCCCTATTTTGTAATATCATTCACGTTCAGAATTTGAATTTGAGCGCCCCTTGTGCACATCCATGCACCGACGTTAAACTGCATCCAAACATTGCATTGAGCAGTGTTGATTTTCTAGAGCTCTGCATCCCGTACACAGTTACGACCGTACATGTTGGATCTTTGCTTTTCGTTTGGTCCTTAACCATATCTGACATGCGTTCGAAAACGGCCGATACCCATGTTATTGGGACCGCTCCTACATCGCCAACATACATTTCCAAATAATTTCCAACGAGAAGAAAGCGAGCAGCCAAGAGAGGAAGATCATATCTCATGTCGTACCTTCCAGCGGACAAGTATTGGTATGTTTTTGTGGAAAGGTGTCTCGGTCGACCAAGAAATTCAAGAAAGCAGAGACGGACTCCGACAAGCATATATAATAATGAAGTCATAGGAATGGACAAACTGCTACCACTTCAACTGGGTTGAGACAGACAAAGAAATGCATAGGTTTAAGAACATTTCTAAGTCAAAAGACATCAAAGAATACAGATATGAACTGGAGATGAATAAAGTTAACATAAGGAAGGAACAGTTTAACATTTTGCAACGTGGATTACCCGAAGCCATTACCAACTTTCTGAAGGCACTCGACATCAAGGATAAGGTAACTAGAGAGGTTTGTGAAAGATGACTAAGGATACAGATGGAACAACTTTCTCGAAGGAAACATCGACAGATTCTTGATAAAGAAACCACAATCCAGGATACAAAAGAGTTACTCCAGGAGCTGAAGAACAAGAGTCATATTGGATTAGAACATTTCTTCAGAAAACTTGGGCAGATATATGAATCAATCGATGCTCACCCACCATAATGCATCCGATGAGGTAGGTTACAATGTACACTCAAGATAATGATAAATCATAAACAATATAATATTTGGAATTTACCACCAACAAAGCTCCGCTTGTAAAGACGAAAATGTTCCCATATAGGTATTCTTTTATCCAGCACTTTTTAATACCCCCCCCCCCAAAAAAAAAAAAAAACAAAAAAAAAAAACAAAACAAAAAAACAACAAAACAATGCATCGGATCCCCAGAGTGTTAGTTTAAATTGTAGAAGAATCACACATTTCATTATGTATTTTTCTTTAAGAAAAAGAAGGCATATGCGGTATAAGAAGATCGTATCATAATTATAACATATTAATGTAATAATAGACCACAGGGTTGAGGAACAGATTAGTAGCTTTCTGGATTGATTTGCTTTGGTTTAATCCTCTGACTGCACATACGACATATAAGAGGCAATGAGAGAGAGTAGTAGAGAGAGGGACTGAGATTTGTATGAGCCATTTTGATACTATATTATACATTTGAAGCATAAACTTTGTGTGTGTGTGTGTGTGTGTGTGTACGAGGAGATCAATACAAGCAAGTGAAGTTCCTGACTTAAATGTATGGACAGTTTTTTAATTTCCAGAACTTTCGATGTTGTATGCATGTGTGTGTGTGTGTGTGTGTTTGTGTGTGTGTGTGTGAAACATGGAGAGATAGAATTTAACATGGAGACGGTACTCTAACCTGGTGCAGTGATTGGATAGAAACGGAAAGAGCAAAAAGGTAAGAATATTTGCAGAAAAAATATAGTCAACGTCAATTGTTTTCAAAATAAATTTTTTAAAAATAAATCCTGCTTACTTAAAAACTAATAAATGAAGAGGGAGGATTAGAGATAGTCCATTATTTTTCACATACAAATACCAGATGTTAAACATGAACATATTTACAAAGAAGACAAATATTTTATTCTTATTTTTACAGTCTTTTTAATTTCTTCACCGGCATTTGTTTTTCTGCTGTCACTTGTAAGTGTTTTCCTTTGAATTTCTTTGCTGGAATGGGTTCTTCTTTTTCTACTTCAGTTTTGTCTTCTTCTTCTTCTGAAATTTCCCCCTTTTCTCGTTTTTCCCTTTCTTAGGACACTCTATAGAAGAATGTATTTTGTCTTCATAATGAAAATATATGCATGTACGTTTGTCCCTTTTTTTCTCCTGTCTACGAGGTTTCTTTTTTGACATTGTGGACATTCTGGAGTCTAATATCCTTTCCCTTGACAGGTATAAGACAGGAATGTCTTCGGACCATTTGGACATGTTCAGCTTTTTCTTTATAGCATTCAGATACCAAATTGCTAAAACGTCTTTGTCGTAAAGGATGCAATTATCCTTTTATAAAAAATAACTTTGCAAATCTCACAAAATCGTAACTATTTAAAACCTATCAATCGGGTATATAATATTTTTGCCATCAAAATGGGGACATCTTGATCTTAATATATATATATATATATATATATATATATATATATATATATATATATATATATATCAGCAATAGATTTGTTGTTGATTTCTACAATTTTCTGTATTTGAATATTTACCATTAGAACGGGGACACACACACACATATACACAAAGTGTCGGTAATTATACAATAAAATTAGGAACATTCCATAAATATGTAGATTGATTCCAAGTAACAACGATATAAATCCAAATATTGCAGTAATATCAACTCATGAAGATGGTTACCTTCAATATAAACAAAATAAATTGAAGTTTTGAATTACGCTTAATTTATGGATAGATACAATTTTATGTACCCGATTTTGAAGAAACCGAAGTAAAAAATATATAATAAGAAGTGTCACAAAAAATTAAAACATACAAATTTTGTGATTTGCAGAATAACACAAATCTTAAAGCCAGTTAAAAACAAATAAATTTATAGAACTGATATTTAATTCATTATCTTCCCATAGGAACTCGGAATAGTTTGCCTAACGGTGTTTCATTGCATTTTGTCAAGTATGTCAACAGTGTTGATTAACATATCTCTTTCTATCCTTCTCTTTTCCATCTGCTGTACCACTAACAAAAATTATTTGTATTTGTACTTAATTTTATATGTCTATTGTTAGTCCTAATTTAGCCAACAAAGTTTATTTCTGTTCTGTTATGATTCCTCTGTTGAGTTTATATTAAACTGTGTGACTGATATGAGGTCTTGTAAAGATGCTATATTAGCAAGAATGTATTGCTTAACATGAGAGAGAGAGAGAGAGAGAGAGAGAGAGAGAGAGAGAGAGAGAGAGAGAGAGAGAGTACATAGACGATACATGTGTGCGTATTCTTCTGCATGTATGTTCGCCAAATATATTTGTGTACCACCATTGTATTTTGGTATTTTTATTAGGTGGACAGGATAGTAAAAGGCTTTATTTTATTTTCTCAGTATATCCCTTTCCTTTCTCGACAACACGAATTGTTTAATTTTCAAATGATTTTTGTCTCTGACAGTTCATAACTTTATAAAAATTAAAATTATAAGAAATGTTTGCTGATTAACCATCTGTATTTTCCAAGGCCGCAACGTTTACATGCGTAGAAGGCTCTGTTTAGTTTCATGCCTGTAAATGTTCCCAAAATGGATAACCGTGTAAATGCACATGCATGTGGTACATCAGGTGTTAGCCGGTGTGCATGTCCAGGCAGTCTTTCTGATTTCAATATCAGTTTATTCATCAGGTACGTATATATAGCAGCATGAAAGAATATAACAACAATCCTAATGTTGTTTTACATAAATTGTCAGATACAGTCAACAATGAAATTTCTTACAAATTAAATCATATCGTAATATTTTCAAAATATATTTTGTTTTACTTTTATTGGTTTTAATGGCACTGCTAGCATATTATTATCCATAGCGTGTCGCGGAAGTGGGAGTTAAGTGCCTTTCGTAAGGACACACAGAGCCGACCCCGGATGGCCTGGGCAGGTATCGAACCAGTGATATTATATGAATTAAATTATATCCAGTATAATTTCTCAGTTAAGTATACGAAACGTTTCCTAGGAGACCCACGTGCTTTTTTATCAAATATTGTAAAGAATCTGAATCAACTGATTCCGTTGCTTAGTCTCTATTTGTTCAATAAATTAGATCGAATATGTATTGCAATCTATAGTACGTTTTCAGATTATCAGCGCACATTAACTGCTCCCTGATTCAAACAAGTTGAAAGGTAGTCAATGCTTTTTGCAAAGAGATTGGCGCTGATATGGTAACTAATCGTAGTCGGTGAACTTGTGCGTCAGCTTGAATTGCTTTCATGTGCAAAGGCAAATATATTTCTAAAAAAACCCGGGCCTGTTGGCAAAGGGTTCATTATTATAACATGCAAGAAAATGTGCTCTGTGAACTCATATCTTTTATAAACATTTTGTAAGTGAAATATCACAGATTATTGTCTAGTTTCAAACAAGCTTTCAATGTATACCGACTTGAAGGGTGGAAAAAGAATATACTTGTATTAATTTGTAAGTCAATCCCTCAAAGTTTTATGCATCTGTTTTCTAGTTTAATTTGCAGAGTCATTTATGCCACACGAATGTCTCATCAGTTTTCAATACACTAAAATTGCTCTTTCTTTCCTTCACTTGAAATTAAATGTATTCACCGAGTTACTTGTGAACTTCGATAACTGGATAAATACTTATTTTCAAGTTATAAGTATACAGATCAGTAAGTGGCTTCCATGTAAATAGTTGTTGGCTGTAAACTTAACGCGCAGATTAGAGGAAAGGTTGAGCTTCGGATCGGTTCGATTAAATGGCATCGTTGTGGTAATTGTTTATTTTGCAAGTATATAAAGTTCTGTAAACGATCTGATCTTAGTAATTTCAGTACCGCTGCGTCTTTACTAAAATAAGAAATTGAAATTGTCTTTGCCAGTTACTATACCCTCACAAGTATATATATATATATATATATATATATATATATATATATATATATATATATATATATATATATATATATATATTCTCCATACATCGATGGGCAAGAATTAATTAGTAATGTCTGTAAAATTCATTCTTGTCTTAAGATTTGTTGGTAGTCATATCAATTTACCATTAGTAATAAATTTTGTAATGGCTTTTATGGGGACAACTGAAATCGGCTAGTAAAACTAAGTCATCATCTGGAAATCGAATGCTTAGGCAAACATCTATCAACGGTGACCTTGACATTGAGACGTCAATAGACGTCTGAAAAATGAATAAATAAATAAATATATTGTTGAACTTGAAGTCATATTTGGTAGTGTAATGTTACTAGATAAAGGAAAATTACCTCATTTTCATTTAATTTTTTTACACATGCAATTTAGCACTGCTATGGATGCCCTGCGTGTATGAAAACATGGCACATTCTACCTGCATTCTTCTTGATACATTTTGTCTATTCCACCTATAAAAAGAGGTGTTTTGTATGATGAATATAGATTATACTATTTATTTTTTCATACAATAGCATCTTGCAACACGATTCTTTAAATTATTAAATGGGTTTATACTCTTTAAAACTCGTTTGATTATTGAACAACACTGAACAAACATCATGACAAAGGAAATAAAGACTTCAATACAATTATGCAAAATACTACAAAATTAATTCGAATAATAGTTGAATTATCTTTTTAAGGGAAATGTGCATTTTTCATGCAATTTGGGAGGGGGTCCCTTATCTCCTTTCAACCTGGTATACTGGTATATTACTGTTTTTTGTTATTTTATGTTATTTTTGATTCCGCATGAAATATATCAAACACATGTTGTTTTGTTATTTCAAATATAATGAATATCTCTCTCATTCTACATATAAGAGAAAGACGCAGAAAGATAAATGAAACTAAGAGAAAATACCGTTTTTGATTTGAACAATATTTATTCAAATTTAGTACGGTCAAATACAAAGTTGATATAAAATATAATAGCTGTAATGTT
Source organism: Margaritifera margaritifera (assembly GCA_029931535.1). Taxonomy (NCBI): domain Eukaryota; kingdom Metazoa; phylum Mollusca; class Bivalvia; order Unionida; family Margaritiferidae; genus Margaritifera; species Margaritifera margaritifera. The sequence goes on from JAQPZY010001469.1 coordinate 2,495,293, forward strand.
TTCCTGGCTTTAATATATAGGTAGGTGTCAAAAGGTTTGATTTTTCCTTAATACATCATTGATAGAAGAAACTACTTATACATTTTTGTTTCATAAATCTAAAATGTCCTTCACGTGATGCACATTGATCAATTTGATAAAATCTGTCAGTGGCCTCTATTGGTGTTTAACATTTTATCTGGTCAAAATACGTTATTTGTGTGGCCTATATATAGGTCAATATGAAAACAAGACTTCCGCCGAATGCTGTGGCTCGCCAGCTCTACTGTGGGATAATTCAAAACCCTTGCATAGCTACTTAAGGAAGAAAAGAAAGTCGTTGTGAGCTTAACAATAAGTCAACGAGATTATTCATTTTTGCTAAAATAAATACAACCATCGCATGTCATGACACTACATACAACAGTGTATCAGTGTCTGGGCAAGATAACAAAAATCTTAACTTAATCGATGGAGCGTGAATGTTTGGTTACTGTGGCCAGCTATTGTTTGTGATGAATAGTACATTCAAGACGAATATATCCATCAAGTTTCATAAATGTAATTACAACGGTGTCAGAGAAACCGAGCCAAGTGTATAAAAACGTAACGTTGACGCCTACCACGACAACACAGTAGAAAAAGCTACTCCTTATTCTCAAGTATGCTTTGCAGGCGAGACAAAACTTTTAAATTGGCTAAATACCATATATCTGGCAAAATTGTTATGGTAGTTATTTGGACTTTTTCGGCAGAGAGAAATAAAATCATAAAAATTAGAAAGTACAATGTTTCCTAACCATATTGACCCATTTTATTTGAAGTAACATTCTCAGACCCTCGAAAAAGAAAAATGACCTAAATAAAACCACGTCTTCGACCATTTTTGTTCGTCAAAATTTCCTCACGTCAAAAATATCCGATATTCAGTCGTCAATATAAAATATAGATTCACATTGACGGGTATGTTAGTCTATAATATTGTAAAATGTTGAGTTTTATGTGGAAAAGATTTATAGGATAAGAAAGGGTGGCTAATTAAAATTTCAAATTACTGTCAGATTTAGTACTTTTAGTGCACCCATTTATTTGCTTTATACATGAAGAAAAAATCGATGATGCTGTAGAATAGACAAAGACATATAAAATTGTTTTCCGTTCCATATGTTTGTCCTGTTGGCTAGATTGTTTGTAAAGTTCAAAAAAAGTAATCAGAACTATTATGCTTTTCGGCACATTGCCAAAGGAGTTTACTATAACATATAACTGCAGATAGCTTCTTATTTCGGGGTTCTTGATGAATCGCTAAAGTTTTCAGTATTATTTTGTCCGAAAAAAAAAGAAAAAAAGAAAACAAAAGATAAATAACATAATTTGACAGTAACATATCAAACCGGTTGTCTCACAATAGTCTACTTCAAATTACACATTGAACCGAAGTGTAATCTCTTTAGATAACATTTCATTCACAAAACATATTGGAAATGTAATGAACAATTTGTTATACTCTTAAATGATTTCTCTTCTCAAATTTTGACAAGTACTGGTTGCCAATCCTGATATAATCCCCATTTTAACATTCTTTAAACATAGAAAAGCACATTTATTTCGGATGGTCTATCCAAAGACAGACGAAAAGGCGAAAGACAGTTGAAAAGGAGATGAAGGCGTGCGACCTGACATGGGAAACTGGCAACCTTTCTCACATACCCATGTTGGACGAGCTCGAGACTCTAACCCACGCGGACAGAGGTGAGATGTGAGTGATCTGTAAAGGCGAGCGCCTTGGACCAATAGTCCAGCCGGGGCCCCTGAGGTACGTATAGGATTGAATTAAATGAATCCATGTATACTTAGGAGTAATATAAGTTTCAGGATTAGTCATCCTTTCCATCTTAAAATACTGCCAGTCGCTTGACAATATCAAATATCTCAAATATATTTAGCTTTTGAAATATACACTCAAACTAAAATAAATGAAAGAAAAGAAATGACAAATGTTTGTTCTAATAGTTAAAAATTCAGCCAAACTAATCATTGGGTAGTTCATCTATATGCCATTGGATCTACATGTCCTCTTATGAATGGGCTGAAAAGGATGAAACATTTAACAAAATAAACAATTACAAAATTATAAAATTGAACATTAAAGAAAAACATTATCTAGAAAGAAATCGATATTTCTTAGCAAATATATGCTTAATTAAACATTCCCCCAAATTAACATAAAACCCAGGCATCAGTCGCTTCGAGGGAAATCACGGTGTGGGCTTTTTCTCTCGCAGAAAACTTTTTAATCAAACACATTGATATATACTTGACAGTACACCAGTCTCTGTACACCATGAATAGTATCCATGCTATCTGCCAACAAAAAAAAAAAATATATAAAAAATAAATAAAATAATAATAATATGAAAGAAGTTTTCCTTCCTGAAAGAAATAAATTCATAACGTAAATACTTAAGTCGTAAATATATTAAGAAATGAACACAAGCAAAAGTATATAATATTGACAATTTGCGTAGTAAGTAAATATAATTGCTCTCATAACATGCACAAACATATTCATGAGTATATACATGTATCTCCCTCTCTCTCTCTCTCTGCTTTTTACAGACACATTTTACAAGAGAGAATGTCAAAAAGAGATTTTCCATTTAAAATGTCCTAGATTAAATTTAGACATGGCGCTTAGTTTCAAATATTATTTGGCATCACGTATTTGCCAATTTACACAAAAAACCTTCATAATTCTTAGATGCAACAAATGTGTAATATATCTATATAAATTGAGAATCAATATATATATATATATATATATATATATATATATATATGTATATATACACACACATATATATGTATGTATGTATGGTTGTATGTATGTATGTATCTATGTATGTATGCATGTATGTATGTATGTATGTATGTATGTATGTATGTATGTATGTATGTATGTATGTATGTATGTATGGGTGTGAGTGTGTGTATTTCTCTGCTCAGGTACAGAATAATGTTACGATAATTGTTAGACACCATACAATCTATTGAATTATAAAACTGTTAGAGAGTAAATGTATATGCCCTAAATATAAAAAATGCATTCTAGTCAAACATTTTATTTCACTTACCTGCTGTTCTTTTATAATTCAATTTCTATGCAGATTTAAGTGTTGTGTTCTTGATGAGATCTCACTGTCGAGACTTCTCAATCAACGAGACTACGAAACAGTTATTGGTGTACCTAAATATAAATAGAAAATGTTATTCACTCATATTAATATATGAAACAAGAGAACAATTTTATATCTCTAATATAAATGTATAATATATCGAAGTAAAAAGAAAACAACAGATATTTATTTAGCTAAAGACTCTTACAAGTACTGACCAAGAGCAGCGTTGACGATGAGAGGTCAACAACTTCATGTATAAGATACCGTGTCGAATAATTTTGGCGTAGAGAATATTTTGTCGAGTTCTACAATCGGAAGTTGTTTTTCTTTTTTTTTTTAATCTCGCGCGCACTTTATTTTTGGAGAATTTGCGAATACCAACTAAAATATCCTGGCGTGTCAGAGTTGGAAAATGTTTGGATGTTCTGATTTTGGCGCAAATATGTCCTTGTACCAAAAATATCAATACCAGTTTTACGCCAACAAATATCCCACATACACGATATTTCTTCTGAATATATAATATTTTATGTATTGAATGAATACAATGTTTTCCATATACATACTGATGGTACTGAGAAGTCGCTGAGGAAGTTCTCTCGTCATTACTTTAAGCGTATCAGATTTCTATTCTTCGTGCGATACTAAAAAGGAAATATTATATGAAAATGTGAACAATCTGTATTTATTATAAAACGAATACAAATAAAGAAAAATAAAAAATAATAAAAAGACAAGAAAAAAAAGCTAAAAGCAAACAAACAAACAAACTCACACACGAAACCCCCCCCCAAAAAAAAACAAAAACAAAAAAAACAAACAATTGATTACAACTGCATTTTAGAACAATAAGGAATATAACTCGTTCGATATCACGTTCAGCATCGTACTTTTGCATAACATTTTCTCTTTTGGTGAATGTTTCAGCTATTTTTTAAGCTTAAGACTTTTCTAAATTAGTAAAGGAAGCTGAAGTTTTAACGTGTTCATTAGATTTAAGAAAAGAATATTTGGAAAAAAAAATTCTGACGTTTGATTTACAAATACCTATCCTGCTTAAGAGATAAGTTCGAAGCATTTTAACTGGACAAATAAATGAGCAAACATATAGTCAGCCAGTACTAACTGACCAGCCTACTAAGTAACAAACGGATTAACGTACTGTCTGACTTTTTCCTACCTCCCTAAACAGCTAATTTCAACTTACTACATGTTCCATCTAACTAACTATCCCGCCCCCTCCCAAAAAAAAAAAAAAAAAAAAAAAATTAAAGTAAAAGCAAAACAGCAAAACAAAATAAAAACAGGAAAAAGCAAAACAAGACAAAACAAACAAAACATCTTCAAACAAAACAAAGCAAACACCCCCTCAAACTCCTCCCCTTAAAAAAAAGAAAAACAACAACAACAAAAAAGCAAACAAACAAACAAAGAAAAAAAAAATTAACAAATGCAGCTGGACTGAGTAGCTATCCAGCTAGAAAAATAAGCAAAATTTACCTATTTTGGTTGAAGTTGATCCAGTTCAACTGATGCTGTCCATGAAGCCTGTTTGGACTCTAAAACTCGTTTCGGACAGATAGGAATCAGATCTCTTTGTTGTCAAAGTATTCAAGGTCCTTTGACTTCAAATTATGGAGAATCATTTTGATGCCTTTTACATGTTGCTCGAAGGAAGCACTAAAATCTACGTCTGCTGAATCTACATTGTATATGCTGTAACACTTAAATTAACAAGGGTGAAAATGAAATGCATTTGTAATTCGTTTGCTAACATTACTTGCATACAGTAGATTAAATCATCTAGCCGTAATTTCCAGACTAGGAATGTATTGCTAACAATTCATCTTGCTGCTAACAATCTGAGAAGTGTTACAGTTTTCGACCTTGAAATACAAATTTTATACAAATGAAAATTATGTTTTATTTTCTTTCAAAAACGTATGGACACAATTGAAAAGACTAAAATTCACTGTAGGCTAATTTTGTGGGTAGTATTTCTTTCTCAGCACGTTCATGTGTTGCTATGAGGAACTGTAGGAAAGTTCGTACTTTCCAGCGAACATTTTCTCGGCTAATACATCGTCCAGAAAAATATTTCTTCTCTTCCTTTTTCCCGTTTGACATTTATGTCTAAACAAGTTCCTATTATTATTGAAATCTTCAAATACAAAGCAAGAACAACAGATCACTTGCTCACCACTGTACAGTATATGAAACCCACCCCACTTGTATATTGAAAATATAAATCCATTGTTAATAATTTTGGTAATAGTCAGATGATATTAGTATCACATATGGTAACATTTCTTATACAAACCTTGTTGTAATTGCTTGTTATTTTTTTTGCTAATTCGTTGCATGTGCAGATAGAAGTGTCCACATTTTTGATTAGCAAAATACGATTTGTGTTCTAAATATAAATGTCATTCAATAGACAGCGGTACAATTCAGTACATACGAAGTCACGCACCACAGATTAGACACACATACAAGTAGGTTTGCAAATATAAAATATGTATTTACAGTCATACATATTTGATGTTGATATTATTAAAAATCATCTTGATCGCGTCACTGAGCAAGAACATGCAATATTATATCTAATATATAAACTAACATATGAAACACTAAAAAGTTTAAACTAACATCATCAAATATAAAATATGGCCTCTATCTATGATAGTTGTCAAAGATGAAACAATGGTCCATTGCCAAAACAAAGCCGTGTCTTTTTCAATCGTGAATCAAATCTTAATACAAAATAGTGTATTACTATGTAGCAAAGTTGAACCATTGTAGTTGCTCCAGAATAGTGTAACAGCGAGTATGTTATGCGCTGAGTTATTGTTTCAGGCTCGGTAAACACAAAGAGCATGACAACAAAATACATGTAATTGTAAAATTTACATTGCAACTGTTTCTGGGCATACCGTATACATATTTTTTAAAAATTAGAACTGATATTTGAAGTGTAAAATAAAACAGATACACATCTTTTATGTATGAATATTTCTTGAACATCGCAACATCGAATATAATATTATTAGAAAAGACAATCAGAACTTTTGCGGTCCATAAAGAAAAGTGTTGTGTGTCTTTAAACACCGATATCTCTCCGTATCCTTTTCCCATTTATTACATGACCTCTGACTCCCACACAAAATACGTTGAAATCTCCACCAGAAAACATAAAGTAGTCCAATATTGTAGGACCGCTTTTTCATGTAATGAACACCATCATGGTTATTGGTATTTTGCGCTATATACGGGAACGGAACGAAACCGAAACCAAAGTGTTTTCTCAAAGAATTACTTTTTTATTCGCCTATGTAGAACTTAATCTGTGCGATCCGATTTTGAAGTATATTTGAATATTACCATGTTTGTTTGCTTCTTTAAGCGGAATCAATTTAGGAATTTCATACGTTATATTAATACTTATAAGTGTTCCGTCCCGGTTTACAAAATAGCATTATCCGGAGGGATATTTACTCGCAACAAAAATACTTTTAAATCTTCAAAATAAAACACAAAGCAGTATGATACTTTTGTCGTGCACTAAAATAATGGTATTTTGTGGAATGGACTGGAACAGCACGAAATCAAAAGCAAGGTATTATTTTCCTTAAAACATTACTTTTCTATTCTCATATGAATAATTTAATCTGCGTGGGCATGTTTTAAAATGCATACTAATATTACTATGTGTCTGCATATCATTAGTGGATATATCTAAGAATTTCATACTTTACATTAAATATGTATAAGTGTTCAACTCCGTTCTTTAAAATACCATTACCCAGAGGTATATTTATATTTTGCGGAACGAAACTGAACCAGAGAAAATGAACAGTATACATTAAAGTGTTTACAACGCTATATTTTCTGCATGCATATGCTTCCATGCATATCTGTAAACATATGTGCTTAAGAAGAAAATCTGACAGTTCGATTGAATTCCCCAAAATACCAATACTCATGGATATGTTGATATTTTGTGGAAAGGATCGGAACTAGTAAACAATATTTATGTCTGTATATATTAATTTGTGAAGATAATTGTGTATGTAAATAGTTATTTTAATGAAAAAGGTAGGTAGATAAGTGGATATGCATGTACATTGTAGCAGGTTGGAATGCAGCTGGGTAAGTAGGTTGGATGGTTGACGGGTAGATTTATGCCTGTGTTTTGTATTTATGTACGGCGGAATCATCAGTGTTTAGAACAATGTCTTATAATTATCCCGCAAAATAGCAGTAGTCCACTAATATGCAACTCACTCAAATATTCGATCTAGTGATAGTAAATTGATATTTTGTAAAGCGCAATTACAAGCACATCAGTTTACATAAAGGCATACACTTTGCGGAAATAAAACAAATTTGGCATTTGAGAAACATTACGTGCTCCGTGCGACTGGGCTTTTATGGGAAAGCAGATTTAACAATGATCTCAATTTGTATCCAGCTTCTCACAATTGTTTCCTCAAATTTATATTGCATAATATCCGCGGCATTTTTTTTTTTTTTTACCTTTATGCAATAATGAATTGTGTCTTGCAAATCAAGTATTTGTATCAAGTACCTCTATTTTTAATTCTACAGATTATATAACGTTTGAGAAGTTAGGTAAATCTCGGGTCGTACTACCATGATTAAAGATCATTTTGATGTGACTGTCAATGAATATCAAACAAAAACTCTGTATTTCATAAAAATAACGTTTCATAATTACAAACATAAAGGACACTCAGGCACACAATTTCATGATCTATTATATAATTTTCGTTATTGAGCTTCGATAATATATTGCATTCAAATAACAATCACATCAATGATTAACACATGGCAAAACTCCTACGCTTTTATACAGGAAAAGTAACTTCTGTGGACATGGTAAAAGTGATAATAAGGCAATTGCATTTGAATCGTTTTGGAAAAATATATAATATAATTTGCTGCCTTCTTTGTTGAGTTTTGTCTTTTTGTATTCTAGTTTTAAACGGTATTTTAATCGAAAATAAATTCTACCTGAATTGCCATCAGTGCAAACAAGGCTCTTTCTACAGTTTTTGTGAAATATCATATACATAAGACGAATTGTTGAACTCGGCCTTACATATTCTAGACTTGTTCACGTATACAAGCAAAAAACAAAAAAAAAAAAAAAAAAAAAAAAAAGAAAATTCTCAAATAGTGATTTGACACGTGAAAAAGGAGTAATAAACATTAACATAAATAAATGACTTTCAAATCAAATGTAAACGATCACAACAAAACACATAATAATACATTTTGCTTTAAAGTATGAAATCTGAAAATATATTTATAAACATAGCAACAAGGAACTTATTATATACAAAATACATTTTAAATGATATCTTTCATTTGTAAAATTCATTGAATGTTTTGAAAAATAAAATTAAAATATAAGTTGCAAATTAGTAACAAAACAATGTAAACAAGACAGTTCAATAATTACAGAGGGTACGTTTGACATTGCATTTACTTATATTTACATATGTAAAACGTGGAAAGCAAGAACAAGAAATTGTTTTTCAAAATACTGTATGTAAGACTTTGAATATTTATAGAAGCTAAATTTGGCATGATTTGATGGACTTTACAGATGTAAGCTATGGAACAAACAAGAAGAAAAGATTGGTTTCAAACCATTGTACACACATATTTGAATATATACAGAGATGTATAGGTATTTACATCAGTAATTCATGCAGAAAAGACGAATTAAGCATTAAGTTGCAATAATACACGATACTGGTTTCATTGTCCATTCTATTTGATTGTTTTTACTCTGGAATTGACGATACATGAAAACGAATGATAGTGCTAGTCCGATTTAATAAAATGCCAAAAGCAAGTGTCATTGAAATATAAAAAATCTTATGCTATAATTCGTAAAACAAAACGATTTTTTGATACATTTTATGAAAAAAATATAGTTCAAATGACAAACAATATTTTGAAATTAGCACTGGAAAAAAATTAAAAATCAAATTTGAGTGGTTATTAGTGGATAGATAATAAGCACTATTCTATTAAAACACTTTCTCACATGTTAAAAATACCACAACCGAATATATACAAGATGACAAATACAATTTATATAGGAGAAAATCAACTAAAGATGAAAATTATGAGTTCTAACAGAGAGATAAGGATTTAGTTTTATGATCAAGTAATGAAGTGATATAAGTTATAGAATGGTGACTGTATACATTAAGCAAACTAAAATGTTGCTTCAGAATATCTTTACATGATTGATTTTTATACTTTTCATACCTAGGTATAATGGTAACTACAAGAGTAATCTCAATGGATAGCTCCCACCGCCTTATAGGGCACCAGGAGTGTTATTGGTCAATTGCTTACGTGACCAATAACAAGTTAAAGGAGAAATCTGACTTTAAAACTTGTTATCACTGTGTTAATCCTCATTAAATTTTAAGCTATTTTACCGATTTCCTAAGTTATGGCTATTCAGACACTTAATATATAGGCCACAATTTAATGATCACAGGACCGAGCATGTTGACTTGACCCAATGAAGTAAGTCCCTTTTTTTTCGGACAAGTTGTAATAAAGACATTTTGTTTACTCTACATTCCTCGGATTTGGTTCTTCATTTATGTATTTTAAAAATGTAGACAATATGTATTAAGATGGATAATAATTGATTCAAAGCTGCAGAAGACTTTTACATTTTTTAAGCGTCAAAAAAGTTATAATTTACGTAGCGTACATTATGCACCAAAATCTACTAAAATATACACGTTTATTCGAAGTCCAGTTAGATGTCAACGATAGGAAAGCCCTCCTGAAACATAAAACCAAGAAAACCAACATCCGCGTCCATTGCGTTGTTACTAACCACTTTGATGCCCAAAATGTACAACATATTATTAGAAAGCATTGCTTACCGCAGACCTAACTATCTGAAGGACCATCAGGTACGTGCCAAGGTAACTTGAAACTGGACCACATATTCAGGCACATACTGCTACAAAGACAAGCGTTGCCTAAATTGAAAACATATGCCCGAGACCATATAGTTTAGAAGTTCCACGACAGGAGTTAATTTTACTATTAATTAGAAGTTAGGATGCCCTAACCAAAAATTTAATCTATCATCTGGCGTGCAAGATCTATGATACTAAATATGTTAGTCAAACCGCTGATTTCAGAAAACGAATGAATAACCACGAGACCCAAATTGGCAACAAAATCAATGAGAAATTCGCCAGCCACTACAACTCGACTGGGCATTCAGTCAAGTCCTTCGTGATGCAGTCGATTGAATTTAAATCGGATGGACGATATAGAATGCACACATAATGAACGATACTGGATACAACAATTGAAATCCCATGGGGAATTCGGCCTAATTTTAAAAAAAAATCAAACCATACCAATGCAGTTTTATCAAAATTATAGCCAGGCATACATACATTTATCAGATTTATGCAATTTGTGCGATAATATTTACCCAAGAAAATATTCCGTATCTTATTGCATGTATTATTATTATTATTATTGTAATTATTATAAGTCTTGTCCATTATTATTATTATAATTATTAGTATTATTACTATAAGTCTTCTCCATTATCCCGCGACACCATTCGCTTGACATATTTCCTTTAGTACCCACATGCATAACTTTACCGGGATATAATTTCTGTTGCAAATCTTGTAGATAGCATTAATGTTTTGCCACGGATGGTGTCCTTTATTTCAAGCCTGGAACTAGGGCAAAAGATTTTGGTTCTCTGTGCGATAGGTAAGATAATCTCTTCTTTGATGTTTGGTTTATAACTGTTGGGCTGAAGACAGCGCAAAATAGACATGTGGTTTGCCCATTTAAAGACCGTGTTTTAATTTTCTTTTATTTCTTTCTTGTGTTTTTTTTTAAAAAAAAATCTTATTTCTTATCGTTTGTCCGTGGATTTCCCCCTGTCATTCACACATGCAAAGTCAAAATTTCTCTTGGCTCTTGTGTTCACTGTTTGTTTTGCGGATGTACATTGTTTCTTCCCCTGACGAAGAGTTTATTTGGCTCGAAACGTTGGGAAATTTTTTTTGTATTAGCCCCTATATATATATATATATATATATATATATATATATATATATATATATATATATATATATATATATATATATATATATATATATATATATATATATATATATATATAGTGTGTGTACGCTATATCTTTGATGTAGTGTGTACGCTATATCTTTGATGTACATGTACTACGAAATGTATATATTTTTAATTCAAAGGAAAGGAGGCTTACTTAGTTCCTTGTAAGAAAAATGTGTGCGAGTATTATATCAAGATAGAGCGTACATACCATATATATATCTAGTTTTTACACCGGATACACATACGCATACTTACGTTTCCAAAATAGTTAAGATTGAAGATAGGAAACCGAATGTTGACGCAGGGAGTGAACTATTCATTTCTCTTCCCAGTGTGTCCGCTACAAAATGTAGTTCTGCAGCTATTGTTGTTATTCACAATCCTTTTTGTTTATTTGCTTCTGTTTTAAGCCTCTGTTTTCATTCATATTGACTAAATAAATAAAATATGCTTAGGATTTATTCAAGAAAGTTGGTTTATATGAAGAAAGTAGAGCACTACAAACATTGCATGGCTAGCGTCTCGAACAGTGAAAACACGGCCACTCGATTCGATCACCGGCGAGTACATCGAAACGGGTGGAGAATATGCTAAGCTCAATAACAAGTCAAACGGATGTATTTCCAACATTTAAAGTTATTTACAGTTGATCTAAGTTATTAGTATGTTCTGCTTGCTATTGCTACTGACCATAAGATTGTTTTTATCCTCCATCTCTCTCTCTCTCTCTCTCTCTCTCTCTCTCTCTCTCTCTCTTTATTTCTCTCTGTTAGTCGGTTTCTCATTCAGATTTGTCATGACAGCACCAAGGACATAGTCGCATGCCACAGGCGAAAATTCCCCACACTCCTTTGTGACGGAATTTTGCTTGTGGCTTCTGACGATGGTCTAGAGGGAAAGTGTTGGTATGTAAATGAACCATTTCTTTCTAACCTAGTATAAAATACATCCATCCACTGAGACTATCATAATTCATATCACATCTCAAATCCCATAATAAACATTATTATATTGTACTCTTGTCTGAAAAAGGAAGCAGAATTCGAGTATAGCATTTGAAAATTAAATGATATATAAATTCGACTAGTATACCTGATTTGTCGTTGGCGGGATCTTGGCACGACAAACTCATAAACAGAAAAATCACAGAGGCCTTCAGACATTATTATAATCAGAAACAATCTGATCTGGAACTTTACCATAGCTTATAAAAACAAATCAAAATAAAGCATCAAATAGATTACAGTATATGTGCCGCCTAACCAATGAATTTACAGTACGGCCTTATAGTCTCTGGAGGCTATTGCAGCTTTGTATCGTTAGCATCGTGCACACATATATTTTACAAGGACTCAGGTTGCTTCAGATTACTTGGTGTAAATTTAAGTTCAACGTTTTCATCCAGTCAAATTCGTTTTTCTCTCTCACTATACAGATTGCCATATATTTGTAGTACCTATTGGAGAGAGAGAGATAGAGAGAGAGAGAGAGATAGAGAGAGAGAGAACATAAAGGGGGTTTCGATCGTCGCATTATGTAACATGTTTAATGCCTTTAGAAAATTGTAATTATGAAAACGGTAATTATTAATATTTTTCTTGTTATTTGCTTAATTTAATAATAATCAATAGGTGCAAATTATGACTGAAGCAACACTCAGCTGTTGAAACCATAATTACATATCGAATTTCTGTCTACCAAGAATTTACGAGCCATGTTTTGTTTTAAATGTATGTGGAATATATATATATATATATATATATATATATATATATATATATATATATATATATATATATATATATATATATATAAATTCATATATATATATAAATTCATACATGAAACATATATAAATACTTACGATGATAAATTTATGTTATTTGTTTTATTATTTGGCGTGAGTATGCGTATAATCTAAGATGTTGAATCACATTTTACAATCCTGGTTAACAGATTCATCGAGGAAAGAACGTGCCATTTTACATGGTTAATTTGTTTCGACGAATGTCATTCACGTGGCAGACTTTAATTTTTAATGAGTGTAGACATCATGAATAAGATACATCTTAAAGATAACAGTTGCTCACTTTCTTCATATTCATTATTTTACAATACCATGTATCCCATGAGCAGAGACTAAAATGAAACTAGCTCACTTACACATGCAATATTAATTTACCAATGTGCTCTCTCTCTCTCTCTCTCTCTCTCTCTCTCTCTCTCTCTCTCTCTCTCACACACACACACACACACACACACACACACAGAAGGATCTTGTCAGGTTCAATATACCAGACAGCGTTAACACAACATTAGCAAATATGCCGGTTACACGTCATAAATGCCGAGCCATACATAAGAAAATGTCAAATCTTCGGTTTGATAACGGTGCTACTACAAAACAGTTACCAACGTTTTGAGCTAAATAAGATCTTTGTTGGATAAAGAAATAATTTGCATCCTCAAAACAAACACAATCACAACAGAAAAGAACAAAATCTTGACTCCTACATGTTTGAAGAACGGGGAAATATACAAAGGATAAAAAAGAAGAATCAAAGATGAAAAATAATTGATAAACGGTCTTAAAACGGGAGCACTTCATATCTATTTTATGCTGCCATAAGCCCAACAAAGTTGTATTACAAAAATAAAAGAAGGAATTATCGTGCCTATGAGAATCAAAGATGCTCTGACCTAATTATAGACTGGGAACAAAGGACGTAACGAAAATTCAACGCAATCTACAAGATTTGCAACAGAAATTATATCCCGGTAAAGTTATGCATGTACGTTCTAAGGAAATATGTCACGAGCATGGTGTAGCGGGATAATGGACAATATTTAAAATAATAATAATAATAATAATAATAATAATAATAATAATAATAATAATAATAGTTCATGTAAATACTAGTAATAATAGTAATAGTTTATGTAAATAATAATAATAATAATAATAATAATAATAATCAGTCACGGAATATTTACTTGGTGGGTAAAATGTTCTTAAATTATACAGATGTAATAAAACAGGTGATTGAGTGCATATTGTTGTACATTAGCCCAGATTTTCCATTTAAATTTGCTGCATCTAAGGTGACTTACTTAGTATGGATACTAGCAGCTTCTGCACATGAACTTTTATTGTCATCCATAGCTAGCTTTTATTTTATTTAGATGGCAAAATGAAAGAGACAGAAATATTTATTACTATTCCAGATTTGCATGCACACAAGGATATAAAAACAGAACACATGAATTACGAAATATGAAAAGAGAATTTCCTAATCTGAATGTTTTAAAACAACATTCTGTCATAACCAGGGCTGCAACGTATATATATATATATATATATATATATATATATATATATATATATATATATATATACATACACACACGTCATAGAATGCAAACTAGCACAATGAATCTAAAGGTAAGTTGGAACGAAACACAAGGATGATGACGATGAAAAATATAATTTGATAACATATGTTTCTGATACAGTGGACTGAAAAAATATGTAAAATAGCCATATATTTGTAAGACTGACATCACCTGTTTTATTGTTTAAAATCTGTTGTTTCTTTTTTTCAGGACCAAGCTATTGAGGATCTTGTTAGAAGATAATTATCCATGGTGAAATTGTACGCTATTTTTTATATAATATGCAGATTATATGTCCAGTGAAAATTAATGATAACGCAATCAACAAATGCAATGAGTTAGGACAAATTGCAGTTCACTTATTCAACATTTATTTACAAAGAATATAATCGGGTCACCTCTTTGAAGATGTGGATCTGTGGAAAGTACACAACACTTTTTTTTCTTGCGTTTATTACCAATAACAATGCATCGAACTGTTTCAATCCTTTGTGGTAATTTAACATTAAATATCATCTTGTATGTTGATATAACGCTTCTGTATGAAGTTAACATTCGTAGTTTCGGTGCCGTTCATAAATTTATTGAAAAGTAAAAAGATTTGCTTAAGTGCACAAATGACTATTACGAACAAGCATGCGCTTCTGCGGATCATGAACAGCTGTAAACAGTAATTTCCCCTATTTTTCCAAATGATTCGCTATCGACTCGCTCTAAAAGGAAGTACTGTTCACTTTTAAACTCGCCTTTTGTTCCTTTTTATTTTATTTTATCTATTTATTAATTTTTGTTCCTCCCCTTTCTTTCCTCCCTATTTTCTCAACTTTTTACACCAAGTTAGACATATTTTGCATAACAATTTCTCCTTTAAATTGCTTTCTTTTTCATCATCTACTCCCTTGTTGTTCAATCTCTTGCTTCATGTACCTTTGCTTAACTATTTTTTGTCATTAAAACTCAATATCGTCCATCCCATATTTATATATTTTTAAAAAATGTTTGTATTGTAAAAGGAGAAAAACATTATAAGCTATTGGCTTTCGTTCTAATCCTTTATCGTCTATACTGTACTTCTTGTAATCACCAATTACAAATTTATGAAATAAAATATATTTAAACTAGAGGCAATGAGTTGACTAAATAATTTATGTTGTTTGATGAAAACTGCATTAAATGTTTTTACGCACAAATATGTATGTATATTTTCGTGTTTCTGTCTATCGGTCTATCTATCTGTCTAATAAAAACATGTACTTTTAACGGGTGTCAAGTTTAGTGATTTTATCCAAAATGGAGGTTTTACATTTTGGTAACTTATGTTTGATTGATTTGATATGGTGGGAAGGGGTTATTTTTTTTACATGTGATATTCAGTAGTGCTTTCTACCCTTAAAATGGTCTTAAAGTATCTGTACTAAATAAGTTCCTTATATATTTCTTTCATTTTTTCTACATTTTTGATGAAATACAGTGCATTAGTTACATGTTCTGATGCAGAATACTCTCTTATATAAGTTCGGGGCTAATTTGGGCACAACATAAAACAATAATAATGAGTTATTCGCATTTTCTGGAAATAGCTACTTTTGGACTAAATGACTAGACGTTTTAGTGAAATTGACCCTTCCAGACTCAGCCGAATCATACATATTTGATTTGTAATCTACGCAAGATTTATTAGACTGGACTCTGTAAACATTTTATTTTCTGCATAGGTCTTAATGCTGCTTTCTGTTGAATGCAAGTAACTTTGTTCACTGATTATCACATCAGCAGAAAAATTAGAGAACACAATATGAATGATTTTCCCAAAGACTACAATAGTATACAATAACAGCTGATTTGCCCAATTAGTGTAGTGGTACAAAAAAGTCAACCTGAGTTTGCAAATATTTCAAAATACTCAGACTGATACCGTATGCTGTGCCAATCACCACTGTATGACTCAATAATAACGGTTCAAAATAGCTTGGTAACATTCAAAGCTGGCAAAATTAGCAATTATGTCATTTACTTGACATGTCAGTTAATTTCATTAGACATGAATAGCACAATGTGTTAATATGCGATGTTGGAAGGTATCAAAAACTAGAATGCTCTTTGCCCCAGCTCTATTTAGCTTGAGTGCGTTTCGTTTGGTTACAATCGCAGGATTCTCATTCTGAGACCGCATAATCTCCAACCCTAAAAAGTCACTCAAGGGTTTTGTTCAACTATTCGCACTAACCTGAATGAACAACTGAGTCAGGCGAGGAAAAAGTATGAACTAAGTAATAAGCGATAGCTTAAAGTTTAGTAAAACAAATATACGAACAAATGAGTAAAGAGTAGTTTAAATGTCTTATTTTCAGCAATATGGAAGTCTATCATAGGCGGTCAAATAAAACACAATCGGATTGAGCAAACGAATTCCCCGACGCTCGAAGTATTTTGATCCGAGTTGTTTCCAGTAATACTGTTAAGCATGGTACAAATTAAGTACAAAATAGTTCATTTACACAGTGCTTGGATGAAAAATAGGCTTTGACTCATCTCCCGTTATGAACTTTTCGACCAGAATATTAAATTTTCTTTCAGATGAAAGTTCCTTGCTTAAATGCCAGCATGATCCACTACTAATCATCAGTTTTTACGTTGATGTTATTTGTTCAGTAGATGGTGTTCGCAATAGATCTCGCAATGTCTCTATTGCGCTTTGTTTAGTGTGCTTTTTCCACGCTTCAGGTATGGTTGGTCGTATTGCGTAATGTGTCTTTTCAAGATCTTCTATGTATGTGACAAAAAACCATTCCCAAAATGTCAAAACACGGGGATGGGGATCTCCTATTATATTCCATTGATCGTAAATAGTGCGATAGTCTTTATACAGTACATACTTTCCGTTTGTATCGTCATTCACAAATCTTTGTTCTGGATTTGCCACAAGCTGTGGGCAACTTTCTACAACAAGGGTTCTATCCAGTACAGCTCTGTATCCCGTACATCCTTGTGGTCTATGGATCAGACTCACGTGTTCGCCAGTATGCTCTCTACGAGAACAAACACATATTTCAGCACAAAAAGGGCATGCTGCTGTGCAGCCAATGAGCTCATTGTGTATCAAATCTACAACATTTTGTCTTGTATTGTTGTAGGATGTCGTACCTGGAGTTGTGAGATCATCAAGCTTTGTTTGTTTTGCTTTATTTTGCACCAGTAATTCCGAAGAAAAATATTCATGATCAGCTGATTCTTTTGTTGGTTTTGCTTCAACTTGCTCCAGTAATTCCGAAGAAAAATATTCCAGATCAACTGATTCTTTAACAAACATGTTTGATAAATTTCTGATCGTATCAACTATGAAACGTTTAGACTCAGCTCTAAGTGTAAATTCATCGGCCCAATGATGTACTTTTACATTGATTGTGTTGTTTTTTTTCTTTGCTTGCTTCCCTTTGATCAGTTGTTGAGTTGTGTCTCGAAGTGCGTCAATAATATCGTTCCTGTAACTCGCAACCATTGAGGAAATGAGATCAGAAAGATTCGGTTTTTTTTCTTTCGGTTTTTGTTCTTTCGGTGATGTATCGTCTTCTTCCGATGATGAATAGTCTTCTTCCAGTGATGCATACCTATCAAAGTATATTCCAAGCCAGTTTTGGATTGTTTTGGTAGGATTTTCTAAATAGTTCAAGAATCCTCCAAATAGTCCTTCTTTCGCTAGCTTGATGAGAATGGTGTATAGAAAGGCTTGTTTGCAGCTGAACTGAAAAAAGAATCTATCTGTTAGCATTATAGATGCAGCTTTTTCTACAATATGCAGGTGAACTTTGTCTTCAATAATATCTACGAGGAGCTTCGACACTCTCTTTGCAAGCAAACGTGTAAAGCTGGTCTTTTCGTAGTGGATTCCAAAGAGAATGAAAAAACTCTCTTTTTCTTTTTCAAGTATATTTATTGGGTCAAAGGAATCAAAAAATGCTTTCTCACTTTCTGTAAACACAGGGACGGCCATTGAAGCAGCAGTCATTGCCATTTCAATTTCAAATTCCTTCGTTGTGCATACACCATATTTTTCAATTTTAACTCCTATGTCGGAGACAATCTCAATGATTTCTTCAAATGAGCCCTTTGCATAACGAGAAGGATTGTTTCTAAGTTTATGCAATCGTTGTCTTACCTTTTCCATTGCATTCTCCACAATTTGCTGAAATTCGATTTTAATTTTGCCACTTACCTCTTCCGACTTTTTTATCAAATGTGCTTCGCTCAGTTTGAATTCATACATTTTACCCGACAAAAATATGTCAGACTTCTGAATAACGAGTGCCTCGTGACTAGGGAACTTCTCTCTCATAATATCAATCGCCTCTCGATTGATGTTTGTAGTTTGCTCTTCTTGCTCCCCGCATACTTGCTTAACATCTTCCAACCATCCATTCCATTCTGTGTCGAAATTCTTCCTGATTTCATCCTTAGACATCAAGTTTCCTTGTGAAATATCAGGTATTTTCCCTTTTTCTTTGAAGAACGCAGCAATGTCATCTTTAATCCGTTCTCTAATTTTTGTAACTTCTTTTGCAACTGTTAATTGGAAATTTTTCAACCGCTGAAGGCACTTTATCTCTGCTTTAAGATCCCCTATGATGTCTTCCTTGATGTTAGATAGGCCGTCAATGTTGGATGTTTCCCACTGGATCATGTACTGTTGATACTTTGGTGTAGTCGTTTTGAAGAAATTCTTCAATTTTTCCTTCTGTGTCTCAAAGTGGCATGTAACTTGCTTTCTAATTCTAAATGGACTTTCCTTCCCAATGTCTTCTAGCGTTTTATGATCTGGTGAATTCATTATGTCAGTGTGCATCTCTGATTCACACTGCCTAGCCTTCATTCTCAGGTCCCATACTACTCTGCACCAAAACTTGTCCAGACGTTCACGTGCCTCTGTCTCAAGTATATTACGAAAGAAATACACAAAGTCATCTTTAGAAATTGCTGTCCATAATGACTGTATATGAGAGCTATATTCACAGAGACCATGGCTTTTACTTTGCTTGCAAAACTTCTTGAAACTACTTTTCAACCTTGATGTACCTTTGCTGTATCCATGAGCAATCGGGGACATTGGCTGTTCACCCTCCCATAATGATGGTATGTAGTGGATGTCATTGTCTACGTCGAACTCAATCACTTCATTGAAACGTTTTTCATCTTTTGTCTCCATTTCACACGCGATACGCGTCTGACTGTCGAGTTCTTCCTGGAGTTTCTTGTTTTGGCTAGATAATTGTGTATCTGACTGCGAACCAACATTCTGATACACAATGGCACAAGATGGATGGATACCTACACTGTTCATGCGTAGAAAGGCACGAGCTGTTATTGGCAAGACTTCCGTTAAATATGATGTATTCTCTCCCATCAAATTGATGATCGTTTTATCTCCCAATCCGACTACAAATGTTGTTATCTCGTTGTCTCGAAGCTTTCTAACGTCTTCTTGTATGTAGGGAGAGCGGACTCCCTCTGTGTCTATCAGAAGAATGTAATCCACGCTCATACGTTTATGATCTCCATCAGTAACTTTAAGCATTTGTACCTGAGCGCCCCGAGTACATCTCCCTGCACTGACACTAAACTGACACCCAAACATGGTATTAAGAAGTGTTGATTTTCCAGAGCTTTGCATCCCGTACACAGTCAGAACTGTGCATTTTGGGTCCTTGATTCCACTGAGCTCAGTAACCAGTCCTGAGACTCTTTTAAAAACAGCAGATACCCATATGATCGGAACTGATCCAACGTCACCATCAAACATTTCCAATGAATGTCCATCAAGGAGAAACTGTGCTGCCAATAGAGGAAGGTCGTATCCTAACTTGTACCTCTTCTCGGGTGTTTGTTCTTGAATCGCTTCATATATCTGACCCACTTCTCTGAATAGGTGTTCTATCCCAATGTGGATCGTGTTCTTCATATCCTGTAAATTCTCAAGAAACTCTTTACATTTGTTTTCATCTGCTTGATCTTTAATACTTTTAATCTTCTCTTGAACTTTAGTTTCCTCATCAAGAAGCTGTTGAAGTTCCAATCGAAAGCTTTTGTCTAGCTGTGTCCTTAGCCATCTGACGCAAACAATTCTGGTTACTCTCTCTTTTATACTAAGTGCGTGGAGAAAACTCATAATTACTTCTGATCGTTCGTTTTGAAGGATTTGTGCTTGTTGATCCCTTATATCAGATTTCTCCGTTTCTTTGTCTTTCCTGTATGTGTCGATGCTAGTGTTTTTAGGAATTTTCTTTAATCTGTGTATTTCTTTGTCCGCCTCGACCCAATTCTTCCACAAACGTTGATGAAGTGGTAGAAACTTGTTCTTTCTATTTTCCTTCTCTTCCTGGAGCAATAATTTCATTATCAGGTCTGTTTGTTTCAATCCATCTTTGATTTCTTTATGATTCTGGTCGACCAAAATATCTACCCACATAAAATTCTCAATACTCGTCCGAGTGATTGAGTTGTTTTTTTCTTGTTCTTTTAAAAAAGATTTTATATGTTCTTTCAACTTTGCTTTAGTCAATAATTTTGTCTTCAAGATGAGGACATTGTTCTCGACCCGCACAACTGGCATGCCTTTGGTATCGTCATCACTATCAGTAACAATGACCACGAGCTTGTTTTTATTGCGAATAGCCTCCACAATGTTTTGATTATTTTCATCAGTGAGGTCTTCTGATGGACATACAATAAAGCAGATGGACACCATTTCTACCAAGACTTGTAGCTGTCTGGGGTATTTTGCAGCATTTCCTCTAAGATTTAATATCGTCACTGGTTCATGGCACATATTGTCCTTTGAACCATTTGGTAGATACCAGCTTATTTCTACCATTCCATTGGCTATCATTCTTCTTCGTGTAGATCCAATGGCGTCTCTATGATAAAATATAGGGTGAATGCTGTCTGTATCGCTCATGACTGCGTTGATTACGTTTGATTTATGTACACTATCTGACTGAAATCTAATAAACCCGATTGTAAGGAAACAAGGAGACAGAACATTATCCTCTTCCACGATACATTTTCCGTTTTTGTTATATGTCCATTTTTCACAAATGCTCATCAGGGGCCACACATGTGCAATGGGAATATCATCTATGTGTGTATTTGTAATAAACGGGATCGCCAACTTGCATTTCCACAACAGATTGGCAATATCTTGTTTCAATATTGGATCAGAGCACAAAAATATCGAAACTATAACATCTAGAGGGTGTATTGCATTCGCCTCAGTATCATGTGAGGCAGAAAGAACAAGATTGGGTGGAGATTGATTGGAACGAGAGCCAAAGAGTTTTCTGATTGATTGTCTTGTTCTTTCGGATTCTAAAATAATATTTGTTTCCTCAGTCATAACTTCAAGGTCACGAGCCTTGTAATTGCATGAACTTAATCTGTGCAAAAAGAACTTACATAGTTCTTCTGTTTTTTCTATTCTTCTGTCATCGAGTTCTTCATTTACGAGTCCAAACACATCGTCACGAGTCAGCTTATCTGAAAGAATAACGATATACTTGAAGGAAAATTATCAGTAGATGTAGAAGGGGTATTTTACTTACTCCCCGGTACGTCTGAGTTGGAGCTGAGGTGGCACGGTGGAGGAGCAGGTTGTAGGGCCATTGGTCAGCCGATTTGGGGAATGTGTTTTGCGTCAACTCCGGGGAGCCTGGTTGGAAACTAAGAGGTCCGCCGGTTGGAGACCGGCTATCAGCCTTGTCGGAACAACTAAAACAAGGGAAAACGCTTGGTTAAAAGGACGGCACAAAACTGTGGTTTTATTTATTTCTAAATGTTGTAGCATTTGGTTAAAATGTGTAACGGATGCTTTATTGTTGATGAATATGTGCCTTTGGTGACTCTGATTGTGGCGGATTTGCTTGTAGTTAAATTTGGCATTTACGCAGCAAAGCAGGCCTGCGATGTTGACAGTGGCGTTGGTAGTTTTGTGACCTTCTAATGCAGATCTGCAGGTCATATCACATGAAGGCGACAACAAACAATGCGGCTATCATTCTTTTAAACTCACTACAAAGTAAGCAACCTGTCGTTTCGACAAATAAATACATCAAATAGGCCGTGTTGGCGGTTGCCGCACCAACATAGCTTGTTGCAGCTGGGTTTTGGTTATACTTGTTTGTCGGAACAACAGACATTTGTGATACATGGCACAAAGCATTATATTTATTACTTACCTTACGCTGTTTAGTCCCAACAGAAATGCATCTTGTCAAATAAAGAGATAAAGTGTCTCACACCAGACTGAACTTTCATCGGTTATATCTCCCTTATATACCATGTGTCACGGATATTCTAAAACACTGTACAATACCACGGCAATAATTTGTAATGGTGTATTAGATCGATTGTATGGGCGTTTAGTAAGCAATATCTTATGTAGTGAGATCAGGGTTGTTAAACACGATGAATGTTAGCAAACGCGTATGGAAAGGCGTTTGAAACAGTAAAGGAAAAAAATAAAACCTGCATGGAGTATAAAAAGACGGACTAACAATACAGCTGCGGCGCAGTTGATGTTAGTGTGCTGTTCCGACTAGAAGCAGAGAGAGCACAAGCTGTGCTTGCTTTTTGGACAGGTCAAAAGACAAAGAGAAAGAACAGATACAGTTGATGAATCCCTAGTTGTTCATCTGCTCCTCGAGGGATTCGGCACTTCCACTATTACAACCAAAGTGCACGCCTTGTACGACGCAGACGGTATTTCATTTTTATGGTTGTGTATTTGTCGACTTCATCTATGATAAGCCTGAAGTATTCTTCGGAGATCGCACTATCACGTATAGTCTTTGGTATGTTGTCTGCGATTGTGTTGAGATTTGTTTCGGCCGGGGCGTGGATTTATTTGCGCTATTTTGCTTAATGGATAGTCGCCGGCTGATAAAATTCCCAGCTACAGAAATCAGACAACAGATTAAAGCTGTGACCTCAAATGCAATCGCAATGGGGCATCAACGAGTGTTAACAATATTCCAATCCTCGCAACACCGGTGCCCAGAATCACAGCCATCAGTGTGGTGCCATCACTATTCAACGCGTTTACTGCGCGCTTCTACGTTTTGTATAGAGCGAGCCGCTGTTCAGCCTCTGCCCGTAGGGAAGACTCAGCTTCGCTGATCTTTTTCAGGCAAACATCTTGTGGGTCTTGGATTGTGGATATATCTAAATTACAATTCATATATAAGTGCGTAATATTAAAGTTTAGTTCATCTGGAGGGGGTTAGCTCCTCTGGGGACACTCACATCCAACCTGTCGCCGTGGCTTACTGACAATACGGCGGTGTTATCAAGAAGGCGCCAGTATGCTTGATATCACTAGATCTGGAAATCACAAGGTCCTCAAAACGCCCGCGGACACGCTCGCCAGGAGTCACAAATAAGTCACAAATACCATGCCCTCTGTCCGTAGATTCACCGTCTGTTTGTTTTTCTGGCCAATTACTGTAATGCAACAGAGCGCATCCTTTTCCAATATAAGTCCGTTTTTGTTTTCCTGCCTTTAATACGAGTGATAAAGGGCACTAAATATCCCCAATTAATACGGGATGATGTTTGTCGCCAAGGTGCGGGGGGGGGGGGGGGGTGAGACGGGTGGGAGAGGCTCGCTGCCATCGGGTATATTCCGTTTAAATATTTATATCCTTTAATTCGTGATGCGCTGGAAAGGTTCCTTGCTTTCCTAGAGTATCTCGCCATCTTGCGCTGGCTCATACTTGGTAACTGAAAAAGCAAGTTGAAGCGCGAGATGCTCATTTGTAGCTTAACAGCGGTTAACACGGCAAACTGCTTAACCACAAAATACAATGAATAATAAGCTTGCTGCAATATACTATAGCTCGCGTCGCTACTGGAAGGGCGTGGCAGCTGTCAAGAAACCGATAGAAGCCGCCAAAGTCTCGCAAAATGTTACCAGGGTGTATCTCGAAAAGCAGTATATGTGGCACATTCACCTGCCAGCACAACGCTAAATCCATAGGCCACATGGTAATGTTTCAACACACAGTCAGTAGAAAACACATCGGTCTTAAAGCTATAGGTCATGGTAGCTGCCCATATATAGTCGCATGGCCATTTAGTAATAAAGTTATGCATGTTTTTAAATTTCGAAGAACCAATGATAAATTAAATAAACTCTTTTATCGAAACATCAAATCTTGTGCAATTATTAATGGCAAGGTCTCCAACTGGTTTTGGTATCGAAGGAGGGTGTAGACTTTCCCCATATATTTGTATCATATGTGCAGAGATTTAAGCCCAAATGATAAAAAGAAATATTAGGGGAATACATATAGGTAATATAACATGTTCTTCCTCAGTATGCTGATGATGCATTGTTTGATCTTGATGCTTCAGAAAAAGCTATAATGTCTGCTTTGCATCTTTTATATCAATATTCAAAATTGTCTGGTTCAGTATAAATATTAAAAAAGAAAGGTATTTTAAATCGGAAGCAGAACATCTAGCAACAAAGAATACTGTCCAGAATATAAACTTTTTGGGAATTGTACTGAGTTCTTTGGCTTAGGTATACAGTTAGTAGCTAGGAAAAATTACAACTCTTAATTATCCATCCAACATTCAGGAAATTAAGAACATGTTAATTCAGTGGAATAAGACGTTTTTTTTTACTACATTGGAAAGGTAACTGTGATATAAGTTTAACTATCTTTAAATGTAACCATCTTTTATTGTCATTACATTATACAGTCATATAAAAATAAATTTAGCACCAATTATATTTCAAAATTACAGTGGTCTTTTTAAAATATTGCTGTGTATACCATTATAAGAAATAAAAAGAAGAATGTAGAGGATATTTGAAAAAGTGAATCGAAACAACAAAGTACCAGTTTCTAGAAGAAGATAGAAGTTTGATTTTGGCAGTTTAGAAGATAACGGATGTCAGAAATTGTTCTTGCTACCATATCAAACTTCACAATTACCAAATCTGAGATGGATGCAGCTGAAAATATCACACAGAATTTTGACTACCAAAACATTTCTCAAAGAATGAAAATTATTTCAAATGAACTCTGCTATTTTACTATGTTACATGCAAAGACAATTCCTCATATCGTTTGGGATTGTCAAATAACTATGATGTCTTAAAAATGATATTTTATAATGGATAAAAGAAGTGATATGCAAATAATTTGGAGTTCACAAACATAAATAATATCTTAGGAATTAAAGGCAAAAATCAGGTTGAGAGAGAGAGAGATTTAATAAAGACAGATTCGTTTTGTCTGAGTTCAAATAGATTGTTGCTTTTCATTTTAGCGTAGAAAACTACTAGATAGTCATATCTCAGTTCATAGTTTTAAAGGAAGGAAGTATATGAAATTCATGACATAATGTCAAGTAGTGTTATACAGTAAACCAATTAATTCAAGTTTCCATACAACTTACCAGGATAGTACTTGTATAAATCCAATTTCTTCAGCAAAGTTATGAATTCGTCATCTGGTACTTTTGTTGCATCTCCCCCGCTTGAGTCCTCCATTTTAAACGGTTGGAATTAACGCCACGAGTAAATGTTTAATCTGCTGCACAGTTCATTTCAGTTATTAGATTTCATAAATTAAAGGATTATATGAAGATACAAAACGTGTGGAACCTCTTACTTTCTGATGTTTAAAGCACAAATCTGAAAGATTACAACTGAATAAGTTTAATGTAAGACTTTCTTAAGAATCACAATTAGGGGGTCACAAACTGGAAACTCGAAATATAACTGGCATAATAAATCAATGATCAGTTGTATAAACGATTATTTTTAGTAAAATGTAATCAACGAAGTATAGCTTTAAAAACGTGGCTGGATCGTAAAAAAAATGGTTCAACATGTAAGAAAAATATTAGTAAAATATTAATATCCCTTGAATTTGTTTGTTACAAGTGAAGAAAGAACAATAGGGAATCCTTTGAAAACATAATGCTACTTTAAATTGAACAAAGACAATTTGATTAAAATGTAGATAAATCGGAATTAAAAAAAAACAAAAAACTAAAGTATTTTATGCTGCAATAATCGATACTCGCCTTCACTAGCTGTAAAGTTCCCAATAAAATCATTAATAGAGAAGTCACTTAACTGCCTGGTTTAGATTTGGGTATGCCTAGTCCTTGTCAAGTATACGGATCAAGTGATCAAGTAGGCGGAGACGAGCTAGTACATTCTATTTAATGAGCATACCCCGGTTAATTTCAGGAAGGTCTTATTTATTACTTGGAGTCATTTTGTGTGAAGATCACACCGTCTAAGTCGACAGTTGACTACTTGGACAAGGTTGAATGCACATGTTAGAGAAAACACTCAATCTTCTTCTTTTCACACGAGTCATTATGATGTTTTTTCTTCTCTGCAATGCAAGAGCAAGTGGGTAACTTTACTTGCATCTTTGCGTAAATAACGAAAAACAAAATTATTCAAAATGTTTTTTGTCAATTTGAAACAAACAATATAAATCAGATTGTTGAGTGCCAAATTCTTCATTTCATAATGATCATGTTATCATCAGAAAAGAAGCAAAATTGGCGAAGATGTGAATTATCTGAGAAGTTTGATATCATTATTATTCATACCAGGATGTTTACCGGTCTCAAAAACATCATAAAATGCACGAATGCATGCATTTCTTCTGCATAAAATGTCAGTTAATGACCTGAATGCTCTACTTGGGATTTTGGACTTATACACCTGTATAAATGCACCAGAAAGTTTTTGAAATGAAGAATGAGTGAGGGAATTCTCCACTTCTCAGTTGGTCTGTAAATGAACCATTTTATTATAACCTATTATAAAAGACACGCCTCCACTGATACTATCATAATTCAAATCTCGTCTGAAATCACATACAAAACATTCATATATGGCAATCTTGTTTGAAAGAAAAAGCAGAATTCGAGTATAGCATTTTGAGAATGAAATCATTTATAACTTCTTCTAGTATGCTTGATTAGACACCAATGGGGCTACACACTTATAAATAAACAATTAAAGAGGCTTTGAGACATTTTAATAATTAAAAATTATCGGATTTAAAATCTTATTAAAGTTCAAAAAAGGTGATAGAAAATAAATCATCAGATAGATTACAGTTTGTGTACCGCCCAGTCATGAAATTTACAGTAAGGCCTTCTAGTCTCGACGGGCTTTGCAGATTTGTATAATTAGTATCGTGTAACACTGTAGAAAAATCCAGTGGAAATTGTACTCATACATTTTGTAAAGACTCGGGTTCCTCTAGGCTCCATGCTGCAAGTTCAAGTTCAAGGTTATGATCCAGGTCATATTCTTTTTCTATCTCACTCGCATATTTACACGTATTTGTGTCCTTTATGGCACGAGAGAGAGAGAGAGAGAGAGAGAGAGAGAGAGAGAGAGAGAGAGAGAGAGAGAGAGAGAGAGAGAAAGGAACATAGAGGGTATTTCGATGATATTATGTAACATGTTTAATTCATTTAGAAAACGGTAATCATTAAAACGGTAATTATTAATATTCATTTTCCTTATTTTCTTATTGTAACAATGATTAAGAAGTGAAAATTCATCACTGAGATAGAGAGCACAAAAGAAATAGTTTTTCTGTTGAAACCATAATTATATGAGTGACTTACACTTGGATATACTCCGGTAAGCCATTCATTATTCGGACGCCGATTATTCCGATAATTAGTTTGTACAGGCACATACCGTGTCCCCAAAATTAATTTGTCGATCGCGATGCCAACACAGAACAGAATAACAGAAATCAGAACAAACACAATCAAATCTAATATCATACAATTTTATTTGCAATGGTATTATGAATAGCTAAATTATATTTTTAAAGTAAAAATAATATACATGTAGAAAGGAGAGAGTGATATACAAAGAAAGCGTTTATTCAAACAGAAATCCCAAGCTAATCCAACATGAGTAAAGACTCATACTGTTCCAGTCAAATGCATTCTGTAGTCCAATGCTACATAATTAGCTGCTGATTAGTAACCAATGGTGACTTAACGGATGGTAAAGGTTAATCATCTGCACATGTATCCATATAATCCATGTCAGCCGAGTTTACCGTTATCAACCTTTAACACTGGTTCACACGTCACATGAAATCACCGTAAAATCCTTTAAAATGGATGAGCTGGAAAGACTGTTGGGTGAGCTGGAGTGATCATACGACAAGTTAGAGGGATCGCAGGCCGAGCTGGATATATAGTAGGGTGAGCTGTAGAGAATATAGGGCAAGCTGGAGAAGGCGAGCTGCAGAGATTATATGGCGAGCTAGAGAGATAGCAGGATGAGCTGGAGATCATAGGGTGAGCTGGAGAAGGCGAGCCGGAAACATCGTAGGGTGAGCTGATGAGGGCGAGTAGTAGAGGGATCGCTAGAGAGGACGAGCTGGAGTATTCAATAATTACTTGTATAAAGGAATGCTATGATTGATAATTCTATATAAAAATAAGTAAGTAAACAAATAAATAAATAAAAGTCTTTAAAAAATATTAGAAAATTTCTTTCGCAGCACCAGGGTTAAAATTCACAGACTTTATCATTTCATATAAGTGCCTTCAGAAATCAGACAGGGGTTACCCGATCTGATGGCATATATATATATATATATATATATATATATATATATATATATATATATATATATATATATATATATATATATCAGCGTGTGTGTGCGTGTACGTGAGTGTTATTAACACAAATGCAATATCAGGGACTATGTTCCATGCTTGCTCTTTTTTCCCCACATATAATCTAATTTTCACATACAATCTCTGTCCGACATTGCCCTTACACAGGTGGAGTATAGCTCTAAGTTTGATTATGTAGAAAAAGAATGACCAATAATGACGGAGACTGAAGGGTAACCACCTCATGAAATATGTCTGACATATATAACATGAATTTCTATTTTCTGTGTCTATTCATTGGTATATTTTTTTTTTCCAATTAAAAATTAAACCTACTTCCATGGCTCATGATCTCAAGTGCACACGCTTTTCACGTAATGCCTTTTTGTTTCCCGCTTTTTGTAGAAAAATAGGAGGTATTCAATTTAGCCTTTTCGTTCTGCGTTCTTCCGTTTTCCCAGACTCCGTAAGTATTATAGGGGAGTAATATTGTGCAATTTAGACAACGGTTAATGGATTGTAACTTGCAATAATGGCACGAAGAAGTAAATGGATCAACCCCTTATAGAAATATAGTAATTATACAAGTCTTATATAATGTGAAAACTACTTATATGTTGTTGAAAATAACGAAATAAAACGGTTATACACTCTCTTTAGATTAGGAGAACTTTCTATTCATATAGTTACTGTTAGACAAAAAAGCGTCTATATGGCATGTAGATTATGTTATTTATGTGACAGTGGGGAAATTTAAGATGAATTCCGTTTTTTATTAAATTACCCATAATACTCAGAATTAAGATTTAAGTTTCTTCCAAAGTACTGTTACGAATACCCATCTTATGAAATATTTTGCAATTTACTTTGCAATAAATCTGATGAGGTAATCAGAAAAAGCACAGTTTATATATTTTGCCTTCAAGCTGAGGAAAAATACTTCACAAATTGTGTAATTATGCATATTCTGTCATATTTATGTGATAATATGACTCACCACCATACTGTAGACTTAGAAAATATCAATGTGTGTCAACCCCAATTATATATTTTCTTCATTGTATAATTTTGTACTTGCGCCAATGGCCTTATACGAAAACAATAAAGTTTTTCTTATAGGGGAGCACTATGGGGTGTTCACTGCACGTGTTCAGGAAATCGGCTGTTTATTCCAGATGACATTATCTACATAGCGACTTATAAACGTCGCATTATTAGATTCAACTCAGAAGTTTAAACTTAAATTATTAATTTTTTTTTTTTTTTGGGGGGGGAGGGGGGCATTTACTCTGGGGACCTGAGTTGGGCCATTATGTAGAAATATTTTTTGGTGGGAGTGGGTGTCAAAGTACTATGGGGTATATTGGATTTTAGCATTACGGATGTCACTACGGAGTTATATGGAAATTTAACATTACATTTGGGTCACAATAGACTCTAGTAGTACAGAGATGGCATACCATACACCTACACGAGTTGTTCACATTCCAAATACAAGGTAAGTCGTAATGATTTTCAAATAGTCCTGCGCTGGTTATTCACTTTCCAAATACAAGGTGTAATCTAGTGATGTTTAAGTACTCCTGTAAGATTTGTCAACATTACTAAAGTGAGTAGAATATATACGACGAGAATGCTGCTTCGCAACAACTCTTGTACCGAAGTGCAACGAGAATATGTTATAATATATCTGGAAAGAAATCTGCACTAATTAGATAGTCATTGGTTAACTCAGGAGAACGTACAGGTGCAAATAGCTTCATGAACTCTTTAAAAGTTAGTTTGTAGGGTTATCCAATCTTGATATACAAAAATTTGTTTAGCATCACACTGTACGACAAGGCGATATCTGTTTCAATTGTTGCGTGATGTAAGTTGCTAAGGATGCCATTCATTTGACTCATTTATTATATTATATGTAGCTATTATGGTAGTTGACTGACGAAACTGTTACTTTTGGTTTCATTGTTTCTGTTTGTGGTTCTTCTATTTTTAGTTTCTACTTATTTAGGAATAGACTCAACAGCTTGAATGACAAGGAAGGTCCTTAAAATTATGTTGACATCAACATACGTTGACAATGACATCGATTTAAAATGTTTCTATGTTCTCTTCAGAATGATTTTCTGATCTCTAATGAATTCATTGTCTATCAGCTTTGTCTCTACCTCCTTAACATCATCGTCTCGCTCCTCAATGAACTCACTCTCGTGTATCTTATCTAAAGTAACTAACTGATTAAAGCTTCGTGTTATGTAATCAATTTTTTTTACAACACTTCTATCTTTTTAATGAAGATTTTAAGGTCATTTGAAATTAAAATGTAAGCATCCTCTATGCACATTTTCTTATCCGCTTTTGATATAGTTTCCTCAACTACAGTGTTAACTTCAAGCTCTTTTTGCTTTGTACATGCGTACGACTTTCGCAGAAAATTGAATTCCTTTAAATTTTCGTTGTGCTTGCTCTTGTCATTCGTGGTTCAATCCCACAAATCTTTTGATGTGTATGCTCAATTTGGATATAGTTTTAGCATTTAGTTGTGGCTTATTTGCTATTTCCAAGTTGACAATTTGTAAAGCCAAATGCTTACAAATGTGCCAATTTGTTAGTCAAATGCATGCAAATGTGCCAATTTGTTACATCCAGATTCTTACTAAATCATTCTTATTTCAACAAACCTGTAACAGGCTGTATAAAATAGATGTATACCTTTAAGGTGACTTTGTGCATTAGATAAAAGAACTAAAATACGCGCAGAAACAATTATTTGACGAATTTCTAGTATAATAAATACATCATTCAGGATGAAAGAGAATGTTATGAGGCATCAATTCCTGTTTCAAAGAGACAATGATAATACCGTTTTGAATTTATCTCCCAAATGTTTTCAGGAAAGTCAAAGTACAGAACAAGAGGACTATCTTCAG
Source organism: Margaritifera margaritifera (assembly GCA_029931535.1). Taxonomy (NCBI): domain Eukaryota; kingdom Metazoa; phylum Mollusca; class Bivalvia; order Unionida; family Margaritiferidae; genus Margaritifera; species Margaritifera margaritifera. The sequence continues at coordinate 2,527,634 of JAQPZY010001469.1, forward strand.
CAGACCTATGCCGCGGACACACATGAAGAAAAATCATTAAGGGAAACGTACAAATTTCAGTGTAGGAAATGCAGTGAGTTAAAATATTGCGACGAGTTCGAAAAAAGGACTAATGCTTGAATAAAATGTAAACAATGTGCGAGCAAACTATGTACTAAATGGGCTATGAAGTTTAGAAGACAAAGATTCACAACGAATTAATTGACAACGATTATTGAACTGTTTCGGTGTAAAAAAATCAAATATGCAAGAAAAAGAGAAAGAATCAACAAACTTTAGAAAACAAGAAACAAGAATTGAAACGTTGAAGCAAGCAAATCTTTAATTGTTATTACTTTAAAAAAAAGATAAAAAATGCTGGAAAACGAGAAAAAAGTGTCAACAAATATTAGGAAATAAATGTCAAATTCTAGCAAACATGCGTCGAAAATTTCGCTATCAAAATATCAAGGTTTCTCAAAAATGTTAGGAGACAAAGAACAAAAATATAAACATTTTGGCAAAAAAATATTGACATTTTTCAATGTTAAAGATCAAATATGAAAGAAAACAAGAACAAAGAAAAACAAATTTTTAGTGCACGAATGTCATAGTTTTCATTATCTAAATATTAACATTTTTTTCTAGAATGTTAAAAAAGAAGAAACAAAAAATATAAAAATAAATTAGCAAACAAATATTTAAATTTTCCAGTGGTAAAAAGTCAAATATGCGAGAAAACGAGAACAAATAATCAACACATCTTGCGAAAAATTGTCAAATTCTAGCAAATAAACGTCATAATTTTTGCTATCAAAATATCAAAGTTTTCCCAAACTGTTAGAAGACATGAATCAAGAATCAACATATTTTAGTAAACAAGACTCTAAAAATTCAGGAAAAGTAAGAGAAGGCAAATATCAAAATATGACTTTTTTTAATTCAAGGCATGACTAAATAAGTAACATAATCAGGATTCCGTATATACTGAATAGTGCTTTTCAACCTACACTCAAACGATTATAAAGATACTTACTATCTCTTGCTGTTGTTGAGATGGGGCCAATGTGACAAAAAGAAGACAAGAAATGAAAGACGAAATAGAATACGAAGACCAAGAACAAGAAGAAATTGACACGACGCAGATGAAGACGTATAGAGTAATATTTAAACTGAAAGAGAAGGCATAGAGCAGACGTCACATACAGAAAAGCTGTGACATGAAAAGGTAAAGTCGTATGAATATATGAGAGGTCATGACAAAAAACCGTACTTATTATTTTATCAGTGTTGAACCTGACATTATCAGAACTGTGAACAGAAAGGTTAAGACATTAAATAAATTATGTAAATGTGCATTTTAAACTGAAGATTTAGTCTCAGAAAAATATGTTTTTCATAATGGAGAAGAGGAATTAAAGTTTTATTGCTATACAACAAATGCAGCTGGATGTTATGCAATATTTGCAATGAATTCTGTGTACATATTTACAAACTTGCCCTGTGCATCTGGTTTTGCACATGACGCGAGTTTGAATATATGAGGAGTAGAGATAGATTGTTGACTGATTATGACATCTTTCTCATGATTGGCGGGGGCGGTAGTATGTCACCTCGAAGATATGCAAAATTTATCTTATGTTTAAGATGGTGAGATGTCAGAGACAGCTAAATCAATTAAAATAACGGTGATAGTGTTCATACAAAATCTAAATCATGTGCCAAACGTCTATAACTTGTATGACTAGGATATGTCTTAACATTTACCAGCGAAAGACTTCAGATGGGAACTCGAAAACCATAATGATTAGGATAGAAGAAAAAGCTGATAAGATACCCGGTGATAATAAAACTGGGTAAATTTTGTGGTAGACTTGAAAATACCTATAGAGTTGCATAATTACTTTAAAGACAACCCCATAGCGCCCGAAGAACATGTCCCAGGCGAAAATATTCTATTTATCCTAGAAAAAGCATTCTACTAAAAAGAAAGCGACAAAGCCAACAGTAAATCTATATGATACATTACAGAATTTGGAATTATACATGAAGTTGGGAGCGCAATTTACAAAATTGAAGAGTCGTTCTTTTCAATCAATATCTGGGGCTAAAGACATATATCAAACTCAGTAGTTCATATGTACCAAAAGCAACTGCATAGTTTAAAATCTACTTATTCAAGTTGATTAAGAAGACAGTGTTTGGGAAATAACTAAAGAATTTGAGGAAAAAGACAACTGTGATAATATATACTAATGAAAAGAAGCATGGAAAATAACAAAAAGAGTTATTTTTTACAGACAGAAAGATACTTGATGAAAACGTAGTCCTTTTGGATATGAAAAACAAAAGATCAAACATATTCTTGGTCGGATCTGCAGTGTTTGAACTATTCAAGTGGATACTATATGAATTATGTAACGACAAGTTGAAACATAGATAAAGAGATTAAATGAGATTGCTTGTAACCGATACTGATTCGCTATGCATTCGCGTTGAAATAAAGAATTTGTCATGATGACATGAAAGAGAACACGCAGTTCGACAATACATGTGACTATCTCAAAGAGAACATCATAACATCCCTCTAATAACTGGATACCCGGCGTTATCAAACATGAACTTTCAGGAATGTCAATCAGAAAGTTTGTTGGTTAGCGATCAAAATTGTATTCGTTCAAAATGATCACATTGAGAAGAAATTTGCATAGGCATCAAAAACATACAAAACCAAACAAATTTGAAACTCGAAATGTACAAGGACTGCCAGTTTTATACTTACATAGTTCATTAAGTAGTTACTTTTCAGTCTCCAGTTTTATCACAGTGACAACAATCAACAAAGGACACTACTCACGTCGTACAATCACGATATGTACACTTATTTATTTTAACAAAGTGGCTGTATCCTGCCCTGATGACTGATGTTATTTGGTATAAATACATTACAATACGGCAATACATAGCAAAAGTGATTCAGTTGCATTGCAACAGAATATTAACGATGTTTCAAATCAGGTAAACACCAATGTAAAACATAAACATGATATATTGGTCTATTGGAAAGGAGATGCATTGGAATGACATATCTAAAATAAAAAATGTAACCGAGATCACCAAGAATTTCAAACTGTCATTGATATTAAAGATATATTCTTAGCTTGAAACGGACAGAACAAACACAGGACTTGTGAAATGACTGTGGTCTTAGTAACTGTTACTGAAAAATCATAGATACAAAACAAATTCGACACATCGAAAAGAAACAAAAACAAATAGCATTACACCTACAGGTATTATTACCGTTCATGAAAGAGTTATTAGTACAAACACTATTGTATTTGTCTATGAAATTCAACAAAAGACTAACACACATAGAAGTAGGCAGAGATGGAAAAAGGGAAGATGTTTTACCTGAAGAATCATCTCAATATATAGGAGGAAGCCCAATTAAATACATCCGGAATTTGAATCATGAAGATAACAGGAATATAGCTAATGGCGAAATTGAAAGGCAGATGAATATTCCTTAATAACTAGCAAAGTATCTCTATGAGAACTCCAGAGGTAATTAAACTCGCGAGTGATAATAATCTGATGAAAATTATTTTATTTTTATGGAGGGAAGTTATACATCAGGAATAAAAAGTTTCATATGGTTCGGTTATCATTTAGGAGGATCTAAAGAGATTAAAGTCTTGTTACAACAGGTTACGTACGGTATATTTGCATTACACCTGTCTAATCACACATCGTAGGGAGGCTACTTTTATTTATTTATGTACCCTTATTTTCAGCTTACACATTTTTGTATTTCAAGAGTGAACAACCCTACAAACTAAATTTGAAGATATCATAAAACTAATGGTGTCTGTACGTTTTCCCGAGTTAACCAAGGGCTACCTAATTAGTCCAGGTTTATTACCAGAAAGATTATACCATATTCACGTTGTACCTTCGGTACAAGAGTTGTTTCGAAGTAGCTATCACGTTGTAGAGATGCTACGCACTTTTGTAATTTAGACAACTCGTATACTTAAATATCACTAGGCCACACCTTGTGCTTGGAATGAGAATGTTTGCACTATAAAGATGGCAGGTAATATATTACCCCCTTCAAGTTAATTTTTCGTTTAAAATGTAGAAGAGCAATGATAATTTTGCCAGTTTAATTGATGTTTGCATAGCAGTGAAGCTGTTGCAATATCTTTCAAAGTTTTGAACTCATACTGTTTTTACTAGGCCACTTTTGATACTTTAATATAATAATTAAAATAGAAGTGAGTAGCCTAGAACTCGCCATATCTGTACTACTAGAGTCTATAGTGACCCAAACGTAATGTAATTTCCATAGATCTCCATAGTTATATCCATAATGTTAAATTCCCATAAGCTTAATAGAACTTCGACACACATCCCCCAAGACACATACACACACAATTTCCCCCTAGTGACTGAACTCAGGTCCACATAGTATTTGACCAACCCCCCCCCCCCCAACAATAACAAAATAAATAAATAAAAAAACAAAAATTAGTACTTCCAACTTCCGGATTGAATTTATTAAAGGCCGCTATGTAGATACTGTCATCAAGAAAAATAGTCCGGTTTACTGAACATGCGAAATGAACAAGCGCAAAGTTCTACCCTGTACTACTTACGGAGTCTGGAAAATAAAAGAACGACAATGATCAATTTAATACCTTCCAGATTTTCTATAGAAAACGCGAAGCAAAAAGGCATTGAATAAAAGCATGTGTATTTGCGATAACAAGCCATCAAAGTCATTTTCTTTTTAAATTTAGTTCGTTTTATATATGCTAGACATACTTCATCAAGTAGTTACTTTTCAGTCTCCATCATTGCTGGTCATTCTTTGTCTCTGTAAGTAACTTTAAAATTATCCTCTACAAGTGTAAAAGCAATGTCAAAATGAGATTATGTGTGGAAAATAATGCAAATAAGAAACACACTTCGTGATATTGCCTTTGTATTTACAACACACACACAAACACACACACAGACACACACACTCAGACACACACATATATATATATATATATTATTTAAGGGTCTTACATTTCAAAGTGATCAAGTCATAAAAAAAGAAGTTTCTAACATGGCTTTTCTTCTTACATATGTCGTCCCTTTGATGGTAGCAACCTCATTATCTGAGGTTAGTCATAACATATCTAAATATCCTGTTCGCTTTGGTTGATGGTCATCAGATTATGATCGATTTTGACTAGTAAACATTAAAAATACCAACAAATTATATGTAGACAAAGTCTGTATCAAATAAGAATGGTTGCCTGGGATTATATACTTTAATTTTCCTGGTTGCCATCAGTTTGGATAATTATTGCAAGATTTCTGAATGCACCTACATTAAATGATAAAGTCTGCACATTTTACCCGAGTTCAACGAAGGCAATTTGTTTATATTTATGAAGACTTTAATTTAGAATCATCCATCATTTCATTCCCCTGTAGAACTTATTATCGATTACTCCAGTTCACACAACGATCACTCTAGCTCTCCCTGCAATCTCTCTAGCTCATCCTACGATTCCTCCAGTTTACGCTACGATCTCTCCAGCTCGGCCTTCCCAGCTCACCCTACGATCTATCCAGTTCACTCTATGATCTCTCCAGCTTGCCCTACGATCTTTGTAACTCATCTTACGATAACGCCGCTCGCCCTACGATTCCTCCAGCTCATCCAGTTTGAACGCGTTCCATATGTATGCTATCATATGTTCATTTACTGTTCTACTTTGTGACAATATGCCGATCATCCGGACGCAATCTGCCCTCAGAGGATCTGGATAATCGATATTATACTGTGGCTAGATCGAAATATGTGAATTTAAATTTTAATAGCATTATTATGCATAGCAACCAAGCCTGCGTGCGTTTTAGTTTGGGTTTAGCGACTTTCTTGGATATGTCATTAATTGCATTAAATAACCACTCCTCAGCGCTCCATACTACATTGTGCACTAGACTAAACGACTTTGGACTACATTCATCTTCACTTAAATGTAAACGTTTTTTTAAAGCCGGCCAGCGTAGAACAGGAAGAAAAATTCCAGTTATCTAACTTTCTCCCTTTCGTTCACAGCGATTTGAAAACTCGACCGTTAATTTAAACAAATTATTTAAAATTCCTCTTCAATCATCAACCTTTAGTCTGAGCAACAACTGCGCATATCATTATTCAACGTCCAATCTGTTGGACCACATGAAAAGCGCACAGAAATATTGAACGTTATCAATGGTCAGCATATCGACATCTTTTTCCTGATAGAAACATGGCTATAAATATCAGGCGAGGAGTCAAAGCGCGCAGCGCTGATCAAACACCGCCTTAATACTCCATCAAGCCGTTGCCCCGCCACTCCTGCGGAGGTGAAATTGCAAAAAACAAACAAAGTACCATACTCCGTCGCTAAGACTGAAATCAATAACAACATGGAAACCACTAATCGCACCAAAATTACCCCCCTCCCCCCAACCACCAGTCAAACTAAATCCAAACCGATCAGAGAGGCCCAAGCGCACCAACACAACAAAACAGGACAACCAACCAAACAAACCCACAGACAGACACCCGAATCAACAAAGCCAATACCACAAACCCCCAACAGAGCTAAGGAGCTGTATAAAACAAACACCAAACCGGCAACAGAAAACGACCCCTCCAGCACTTCACAAAACAATAAAAATACTAAATCAACCCTGAAAACAAAATCAACTAAAGCACCTCCCACCGCCAATAAAGAAATCTCTAACAATATAACAGCTATACAAGTGCTAGAACTTATCCGGGACATAATCGACGGGGTCATAAAACTAACTAAGGACAATCAGATCCCCGCCGGTACCGTACTTACTTAAATATTAGACCTCGCAACACTGCGGATTAGACCCCAGGCCCCCACACAAACCGGGACCTACTGTAGAGAAAATACGAACGTAAACAGGGGGCCCCAACAGTGAATACAACATAAATAATCCGCATACTACAGTGGAAGAGTAGGGGAATACGGAAAAACATTCCCGAATTAGTCCTCAGAGTTAATAGCGACCAAAACAAGCCGGACGTTGTGTGCATTCAGGAGACTCATTTGAATGAGCAGAGAAACCACCCAAAACTACCAGGTTACTCTACCTGTTACTTCAAAAATCGACCCCAAGGGCAGCAGGGAGGCGGACTGGCAATCTATGTCAGTGATGCTATATCAAGTGAGCCTGTTGAATGTACACAACTAATACCAGACCCCGAGCCGAAACCGGAACACCAAATCATCAAAATAGACAATGGTAGTAGACCATTAACAATTGTAAACATGTACTACCCAGGTAGGGAAGTCATTAAACCGGAAACACACAACACAATCGTTGGCGAGCTTGGGGATCACAAAATTATCTGCGTTTTTTTTTTACCACCAAAACGAACAACATCAATTCGGTGTACGCAAACATATTAGGGTTCATCTCTGCCATAGGAAAAAGGGGAAAATTGAAGCCAAATTAAAACACCCCACCCACAAAGTTCCGGTCTCTACACAAAAACAAACCTTAACATAAAAACATTAACAAATCACAAATCATTAGGACAGTCAATCAAGCTCCACGTGGATCACTAGACACAAAATTTACAATAAGAATAAAAAGGTCAGATCAAATCGCAGTGAGGAACCAGGTACGTCCCCAGCCCTTACGGTGGAGCATACGTGTAAGCGAACTTGGGCCCTCGCACTGCAAGTATTTGAAAAAATATGACGAACATTATTAATAGCAAACCAAGCCCTTTTTTTTTTTTTTCTTTCAAACCCAAAACAATCATAACCATCCCCCATGCATAACCACTAACGGAATGGATGAATGAATTTTCATTTATAATAATAATAATTAAAAAAAAAAAAAAAAAAAAAATTCCTTTTTGTTCCTTTTCTATTACTAACATGCATGGCTGTATACTCTGCTTTCACTATCGCTTTCTCTAACACCCACACTGGTACCGATATTCGGAAAACAGTCCAAGGAGTATCAGAATAATTCACCAATGAAACAATAACAATATGACCCTCACACTGGCCCAAATCGAACCTAAGAGTATAAGGTGGTCACAAGTCCAGACCATCAGGGGCCCACTGCACAATGCGGTATATAGTTCATGCTTTACCCCAAACCCACTGAAAAGACCCAATATGACCCACACACTGGCCCCAAACGAACCTAAGAATATAAGGTGGTCATAAGTCCAGACCATCAGGGGCCCAGTGCACAAAGCGGTATATAATCTACACCCTAAACCCAGTTTTCAAATAAAAGGACAACATATGCAGTCGCCAACAAGAAACTTGAAACCTTGACACGAAACCCTTAGATAATATAAGGTGGCTTAAAACCCAAAGCCATCAGGCCCAGCCGCACAAAGTGGCAACAATTACTTAAAACAACCTCACCACGACATGCATAGGATCAAAAATATTGGGCAAGGCTCCTTGGACTCAACCCAACTTCGACACGGTACCAAACAGCCAATCGTACAGAGTTCTTACAAAACTTTTCAAAATCAAATATAGACGCGTGCAAGATGACACTAGTATTTCGGCCAAAATCAAAATTTCACACCCTGGACCACAGGAACCACCATGTGACGCAAAAGTTCCACTCTCGCCGATCCCGACTCCGCCTTTTCCACCGCCTGACATAAAAGCAACAGACAGTGTGCTGGGCACACATTAAAATGGCATGCGGGTGCTACGCACTCCCACGCCGATTAATTAAATAGCATGCTGTGCATGCCGTAAAGCGCAAGCGGTTTTGCAGCTCGGTAAAACCACTTGAAGAACCAGAAACTGATGCTACCGCAACAGTTTGGGGGCAAATTAAATAGTGCGATGTGCGCACATTAATTCCTCGCACATGACCAGATTGGTCGCACGCGAGTATAATCCAATTTCATCATCATTATCAGTCGCACCATTCACATTTCACTCACTGAACTATGAATACCATATAACTACTGCAGGAAGCCTGGGATGTGATGGTGGGTGTGGAGTCTTTGGTGGAAAGGATGGAGCGTTGGTGGAGATACCCTGCCACCAAGCCATACGTCACCAGTCAACTAGCCGCTAGGACTTCAGCGAGGAGGCTGGTGAAGGATGTCTTGGTGGAGGAATCGCAAAAGACTTCTTTGTCTACTTGTCGTGTGGGCTTTATCAAGTCAGTCCTAGACTTACTGGATGGGTTGGAATACTTCCTACACCAAGTTCAGGAAGATTGGTGGTTGTATCCCTCCCCCAGTAACGTCAGGCGCGAAGAGGTAAATCTTCACATGACAAAGCTATTGTTAAAGACAGTTTTGAAGAAAGAAGTCACCCACATTAAGATCTTGTGGGCCCTCGAAAGATGTCCAAAGGAGCAGGCCAGGAAAGAAAAGGAATTCCAACGCCTGAACATAAACTAGATGAAAATCCAGGATAAGTTCAGACGAATGGGACATCCTGACTGGCTGCCGGATTCTTCAACACCACTCCAAAAGAAAAAAAAGACTCACACTCTCCAGGGCTTCCTCACTCAATGTTGGGGGAAAAAGTAATCCTCTCCAACAGCCCTTTTCAGGGCCACCCATTTTTCAAGAAAAGATTATTTTTCCATGATATCCTACTGTCCTATTGTCCCTCTCTCATACTTCTGACTCCCCCACTGCTCCCAAGTGTCCCCAATGCTAAATTCCCGTTGGTACCCAGATAGGCCCCACCATGTTAAATTCCCGTTGGTACCCCGATAGGCCCACCATGTTAAATTCCCGTTGGTACCCCAAGTGCCACCCGTACCTCGATACCCACCCTTTACTACTCACACACATAGCTAATTGTTTGATTGTTGCAGCGATATGTTTGATTGCTGTCATGATATTCGATTTTCAATACATGCTTTTCAAATAACTCACCTTAACTAAAATTAGAATGTATCAAAGGTATTCAATACGCTACACTCCGCCCTCAAAACTGAAAATCTTTTTCATTGCAAATGCATAATTTCGGAATATAAAATTCGAAAGCATCTATAGCAGTATATGAAATGTATGTCTTCATATGAAATACCTTGATGTTATAAAGATGAAACCTTTCAGAGCAAACTGTTATATTCTCTAAGCTTTACAAAAATAACTCTACAAAGTTCATTTCTTGTCATTTCTTATTATCAATACACAATACAAACATGAGCGTGCGCATTTACGTCTACTGCATTAACTGTCTTATGTCTAGTGCATTAACTAATGTGAGAAATCTACTTGAACTTACTGCCATTTTAGAAGGTCAATAGTTCAAAAAGCCCGTACTTTCCAATAATAAAATACCATAATAATGTGAATTTGTACTCCCCCTCACAGTTGATGTAGGTGACAGCAAGTGCATATGCAAGGAAAGACTGCTGACATATCATAACTTTTTACATGCAGCTCGGGAAATTAAATTGAAAATATTCACCTACCTATTTACACACATACACGTATTTACCAATTACACACACATCTACCAATTTGCCTACTATATCCATCAGTCCAATAATTCTGCCCATGCACATATCTATCCTTTCTTTTATCATCCATGCTCTCATCCATCCATCCATCTATCCAGCCATACATACATACCTAAGTACGTACGTGTACAAAAAACTTAGCTACTTAATAATAATAATAATATTAATAATAATACTAATACTAATACTACTACTAATAATAACAATAAGGAGTATTATTATTATTAGTAGTAGTATTGCTGTTGTTGCTGTTGTTGTTGTTGCAGTGTTGTTAAATTGTAATAGCCTGAGCATTCGCAGCATGGAATTCTCTTCTGAAGTTCTCTTACTTGCCTATATATCTATTCCTCTATTATTACAGACAATGTTCTGGTATCGTATCTTGGTATTGACAATTCAAAACATCCGTTAGAAAAATTGCCACCCTCTTTTCTTGTATCACTCAGCAGGCATGCTACTTATTGGAATTTCCGCAAAACATAAAGTAGGGAGAAAACGATCATTTATCGTAAAATCACTCAATCATGACGACATTTGTTTCATGGCATACTATCATATCCAATTCAAATCATATAGAATAATCTATATGTACCCTTTCCCTGGCCTATACGGTTTTGTTTGCAGTAAACAAGAAAAGGATATATGCAAATCTCTCGTATCAAGGACAGTTTTCTCAATTTACACATATTGATTTCATATTTTAAAAGGCCATTCAAAAGCAAATTGTCTATAGCTTCCCTCTTGGTATTACATGTCCGTTAAAAGTTCAATATTTTATTTAAATGAAGTCTTTTCAGATCTATAACTGCACATTTTAGGTGGAGTGTCTCTATAATTTAATCAACCGATAGCAATGTATGCATGGAATTAGGATTATAGAGCAGTTTTAAAACGTTCATTAAAAGTTTAATCAGTTCAATTGCTGTCACATGCTGCAGCAAAAAGAATGTTTGCATATGTTTAGTATATGACTTGCGGATACAGCTAATTGCTATATAAACAACAATTCAATGAACCAATTCATTACGTATCTCTGTATGTATGTAAGTATTTATGAGAAAACCTTTAACATTGAGAATTATGTGTAATTGTTTCTTCTGGAATAACGAGGAGATGATCTCAGACTAAGTAGACACCGTTAAGGCACTTTCTCAGATATTCATCGCCAACCTGTCTCTCTTGAACCCAACTCCCCTATTCTCACCTCCCCTCTCATCCGCTACCCTCTACTCCTCTTCCCTCTCCTTCTGTCTCCTGTTCTCCCCACCATTCCCTACACTTCCCCTCCTTTCCCCTCCCCTTACTCCCCCCAAAAAACATAAAATTTAAATATATCTTTATATTCTGTGTATATAAAGTCATATGACAAAAGTAATTCAAGTTCTGCTGTCATCACTGTGTTAAATGGGTTACGCAGTTATGTTAATCAAAACATTTTCATCCATTAGAAGTGTAACCAGAAACCTCTGCACTTGAGAATAGAAAGTCTCTGCTGATTAACATTTTTTCAGGCATTAGATACATCATATTTATAATGACGACGATATTGCCGTCCTCTTAATAATTATGACGAAAAGTTCAGTCTTTTAAGATAAAAAATGTTTAATCCGTGAGTTTAATATAGCGGTAAACAACTTAGTATAACAACAGAGGATATTAACCGGTCGGAAATTTTCTGGTTTGGTGGGATTTCTGCTATGCTTATAAAATGGTCTTATAATGTCATATAGGCATGATTCTGAGATAAGACCTATTTCAAGTATTACATTGAAATAAGAGATATAGATATGCATTAGTAAATTTGATGTGTGTGATTGTTGCAATATTCATTAAACATACTGTCATTCCAAGTAGTTTTGCTATTGTTTTTTTTAAAGATTTAGTAGATTTAATGATTTCCTCTGTTATCCGTGAATTCAATATGTTATCATCGTCGTCCATTTATAATATTTTTACTTTACAAGATAATAGAGTTATTCATAACAAATTGCAATTATCATTGTATCAGATGAGATTGTGCTGTTTTGATGCGATTTATGTTACTATGTTCTATGTTGGCATGAGATCAGCAAATTAATTTTGGGGACATGGTAGTGGTCCTTACGAGCTAATGAACGTAGAAACGTTGTGTGTGTGTACATTATATATATATATATATATATATATATATATATATAGAGAGAGAGAGAGAGAGAGAGAGAGAGAGACAGAGAGAAGAGAGAAAAATATATATAATATACCAAAGTGGTTTTTAAAGTGTTGGTGTAAAGAAATGTGATATACCAATACTGTTGGCATATCAAAGTCTGATTCACCCATGGCGTATGAATATGCATATATTTCAACAGTAGGTTATTACTTCTGTTCTCTCTAGATAAGTGATACTTTCCACTTAGTAATCATTCATAAAACAAGAAAATGACGAGAATAAATTTTAATAATCACCTTTTTAAGGATTACCGTTTTCTAAATTAATTGAACATGTTACATAATGTCACCGAAGTCCCCTTTACACAGTCTCTCTCTCTCATCACACAAGTGACAGAAATACGTGGAAAACTTTGGAGTGAGAGAGGATGAAATATCTGTGATGGATAAAAATCTTGAACTTGAACTTACAACAAGAAACCTGTAGAAACCCAAATCTTTATACAATATAAAATTTGTGTACGGTTGTTACACGATACTAATGGTACAAATCTGCAATAGCATGTCAAGACCAGAAAAGTTTACTACCATTTGGCTTTTTTCTTTTCTTTTTGTTTTGTTTTGCTAGGTGGCACACATACTGCAATCTATTTGATGCTTTATTTTGCTTTTGCTTTTTCAACCTATATAAAGGTCTAAAAGTGATAATTTTTAAATATTAAAATGTCTCAAGGCCTCTATGATTTTTTTAATGAGTTTGTTGTGCAAGGATCACATCGTTGTCTGATCAGGCATACTAGTCGAATGTATAAATTATTTCATTTGAAAATGCTATACTGGAATTCTGCTTCCTTTTTCAAACAAGACTGCAATATATTATTGTTTCGTATTGGATATGAATTACGATAATTGCATTGAATGCATTTATTTAATATTAGGTTAGAAGGTAATGGTTCATTTGCATACTAATTGAGAAGTGGAGAATTCACTCACTATTTGTTCATTTCACAATCTTCCTAGTACATTACACATGTGTATCAGTCCCAAATTCCAGGTACAGCATTCAGGTCATTTTGTGCAGAAGAAATTCACACTTTCATATAGTTTGTGTCGCCTAGGGTTTGATGTTTTGGAAACCGGTAATGTCAAACTTCTCCGATAACTTAGATCTGCGCCTTTTTCAAGTCTCAAGCACTAACAACAACACATAAGTTATATAATATCCCTGACTTGCTAAGAGCAATCAACTGTAAATATCGCGCTTTGGTTCGAAAACATAAGTTTGAAACTAAGCAATCACAACTATTTGTATCGTGGTTTTGTACCGAAACAAAATGAATTATAAACAACATAAGTGCATGTATATTGTCGATCTTATGGTCCATTAGCTTAAAAATTATTTGTCCTCTCTCTGTCGTTCCTTTTCTTTCTTTCTCTGTCTCTGTCTCTGTCTCTCTGTCTGTCTGTCTGTCTGTCTCTCTCCCTCTCCCAGGACTTGTGTTCCTCTAGGTTACTACCAGGTCACACATTGTTTCGTCTCTCTCTCTCTCTCATGATTTTTGTTGCTCTAGGTTACTACCAGCTCAATCATTACTTTCTCTCTCTCTCTCTCTCTCTCGATCTGCTCGTGGCACTGTGTTTAATTACAATAGATCTTAGCTATATCTTATTAATTTGAATGGTCTGAACTCAGGTAAATGCAGAAATATTTAGAAATAGTATTGTCATCATTAACGTTTTAAAGGAAATGGAGATATACGGGAAAGGAAAATGAGTTCTCTTACTTCTGTTCCTTCATCCGTATCTCTTGAAATTTGTCATAAAGTCGTTACGTATTTACTTCCTGTTCGTTCGTCTGTCCTTGTATCTATTTGCTTCACTACCTGCATGATTGTCTTTCAGTCTGACCATGAGTCTACCGATCGCTCCCTCAACATGCATATATTTGTTATATCTTTTAAGGATGCTTTGGTGTCCACGTGGTTACCGTGCTGGACTCTCAATTAGAAGGCTTCAGGTTCGAATCTTGTGCAAACCCTCCGTGGTGTGTCTCTGGGGAGGAAACTTTTCTCCAAATTCTTCTGCATGATATAACCTTCCATGTATTTATGGGCCGTTAAACACCAAACCAAACTCATTTTTGCATTTCTCTACAGATTAGACTTTTAGAGGATATAACATAAACTCAATTGTAAGTGTTGGTCAATCAATTTACTGCAAATCGTGTAAACTTTCGAAATGACTTCCATGAAGTGTTACGCAAGGAAAACACTATTCGTCGATCCGTCTTTCAAAATCATCAAACATATGACCTTGAGCCTAGATATGTCTCATATTAAGGGTGTTGTGCACATATAAGTCACATGCAAATGGCATGAAGGTTAAATCTACCCCTCATCTCTGTGTCTCCCTCTCTCTCTCTCTCTCTCTGTCAACTACATCTAAAATTCTTTCCTGCTACAGACCTTCGACCCTTTTCCTACGTGGTGCTTTATGCAAGTGTGCTCATTTAAAACCTATGTCCTGGTGTTAAAGTGATAATGAAAAACAATTTCCTTTACATCTCTGTCAAGTTCCCAAAGAGATGGGTTATGATGCATTTTGAAAAGTCTCTCTCATTCTCTCTATCTCTATCTTACTCTCGTTTAGATTATTAGCACTGGTCCTTCACTGCATCGCTACTAATTGAAGACCATACACATACATTCAAATGGAGAGAGAATACATAATATGTTTCCCAATATCTGAAGATCAGACATTATTTCGATACTGTTATTACTGTAAGTAAAGTAACTCAGAGAGTCAAAGAATATCCAGTTTTAAAGAAATACATTATTCAGATTTTTGTCTTCACTATCTTTCGAGAAAGCTTAAAAAACTATCTGTCTGTACTTGCTTGCGTAATTAGGCTAAACACTTATATTTCTCCCCTCCCCTTCCCCCATCCCTTACCCTGCCATCCCCTCTCCTCCCCTCCCATCATCTACCATCGCCTCCCCTCTTGCCATTCATCCAAGGTGGAGCAACATTCTAAGACCGTGGCGTAAATTCAAAGTGGACCTCAAATCATATGCACTCATCCATCCATTCATCTATCCAGACATACATTCATACTAAAGTACACACATACATACATGCCTAAGTTCCTACGTGTACAAACAAACTTAGCTACTTCATGATAATAACAATAATAATAATAACAAAGATTATTATTATTATTATTATTATTATTATTATTATTGCTGTTGCTGTTGTTGTTGCTGTTGCAGTGTTGTTTTAATATATGTATTCCTCTATTGTTACGGCCAATGTTCTGGTCTCGTATCTTGGTATTGACAATTCAACACATGCATTAGCAAAATTGCCACCCGCTTTTTCTGTATAAATCAGCAGGAATTCTATTTATTGCAATTTCCGCAAAACATAAAGTAGGGAGAAAACGATCATTTATTAAAAAATCACTCAATCATGACGACATTTGTTTCATGAAATACCATTGTATCCGATTCAAATCTTATAGAATTATCTCTGTGTACCCTTTCCCTGGCCTATAAGGTTTTGTTTGCAGTGAAGAAGAAAAGGATATATGCAAATCTCTCGTATCAAGAAGGGTTTTCTCAATTTACACATAGTGATTTCATATTTTAAAAGGCAATTCAAAAGCAAATAGTCTATAGCTTCCCTCTTGGTATTACATAGCCTTTAAAAGCTAAATATGTCATTGAAATGAAATCTTTTCAGATCTATAACTGCACATTATAGGTGGAGTGTCTCTATAATTTAATCAATCGTTAGCAATGTATGCATGGAATTAGGATTATACAGCATTTTAAAATGTTCATTACAAATTTAATCAGTTTAATTCCTGTCACATGCTGCTGTACAAAGAATGGTTGCATATGTTTAGTATATGACTTGCGGATAGAGCTAGTTGCTATATAACCAACTATTCAATGAACCAATTCATTACGTATCCCTGTATGTATGTAAGTATTTATGTGAAAAACTTTATAATTGAGAATTATATGTGATTGTTTCTTCTGGAATAATGATGAGATGATCTCAGACTAAGTAGACACCGTTAAGGCACTTTCTCAGATATTCATCGACAACCTGTCTCTCTTGAACCTAACTCCCCTCTCGTCACGTCCCCTCTCCTTCACTACCCTCTACTCCCCTTCTCTCTCCTCCCGTCTTCTTTTCTCCCCACCGGTCGCTCACCTCTCCCTCCTTTCCCCTCCCCCTCCTCTCCCATCCCCTCCCCTCGCTCCCTCCTGAAAAACATAAAATTTAAATATATCTTTATATTCTGTGTATATAAAGTCATGTGACAAAAGTAATTCAGTTAATCAAAACATTTTGATCCATTAGAAGTGTAACCAGATACCTCTGCACTTGAGGATAGAAAGTCTCTGCTTGCTAACAGTTTTTCAGGTATTAGAGACAGCGTGTTTATAATGAGGACGATATTGCCGTCCTCGTAATAATTATGACGAAAAGTCCAGTCTTTTAAGAGAAAAAAAAAAAACAAAAAAAAAACAAAAACGTTTGATTCGTGAGTTTAATATAGCGGTAAATAACTTAGTAAAACAGCAGAGGATATTAGTCGGTCAGAAATTGTCTGGTTTGGTGGGATTTCCGTTATGCTTATAAACTGGTCTTATAATGCCTTCAAGGCATGGATCTAAGATACGACCTGTTTCCAGTATTACATTGAAATAATGATATATAGATATGCATTAGTTTTTTGATGTGTGTGTTTGTTGTAATAGTCATTAAACATACTGTCATATGAATTAGTTTTGTTCTTTTTTTAAAAAAGATTTAATACATTTAATGATTTCCTCCTATATTATCCGTGAATTCAATATGTTATCATCGTCGTCCATTTACAATAGTTTTACTTTAAAAGATAATAGAGTTATTCATAACACATTGCAATTATAATTGTATCAGATGAGATTTGGCTGTTTTTGTTGTGATTTCTGTTACTATGTTCTATGTTGGCATGAAATCAGCAAATTAATTTTGGGGACATGGTAGTGGTCCTTACGAGCTAATTGTCCGAATAATTGGCGTCCGGATAATGAACGTCCAAACGTTGTGTGTGTGTACATTATATATATATATATATATATATATATATATATATATATATATATATATATATATATATATATATATATATATATTTAAAGAGACAGAGAGAGAGAGAGTAAAGAGAGAGAGAGAGAGAAATATATAATATACCACAGGCATTAAAACAACATGGTTCTTAAAGTGTTGTTGTAAAGAAATGTGATATACCAATACTGTTGGCATATCAAGTCTGATTCACCCATGGCGTATGAATATGCATATATTTCAACAGTAGGTTATTACTTCTGTTCTCTCTAGATAAGTGATACTTTCCACTTAGTAATCATTCATAAAACAAGACAATGACGAGAATAAATATTAATAATTACTGTTTTAATGATTACCGTTTTCGAAATGAAGTAAACACTTTACATAATGTCACCGAAGTCCCCTTTACACACTTTCTTTCTCTTTCATAACACAAGTGACAGAAATACATGGAAATCTTTGGAGTGAGAGAGAATGAAATATCTGTGATGGATAAAAACCTTGAACTTGATCTTACAACAATAAACCTGGAGAAACCCAAATCTTTGTACAATATAAGATTTGTGTACGGTTGTTACACGATACTAATGGTACTAATCTGCAATAGCATGTCAAGACCAGAAGAGTGTACTTTCATTTGGCTTTTTGATTTTCTTTTTGTTTTGTTTTGCTAGGTGGCACACATACTGCAATCTATTTGATGCTTTATTTTGCTTTTGCTTTTTCAACCTATATAAAGGTCTAAAAGTGATAATTTTTAAATATTAAAATGTCTCAAGGCCTCTATGATTTTTTTAATGAGTTTGTTGTGCAAGGATCACATCGTTGTCTGATCAGGCATACTAGTCGAATGTATAAATTATTTCATTTGAAAATGCTATACTGGAATTCTGCTTCCTTTTTCAAACAAGACTGCAATATATTATTGTTTCGTATTGGATATGAATTACGATAATTGCATTGAATGCATTTATTTAATATTAGGTTAGAAGGTAATGGTTCATTTGCATACTAATTGAGAAGTGGAGAATTCACTCACTATTTGTTCATTTCACAATCTTCCTAGTACATTATACATGTGTATCAGTCCCAAATTCCAGGTACAGCATTCAGGTCATTTTATGCAGAAGAAATTCACACTTTCATATAGTTTGTGTCGCCTAGGGTTTGATGTTTTGGAAACCGGTAATGTCAAACTTCTCCGATAACTTAGATCTGCGCCTTTTTCAAGTCTCAAGCACTAACAACAACACATAAGTTATATAATATCCCTGACTTGCTAAGAGCAATCAACTGTAAATATCGCGCTTTGGTTCGAAAACATAAGTTTGAAACTAAGCAATCACAACTATTTGTATCGTGGTTTTGTACCGAAACAAAATGAATTATAAACAACATAAGTGCATGTATATTGTCGATCTTATGGTCCATTAGCTTAAAAATTATTTGTCCTCTCTCTGTCGTTCCTTTTCTTTCTTTCTCTGTCTCTGTCTCTGTCTCTCTGTCTGTCTGTCTGTCTGTCTCTCTCCCTCTCCCAGGACTTGTGTTCCTCTAGGTTACTACCAGGTCACACATTGTTTCGTCTCTCTCTCTCTCTCATGATTTTTGTTGCTCTAGGTTACTACCAGCTCAATCATTACTTTCTCTCTCTCTCTCTCTCTCGATCTGCTCGTGGCACTGTGTTTAATTACAATAGATCTTAGCTATATCTTATTAATTTGAATGGTCTGAACTCAGGTAAATGCAGAAATATTTAGAAATAGTATTGTCATCATTAACGTTTTAAAGGAAATGGAGATATACGGGAAAGGAAAATGAGTTCTCTTACTTCTGTTCCTTCATCCGTATCTCTTGAAATTTGTCATAAAGTCGTTACGTATTTACTTCCTGTTCGTTCGTCTGTCCTTGTATCTATTTGCTTCACTACCTGCATGATTGTCTTTCAGTCTGACCATGAGTCTACCGATCGCTCCCTCAACATGCATATATTTGTTATATCTTTTAAGGATGCTTTGGTGTCCACGTGGTTACCGTGCTGGACTCTCAATTAGAAGGCTTCAGGTTCGAATCTTGTGCAAACCCTCCGTGGTGTGTCTCTGGGGAGGAAACTTTTCTCCAAATTCTTCTGCATGATATAACCTTCCATGTATTTATGGGCCGTTAAACACCAAACCAAACTCATTTTTGCATTTCTCTACAGATTAGACTTTTAGAGGATATAACATAAACTCAATTGTAAGTGTTGGTCAATCAATTTACTGCAAATCGTGTAAACTTTCGAAATGACTTCCATGAAGTGTTACGCAAGGAAAACACTATTCGTCGATCCGTCTTTCAAAATCGTCAAACATATGACCTTGAGCCTAGATATGTCTCATATTAAGGGTGTTGTGCACATATAAGTCACATGCAAATGGCATGAAGGTTAAATCTACCCCTCATCTCTGTGTCTCCCTCTCTCTCTCTCTCTCTCTCTATCAACTACATCTAAAATTCTTTCCTGCTACAGACCTTCGACCCTTTTCCTACGTGGTGCTTTATGCAAGTGTGCTCAGTTAAAACCTATGTCCTGGTGTTAAAGTGATAATGAAAAACAATTTCCTTTACATCTCTGTCAAGTTCCCAAAGAGATGGGTTATGATGCATTTTGAAAAGTCTCTCTCATTCTCTCTATCTCTATCTTACTCTCGTTTAGATTATTAGCACTGGTCCTTCACTGCATCGCTACTAATTGAAGACCATACACATACATTCAAATGGAGAGAGAATACATAATATGTTTCCCAATATCTGAAGATCAGACATTATTTCGATACTGTTATTACTGTAAGTAAAGTAACTCAGAGAGTCAAAGAATATCCAGTTTTAAAGAAATACATTATTCAGATTTTTGTCTTCACTATCTTTCAAGCTTAAAAAACTATCTGTCTGTACTTGCTTGCGTAATTAGGCTAAACACTTATATTTCTCCCCTCCCCTTCCCCCATCCCTTACCCTGCCATCCCCTCTCCTCCCCTCCCATCATCTACCATCGCCTCCCCTCTTGCCATTCATCCAAGGTGGAGCAACATTCTAAGACCGTGGCGTAAATTCAAAGTGGACCTCAAATCATATGCACTCATCCATCCATTCATCTATCCAGACATACATTCATACTAAAGTACACACATACATACATGCCTAAGTTCCTACGTGTACAAACAAACTTAGCTACTTCATGATAATAACAATAATAATAATAACAAAGATTATTATTATTATTATTATTATTATTATTATTATTATTATTATTGCTGTTGCTGTTGTTGTTGCTGTTGCAGTGTTGTTTTAATATATGTATTCCTCTATTGTTACGGCCAATGTTCTGGTCTCGTATCTTGGTATTGACAATTCAACACATGCATTAGCAAAATTGCCACCCGCTTTTTCTGTATAAATCAGCAGGAATTCTATTTATTGCAATTTCCGCAAAACATAAAGTAGGGAGAAAACGATCATTTATTAAAAAATCACTCAATCATGACGACATTTGTTTCATGAAATACCATTGTATCCGATTCAAATCTTATAGAATTATCTCTGTGTACCCTTTCCCTGGCCTATAAGGTTTTGTTTGCAGTGAAGAAGAAAAGGATATATGCAAATCTCTCGTATCAAGAAGGGTTTTCTCAATTTACACATAGTGATTTCATATTTTAAAAGGCAATTCAAAAGCAAATAGTCTATAGCTTCCCTCTTGGTATTACATAGCCTTTAATAGCTAAATATGTCATTGAAATGAAATCTTTTCAGATCTATAACTGCACATTATAGGTGGAGTGTCTCTATAATTTAATCAATCGTTAGCAATGTATGCATGGAATTAGGATTATACAGCATTTTAAAATGTTCATTACAAATTTAATCAGTTTAATTCCTGTCACATGCTGCTGTACAAAGAATGGTTGCATATGTTTAGTATATGACTTGCGGATAGAGCTAGTTGCTATATAACCAACTATTCAATGAACCAATTCATTACGTATCCCTGTATGTATGTAAGTATTTATGTGAAAAACTTTATAATTGAGAATTATATGTGATTGTTTCTTCTGGAATAATGATGAGATGATCTCAGACTAAGTAGACACCGTTAAGGCACTTTCTCAGATATTCATCGACAACCTGTCTCTCTTGAACCTAACTCCCCTCTCGTCACGTCCCCTCTCCTTCACTACCCTCTACTCCCCTTTTCTCTCCTCCCGTCTTCTTTTCTCCCCACCGGTCGCTCACCTCTCCCTCCTTTCCCCTCCCCCTCCTCTCCCATCCCCTCCCCTCGCTCCCTCCTGAAAAACATAAAATTTAAATATATCTTTATATTCTGTGTATATAAAGTCATGTGACAAAAGTAATTCAGTTAATCAAAACATTTTGATCCATTAGAAGTGTAACCAGATACCTCTGCACTTGAGGATAGAAAGTCTCTGCTTGCTAACAGTTTTTCAGGTATTAGAGACAGCGTGTTTATAATGAGGACGATATTGCCGTCCTCGTAATAATTATGACGAAAAGTCCAGTCTTTTAAGAGAAAAAAAAAAAAACAAAAAAAAAAAACAAAAACGTTTGATTCGTGAGTTTAATATAGCGGTAAATAACTTAGTAAAACAGCAGAGGATATTAGTCGGTCAGAAATTGTCTGGTTTGGTGGGATTTCCGTTATGCTTATAAACTGGTCTTATAATGCCTTCAAGGCATGGATCTAAGATACGACCTGTTTCCAGTATTACATTGAAATAATGATATATAGATATGCATTAGTTTTTTGATGTGTGTGTTTGTTGTAATAGTCATTAAACATACTGTCATATGAATTAGTTTTGTTCTTTTTTTAAAAAAGATTTAATACATTTAATGATTTCCTCCTATATTATCCGTGAATTCAATATGTTATCATCGTCGTCCATTTACAATAGTTTTACTTTAAAAGATAATAGAGTTATTCATAACACATTGCAATTATAATTGTATCAGATGAGATTTGGCTGTTTTTGTTGTGATTTCTGTTACTATGTTCTATGTTGGCATGAAATCAGCAAATTAATTTTGGGGACATGGTAGTGGTCCTTACGAGCTAATTGTCCGAATAATTGGCGTCCGGATAATGAACGTCCAAACGTTGTGTGTGTGTACATTATATATATATATATATATATATATATATATATATATATATATATATATATATATATATATATTTAAAGAGACAGAGAGAGAGAGTAAAGAGAGAGAGAGAGAAATATATAATATACCACAGGCATTAAAACAACATGGTTCTTAAAGTGTTGTTGTAAAGAAATGTGATATACCAATACTGTTGGCATATCAAGTCTGATTCACCCATGGCGTATGAATATGCATATATTTCAACAGTAGGTTATTACTTCTGTTCTCTCTAGATAAGTGATACTTTCCACTTAGTAATCATTCATAAAACAAGACAATGACGAGAATAAATATTAATAATTACTGTTTTAATGATTACCGTTTTCGAAATGAAGTAAACACTTTACATAATGTCACCGAAGTCCCCTTTACACACTTTCTTTCTCTTTCATAACACAAGTGACAGAAATACATGGAAATCTTTGGAGTGAGAGAGAATGAAATATCTGTGATGGATAAAAACCTTGAACTTGATCTTACAACAATAAACCTGGAGAAACCCAAATCTTTGTACAATATAAGATTTGTGTACGGTTGTTACACGATACTAATGGTACTAATCTGCAATAGCATGTCAAGACCAGAAGAGTGTACTTTCATTTGGCTTTTTGATTTTCTTTTTGTTTTGTTTTGCTAGGTGGCACACATACTGCAATCTATTTGATGCTTTATTTTGCTTTTGCTTTTTCAACCTATATAAAGGTCTAAAAGTGATAATTTTTAAATATTAAAATGTCTCAAGGCCTCTATGATTTTTTTAATGAGTTTGTTGTGCAAGGATCACATCGTTGTCTGATCAGGCATACTAGTCGAATGTATAAATCATTTCATTTGAAAATGCTATACTGGAATTCTGCTTCCTTTTTCAAACAAGACTGCAATATATTATTGTTTCGTATTGGATATGAATTACGATAATTGCATTGAATGCATTTATTTAATATTAGGTTAGAAGGTAATGGTTCATTTGCATACTAATTGAGAAGTGGAGAATTCACTCACTATTTGTTCATTTCACAATCTTCCTAGTACATTATACATGTGTATCAGTCCCAAATTCCAGGTACAGCATTCAGGTCATTTTATGCAGAAGAAATTCACACTTTCATATAGTTTGTGTCGCCTAGGGTTTGATGTTTTGGAAACCGGTAATGTCAAACTTCTCCGATAACTTAGATCTGCGCCTTTTTCAAGTCTCAAGCACTAACAACAACACATAAGTTATATAATATCCCTGACTTGCTAAGAGCAATCAACTGTAAATATCGCGCTTTGGTTCGAAAACATAAGTTTGAAACTAAGCAATCACAACTATTTGTATCGTGGTTTTGTACCGAAACAAAATGAATTATAAACAACATAAGTGCATGTATATTGTCGATCTTATGGTCCATTAGCTTAAAAATTATTTGTCCTCTCTCTGTCGTTCCTTTTCTTTCTTTCTCTGTCTCTGTCTCTGTCTCTCTGTCTGTCTGTCTGTCTGTCTCTCTCCCTCTCCCAGGACTTGTGTTCCTCTAGGTTACTACCAGGTCACACATTGTTTCGTCTCTCTCTCTCTCTCATGATTTTTGTTGCTCTAGGTTACTACCAGCTCAATCATTACTTTCTCTCTCTCTCTCTCTCTCTCGATCTGCTCGTGGCACTGTGTTTAATTACAATAGATCTTAGCTATATCTTATTAATTTGAATGGTCTGAACTCAGGTAAATGCAGAAATATTTAGAAATAGTATTGTCATCATTAACGTTTTAAAGGAAATGGAGATATACGGGAAAGGAAAATGAGTTCTCTTACTTCTGTTCCTTCATCCGTATCTCTTGAAATTTGTCATAAAGTCGTTACGTATTTACTTCCTGTTCGTTCGTCTGTCCTTGTATCTATTTGCTTCACTACCTGCATGATTGTCTTTCAGTCTGACCATGAGTCTACCGATCGCTCCCTCAACATGCATATATTTGTTATATCTTTTAAGGATGCTTTGGTGTCCACGTGGTTACCGTGCTGGACTCTCAATTAGAAGGCTTCAGGTTCGAATCTTGTGCAAACCCTCCGTGGTGTGTCTCTGGGGAGGAAACTTTTCTCCAAATTCTTCTGCATGATATAACCTTCCATGTATTTATGGGCCGTTAAACACCAAACCAAACTCATTTTTGCATTTCTCTACAGATTAGACTTTTAGAGGATATAACATAAACTCAATTGTAAGTGTTGGTCAATCAATTTACTGCAAATCGTGTAAACTTTCGAAATGACTTCCATGAAGTGTTACGCAAGGAAAACACTATTCGTCGATCCGTCTTTCAAAATCGTCAAACATATGACCTTGAGCCTAGATATGTCTCATATTAAGGGTGTTGTGCACATATAAGTCACATGCAAATGGCATGAAGGTTAAATCTACCCCTCATCTCTGTGTCTCCCTCTCTCTCTCTCTCTCTCTATCAACTACATCTAAAATTCTTTCCTGCTACAGACCTTCGACCCTTTTCGTACGTGGTGCTTTATGCAAGTGTGCTCAGTTAAAACCTATGTCCTGGTGTTAAAGTGATAATGAAAAACAATTTCCTTTACATCTCTGTCAAGTTCCCAAAGAGATGGGTTATGATGCATTTTGAAAAGTCTCTCTCATTCTCTCTATCTCTATCTTACTCTCGTTTAGATTATTAGCACTGGTCCTTCACTGCATCGCTACTAATTGAAGACCATACACATACATTCAAATGGAGAGAGAATACATAATATGTTTCCCAATATCTGAAGATCAGACATTATTTCGATACTGTTATTACTGTAAGTAAAGTAACTCAGAGAGTCAAAGAATATCCAGTTTTAAAGAAATACATTATTCAGATTTTTGTCTTCACTATCTTTCAAGCTTAAAAAACTATCTGTCTGTACTTGCTTGCGTAATTAGGCTAAACACTTATATTTCTCCCCTCCCCTTCCCCCATCCCTTACCCTGCCATCCCCTCTCCTCCCCTCCCATCATCTACCATCGCCTCCCCTCTTGCCATTCATCCAAGGTGGAGCAACATTCTAAGACCGTGGCGTAAATTCAAAGTGGACCTCAAATCATATGCACTCATCCATCCATTCATCTATCCAGACATACATTCATACTAAAGTACACACATACATACATGCCTAAGTTCCTACGTGTACAAACAAACTTAGCTACTTCATGATAATAACAATAATAATAATAACAAAGATTATTATTATTATTATTATTATTATTATTATTATTATTATTATTGCTGTTGCTGTTGTTGTTGCTGTTGCAGTGTTGTTTTAATATATGTATTCCTCTATTGTTACGGCCAATGTTCTGGTCTCGTATCTTGGTATTGACAATTCAACACATGCATTAGCAAAATTGCCACCCGCTTTTTCTGTATAAATCAGCAGGAATTCTATTTATTGCAATTTCCGCAAAACATAAAGTAGGGAGAAAACGATCATTTATTAAAAAATCACTCAATCATGACGACATTTGTTTCATGAAATACCATTGTATCCGATTCAAATCTTATAGAATTATCTCTGTGTACCCTTTCCCTGGCCTATAAGGTTTTGTTTGCAGTGAAGAAGAAAAGGATATATGCAAATCTCTCGTATCAAGAAGGGTTTTCTCAATTTACACATAGTGATTTCATATTTTAAAAGGCAATTCAAAAGCAAATAGTCTATAGCTTCCCTCTTGGTATTACATAGCCTTTAATAGCTAAATATGTCATTGAAATGAAATCTTTTCAGATCTATAACTGCACATTATAGGTGGAGTGTCTCTATAATTTAATCAATCGTTAGCAATGTATGCATGGAATTAGGATTATACAGCATTTTAAAATGTTCATTACAAATTTAATCAGTTTAATTCCTGTCACATGCTGCTGTACAAAGAATGGTTGCATATGTTTAGTATATGACTTGCGGATAGAGCTAGTTGCTATATAACCAACTATTCAATGAACCAATTCATTACGTATCCCTGTATGTATGTAAGTATTTATGTGAAAAACTTTATAATTGAGAATTATATGTGATTGTTTCTTCTGGAATAATGATGAGATGATCTCAGACTAAGTAGACACCGTTAAGGCACTTTCTCAGATATTCATCGACAACCTGTCTCTCTTGAACCTAACTCCCCTCTCGTCACGTCCCCTCTCCTTCACTACCCTCTACTCCCCTTTTCTCTCCTCCCGTCTTCTTTTCTCCCCACCGGTCGCTCACCTCTCCCTCCTTTCCCCTCCCCCTCCTCTCCCATCCCCTCCCCTCGCTCCCTCCTGAAAAACATAAAATTTAAATATATCTTTATATTCTGTTTATATAAAGTCATGTGACAAAAGTAATTCAGTTAATCAAAACATTTTGATCCATTAGAAGTGTAACCAGATACCTCTGCACTTGAGGATAGAAAGTCTCTGCTTGCTAACAGTTTTTCAGGTATTAGAGACAGCGTGTTTATAATGAGGACGATATTGCCGTCCTCGTAATAATTATGACGAAAAGTCCAGTCTTTTAAGAGAAAAAAAAAAAACAAAAAAAAAACAAAAACGTTTGATTCGTGAGTTTAATATAGCGGTAAATAACTTAGTAAAACAGCAGAGGATATTAGTCGGTCAGAAATTGTCTGGTTTGGTGGGATTTCCGTTATGCTTATAAACTGGTCTTATAATGCCTTCAAGGCATGGATCTAAGATACGACCTGTTTCCAGTATTACATTGAAATAATGATATATAGATATGCATTAGTTTTTTGATGTGTGTGTTTGTTGTAATAGTCATTAAACATACTGTCATATGAATTAGTTTTGTTCTTTTTTTAAAAAAGATTTAATACATTTAATGATTTCCTCCTATATTATCCGTGAATTCAATATGTTATCATCGTCGTCCATTTACAATAGTTTTACTTTAAAAGATAATAGAGTTATTCATAACACATTGCAATTATAATTGTATCAGATGAGATTTGGCTGTTTTTGTTGTGATTTCTGTTACTATGTTCTATGTTGGCATGAAATCAGCAAATTAATTTTGGGGACATGGTAGTGGTCCTTACGAGCTAATTGTCCGAATAATTGGCGTCCGGATAATGAACGTCCAAACGTTGTGTGTGTGTACATTATATATATATATATATATATATATATATATATATATATATATATATATATATATATATATATATAAATAGACAGAGAGAGAGAGAGTAAAGAGAGAGAGAGAAATATATAATATACCACAGGCATTAAAACAACATGGTTCTTAAAGTGTTGTTGTAAAGAAATGTGATATACCAATACTGTTGGCATATCAAGTCTGATTCACCCATGGCGTATGAATATGCATATATTTCAACAGTAGGTTATTACTTCTGTTCTCTCTAGATAAGTGATACTTTCCACTTAGTAATCATTCATAAAACAAGACAATGACGAGAATAAATATTAATAATTACTGTTTTAATGATTACCGTTTTCGAAATGAAGTAAACACTTTACATAATGTCACCGAAGTCCCCTTTACACACTTTCTTTCTCTTTCATAACACAAGTGACAGAAATACATGGAAATCTTTGGAGTGAGAGAGAATGAAATATCTGTGATGGATAAAAACCTTGAACTTGATCTTACAACAATAAACCTGGAGAAACCCAAATCTTTGTACAGTATAAGATTTGTGTACGGTTGTTACACGATACTAATGGTACTAATCTGCAATAGCATGTCAAGACCAGAAGAGTGTACTTTCATTTGGCTTTTTGATTTTCTTTTTGTTTTGTTTTGCTAGGTGGCACACATACTGCAATCTATTTGATGCTTTATTTTGCTTTTGCTTTTTCAACCTATATAAAGGTCTAAAAGTGATAATTTTTAAATATTAAAATGTCTCAAGGCCTCTATGATTTTTTTAATGAGTTTGTTGTGCAAGGATCACATCGTTGTCTGATCAGGCATACTAGTCGAATGTATAAATCATTTCATTTGAAAATGCTATACTGGAATTCTGCTTCCTTTTTCAAACAAGACTGCAATATATTATTGTTTCGTATTGGATATGAATTACGATAATTGCATTGAATGCATTTATTTAATATTAGGTTAGAAGGTAATGGTTCATTTGCATACTAATTGAGAAGTGGAGAATTCACTCACTATTTGTTCATTTCACAATCTTCCTAGTACATTATACATGTGTATCAGTCCCAAATTCCAGGTACAGCATTCAGGTCATTTTATGCAGAAGAAATTCACACTTTCATATAGTTTGTGTCGCCTAGGGTTTGATGTTTTGGAAACCGGTAATGTCAAACTTCTCCGATAACTTAGATCTGCGCCTTTTTCAAGTCTCAAGCACTAACAACAACACATAAGTTATATAATATCCCTGACTTACTAAGAGCAATCAACTGTAAATATCGCGCTTTGGTTCGAAAACATAAGTTTGAAACTAAGCAATCACAACTATTTGTATCGTGGTTTTGTACCGAAACAAAATGAATTATAAACAACATAAGTGCATGTATATTGTCGATCTTATGGTCCATTAGCTTAAAAATTATTTGTCCTCTCTCTGTCGTTCCTTTTCTTTCTTTCTCTGTCTCTGTCTCTGTCTCTCTGTCTGTCTGTCTGTCTGTCTCTCTCCCTCTCCCAGGACTTGTGTTCCTCTAGGTTACTACCAGGTCACACATTGTTTCGTCTCTCTCTCTCTCTCTCTCATGATTTTTGTTGCTCTAGGTTACTACCAGCTCAATCATTACTTTCTCTCTCTCTCTCTCTCGATCTGCTCGTGGCACTGTGTTTAATTACAATAGATCTTAGCTATATCTTATTAATTTGAATGGTCTGAACTCAGGTAAATGCAGAAATATTTAGAAATAGTATTGTCATCATTAACGTTTTAAAGGAAATGGAGATATACGGGAAAGGAAAATGAGTTCTCTTACTTCTGTTCCTTCATCCGTATCTCTTGAAATTTGTCATAAAGTCGTTACGTATTTACTTCCTGTTCGTTCGTCTGTCCTTGTATCTATTTGCTTCACTACCTGCATGATTGTCTTTCAGTCTGACCATGAGTCTACCGATCGCTCCCTCAACATGCATATATTTGTTATATCTTTTAAGGATGCTTTGGTGTCCACGTGGTTACCGTGCTGGACTCTCAATTAGAAGGCTTCAGGTTCGAATCTTGTGCAAACCCTCCGTGGTGTGTCTCTGGGGAGGAAACTTTTCTCCAAATTCTTCTGCATGATATAACCTTCCATGTATTTATGGGCCGTTAAACACCAAACCAAACTCATTTTTGCATTTCTCTACAGATTAGACTTTTAGAGGATATAACATAAACTCAATTGTAAGTGTTGGTCAATCAATTTACTGCAAATCGTGTAAACTTTCGAAATGACTTCCATGAAGTGTTACGCAAGGAAAACACTATTCGTCGATCCGTCTTTCAAAATCGTCAAACATATGACCTTGAGCCTAGATATGTCTCATATTAAGGGTGTTGTGCACATATAAGTCACATGCAAATGGCATGAAGGTTAAATCTACCCCTCATCTCTGTGTCTCCCTCTCTCTCTCTCTCTCTCTATCAACTACATCTAAAATTCTTTCCTGCTACAGACCTTCGACCCTTTTCGTACGTGGTGCTTTATGCAAGTGTGCTCAGTTAAAACCTATGTCCTGGTGTTAAAGTGATAATGAAAAACAATTTCCTTTACATCTCTGTCAAGTTCCCAAAGAGATGGGTTATGATGCATTTTGAAAAGTCTCTCTCATTCTCTCTATCTCTATCTTACTCTCGTTTAGATTATTAGCACTGGTCCTTCACTGCATCGCTACTAATTGAAGACAATACACATACATTCAAATGGAGAGAGAATACATAATATGTTTCCCAATATCTGAAGATCAGACATTATTTCGATACTGTTATTACTGTAAGTAAAGTAACTCAGAGAGTCAAAGAATATCCAGTTTTAAAGAAATACATT
Organism: Margaritifera margaritifera; assembly: GCA_029931535.1. NCBI lineage: Eukaryota > Metazoa > Mollusca > Bivalvia > Unionida > Margaritiferidae > Margaritifera > Margaritifera margaritifera. The sequence goes on from JAQPZY010001469.1 coordinate 2,558,655, forward strand.
ATTCAGATTTTTGTCTTCACTATCTTTCGAGAAAGCTTAAAAAACTATCTGTCTGTACTTGCTTGCGTAATTAGGCTAAACACTTATATTTCTCCCCTCCCCTTCCCCCATCCCTTACCCTGCCATCCCCTCTCCTCCCCTCCCATCATCTACCATCGCCTCCCCTCTTGCCATTCATCCAAGGTGGAGCAACATTCTAAGACCGTGGCGTAAATTCAAAGTGGACCTCAAATCATATGCACTCATCCATCCATTCATCTATCCAGACATACATTCATACTAAAGTACACACATACATACATGCCTAAGTTCCTACGTGTACAAACAAACTTAGCTACTTCATGATAATAACAATAATAATAATAACAAAGATTATTATTATTATTATTATTATTATTATTATTATTATTATTATTATTATTATTGCTGTTGCTGTTGTTGTTGCTGTTGCAGTGTTGTTTTAATATATGTATTCCTCTATTGTTACGGCCAATGTTCTGGTCTCGTATCTTGGTATTGACAATTCAACACATGCATTAGCAAAATTGCCACCCGCTTTTTCTGTATAAATCAGCAGGAATTCTATTTATTGCAATTTCCGCAAAACATAAAGTAGGGAGAAAACGATCATTTATTAAAAAATCACTCAATCATGACGACATTTGTTTCATGAAATACCATTGTATCCGATTCAAATCTTATAGAATTATCTCTGTGTACCCTTTCCCTGGCCTATAAGGTTTTGTTTGCAGTGAAGAAGAAAAGGATATATGCAAATCTCTCGTATCAAGAAGGGTTTTCTCAATTTACACATAGTGATTTCATATTTTAAAAGGCAATTCAAAAGCAAATAGTCTATAGCTTCCCTCTTGGTATTACATAGCCTTTAAAAGCTAAATATGTCATTGAAATGAAATCTTTTCAGATCTATAACTGCACATTATAGGTGGAGTGTCTCTATAATTTAATCAATCGTTAGCAATGTATGCATGGAATTAGGATTATACAGCATTTTAAAATGTTCATTACAAATTTAATCAGTTTAATTCCTGTCACATGCTGCTGTACAAAGAATGGTTGCATATGTTTAGTATATGACTTGCGGATAGAGCTAGTTGCTATATAACCAACTATTCAATGAACCAATTCATTACGTATCCCTGTATGTATGTAAGTATTTATGTGAAAAACTTTATAATTGAGAATTATATGTGATTGTTTCTTCTGGAATAATGATGAGATGATCTCAGACTAAGTAGACACCGTTAAGGCACTTTCTCAGATATTCATCGACAACCTGTCTCTCTTGAACCTAACTCCCCTCTCGTCACGTCCCCTCTCCTTCACTACCCTCTACTCCCCTTTTCTCTCCTCCCGTCTTCTTTTCTCCCCACCGGTCGCTCACCTCTCCCTCCTTTCCCCTCCCCCTCCTCTCCCATCCCCTCCCCTCGCTCCCTCCTGAAAAACATAAAATTTAAATATATCTTTATATTCTGTGTATATAAAGTCATGTGACAAAAGTAATTCAGTTAATCAAAACATTTTGATCCATTAGAAGTGTAACCAGATACCTCTGCACTTGAGGATAGAAAGTCTCTGCTTGCTAACAGTTTTTCAGGTATTAGAGACAGCGTGTTTATAATGAGGACGATATTGCCGTCCTCGTAATAATTATGACGAAAAGTCCAGTCTTTTAAGAGAAAAAAAAAAAACAAAAAAAAAAAAACAAAAACGTTTGATTCGTGAGTTTAATATAGCGGTAAATAACTTAGTAAAACAGCAGAGGATATTAGTCGGTCAGAAATTGTCTGGTTTGGTGGGATTTCCGTTATGCTTATAAACTGGTCTTATAATGCCTTCAAGGCATGGATCTAAGATACGACCTGTTTCCAGTATTACATTGAAATAATGATATATAGATATGCATTAGTTTTTTGATGTGTGTGTTTGTTGTAATAGTCATTAAACATACTGTCATATGAATTAGTTTTGTTCTTTTTTTAAAAAAGATTTAATACATTTAATGATTTCCTCCTATATTATCCGTGAATTCAATATGTTATCATCGTCGTCCATTTACAATAGTTTTACTTTAAAAGATAATAGAGTTATTCATAACACATTGCAATTATAATTGTATCAGATGAGATTTGGCTGTTTTTGTTGTGATTTCTGTTACTATGTTCTATGTTGGCATGAAATCAGCAAATTAATTTTGGGGACATGGTAGTGGTCCTTACGAGCTAATTGTCCGAATAATTGGCGTCCGGATAATGAACGTCCAAACGTTGTGTGTGTGTACATTATATATATATATATATATATATATATATATATATATATATATATATATATATATATATTTAAAGAGACAGAGAGAGAGAGTAAAGAGAGAGAGAGAAATATATAATATACCACAGGCATTAAAACAACATGGTTCTTAAAGTGTTGTTGTAAAGAAATGTGATATACCAATACTGTTGGCATATCAAGTCTGATTCACCCATGGCGTATGAATATGCATATATTTCAACAGTAGGTTATTACTTCTGTTCTCTCTAGATAAGTGATACTTTCCACTTAGTAATCATTCATAAAACAAGACAATGACGAGAATAAATATTAATAATTACTGTTTTAATGATTACCGTTTTCGAAATGAAGTAAACACTTTACATAATGTCACCGAAGTCCCCTTTACACACTTTCTTTCTCTTTCATAACACAAGTGACAGAAATACATGGAAATCTTTGGAGTGAGAGAGAATGAAATATCTGTGATGGATAAAAACCTTGAACTTGATCTTACAACAATAAACCTGGAGAAACCCAAATCTTTGTACAATATAAGATTTGTGTACGGTTGTTACACGATACTAATGGTACTAATCTGCAATAGCATGTCAAGACCAGAAGAGTGTACTTTCATTTGGCTTTTTGATTTTCTTTTTGTTTTGTTTTGCTAGGTGGCACACATACTGCAATCTATTTGATGCTTTATTTTGCTTTTGCTTTTTCAACCTATATAAAGGTCTAAAAGTGATAATTTTTAAATATTAAAATGTCTCAAGGCCTCTATGATTTTTTTAATGAGTTTGTTGTGCAAGGATCACATCGTTGTCTGATCAGGCATACTAGTCGAATGTATAAATCATTTCATTTGAAAATGCTATACTGGAATTCTGCTTCCTTTTTCAAACAAGACTGCAATATATTATTGTTTCGTATTGGATATGAATTACGATAATTGCATTGAATGCATTTATTTAATATTAGGTTAGAAGGTAATGGTTCATTTGCATACTAATTGAGAAGTGGAGAATTCACTCACTATTTGTTCATTTCACAATCTTCCTAGTACATTATACATGTGTATCAGTCCCAAATTCCAGGTACAGCATTCAGGTCATTTTATGCAGAAGAAATTCACACTTTCATATAGTTTGTGTCGCCTAGGGTTTGATGTTTTGGAAACCGGTAATGTCAAACTTCTCCGATAACTTAGATCTGCGCCTTTTTCAAGTCTCAAGCACTAACAACAACACATAAGTTATATAATATCCCTGACTTGCTAAGAGCAATCAACTGTAAATATCGCGCTTTGGTTCGAAAACATAAGTTTGAAACTAAGCAATCACAACTATTTGTATCGTGGTTTTGTACCGAAACAAAATGAATTATAAACAACATAAGTGCATGTATATTGTCGATCTTATGGTCCATTAGCTTAAAAATTATTTGTCCTCTCTCTGTCGTTCCTTTTCTTTCTTTCTCTGTCTCTGTCTCTGTCTGTCTGTCTGTCTGTCTGTCTGTCTCTCTCCCTCTCCCAGGACTTGTGTTCCTCTAGGTTACTACCAGGTCACACATTGTTTCGTCTCTCTCTCTCTCTCATGATTTTTGTTGCTCTAGGTTACTACCAGCTCAATCATTACTTTCTCTCTCTCTCTCGATCTGCTCGTGGCACTGTGTTTAATTACAAAAGATCTTAGCTATATCTTATTAATTTGAATGGTCTGAACTCAGGTAAATGCAGAAATATTTAGAAATAGTATTGTCATCATTAACGTTTTAAAGGAAATGGAGATATACGGGAAAGGAAAATGAGTTCTCTTACTTCTGTTCCTTCATCCGTATCTCTTGAAATTTGTCATAAAGTCGTTACGTATTTACTTCCTGTTCGTTCGTCTGTCCTTGTATCTATTTGCTTCACTACCTGCATGATTGTCTTTCAGTCTGACCATGAGTCTACCGATCGCTCCCTCAACATGCATATATTTGTTATATCTTTTAAGGATGCTTTGGTGTCCACGTGGTTACCGTGCTGGACTCTCAATTAGAAGGCTTCAGGTTCGAATCTTGTGCAAACCCTCCGTGGTGTGTCTCTGGGGAGGAAACTTTTCTCCAAATTCTTCTGCATGATATAACCTTCCATGTATTTATGGGCCGTTAAACACCAAACCAAACTCATTTTTGCATTTCTCTACAGATTAGACTTTTAGAGGATATAACATAAACTCAATTGTAAGTGTTGGTCAATCAATTTACTGCAAATCGTGTAAACTTTCGAAATGACTTCCATGAAGTGTTACGCAAGGAAAACACTATTCGTCGATCCGTCTTTCAAAATCGTCAAACATATGACCTTGAGCCTAGATATGTCTCATATTAAGGGTGTTGTGCACATATAAGTCACATGCAAATGGCATGAAGGTTAAATCTACCCCTCATCTCTGTGTCTCCCTCTCTCTCTCTCTCTCTCTGTCAACTACATCTAAAATTCTTTCCTGCTACAGACCTTCGACCCTTTTCCTACGTGGTGCTTTATGCAAGTGTGCTCAGTTAAAACCTATGTCCTGGTGTTAAAGTGATAATGAAAAACAATTTCCTTTACATCTCTGTCAAGTTCCCAAAGAGATGGGTTATGATGCATTTTGAAAAGTCTCTCTCATTCTCTCTATCTCTATCTTACTCTCGTTTAGATTATTAGCACTGGTCCTTCACTGCATCGCTACTAATTGAAGACCATACACATACATTCAAATGGAGAGAGAATACATAATATGTTTCCCAATATCTGAAGATCAGACATTATTTCGATACTGTTATTACTGTAAGTAAAGTAACTCAGAGAGTCAAAGAATATCCAGTTTTAAAGAAATACATTATTCAGATTTTTGTCTTCACTATCTTTCGAGAAAGCTTAAAAAACTATCTGTCTGTACTTGCTTGCGTAATTAGGCTAAACACTTATATTTCTCCCCTCCCCTTCCCCCATCCCTTACCCTGCCATCCCCTCTCCTCCCCTCCCATCATCTACCATCGCCTCCCCTCTTGCCATTCATCCAAGGTGGAGCAACATTCTAAGACCGTGGCGTAAATTCAAAGTGGACCTCAAATCATATGCACTCATCCATCCATTTATCTATCCAGACATACATTCATACTAAAGTACACACATACATACATGCCTAAGTTCCTACGTGTACAAACAAACTTAGCTACTTCATGATAATAACAATAATAATAATAACAAAGATTATTATTATTATTATTATTATTATTATTATTATTATTATTATTGCTGTTGCTGTTGTTGTTGCTGTTGCAGTGTTGTTTTAATATATGTATTCCTCTATTGTTACGGCCAATGTTCTGGTCTCGTATCTTGGTATTGACAATTCAACACATGCATTAGCAAAATTGCCACCCGCTTTTTCTGTATAAATCAGCAGGAATTCTATTTATTGCAATTTCCGCAAAACATAAAGTAGGGAGAAAACGATCATTTATTAAAAAATCACTCAATCATGACGACATTTGTTTCATGAAATACCATTGTATCCGATTCAAATCTTATAGAATTATCTCTGTGTACCCTTTCCCTGGCCTATAAGGTTTTGTTTGCAGTGAAGAAGAAAAGGATATATGCAAATCTCTCGTATCAAGAAGGGTTTTCTCAATTTACACATAGTGATTTCATATTTTAAAAGGCAATTCAAAAGCAAATAGTCTATAGCTTCCCTCTTGGTATTACATAGCCTTTAATAGCTAAATATGTCATTGAAATGAAATCTTTTCAGATCTATAACTGCACATTATAGGTGGAGTGTCTCTATAATTTAATCAATCGTTAGCAATGTATGCATGGAATTAGGATTATACAGCATTTTAAAATGTTCATTACAAATTTAATCAGTTTAATTCCTGTCACATGCTGCTGTACAAAGAATGGTTGCATATGTTTAGTATATGACTTGCGGATAGAGCTAGTTGCTATATAACCAACTATTCAATGAACCAATTCATTACGTATCCCTGTATGTATGTAAGTATTTATGTGAAAAACTTTATAATTGAGAATTATATGTGATTGTTTCTTCTGGAATAATGATGAGATGATCTCAGACTAAGTAGACACCGTTAAGGCACTTTCTCAGATATTCATCGACAACCTGTCTCTCTTGAACCTAACTCCCCTCTCGTCACGTCCCCTCTCCTTCACTACCCTCTACTCCCCTTTTCTCTCCTCCCGTCTTCTTTTCTCCCCACCGGTCGCTCACCTCTCCCTCCTTTCCCCTCCCCCTCCTCTCCCATCCCCTCCCCTCGCTCCCTCCTGAAAAACATAAAATTTAAATATATCTTTATATTCTGTGTATATAAAGTCATGTGACAAAAGTAATTCAGTTAATCAAAACATTTTGATCCATTAGAAGTGTAACCAGATACCTCTGCACTTGAGGATAGAAAGTCTCTGCTTGCTAACAGTTTTTCAGGTATTAGAGACAGCGTGTTTATAATGAGGACGATATTGCCGTCCTCGTAATAATTATGACGAAAAGTCCAGTCTTTTAAGAGAAAAAAAAAAACAAAAAAAAAAAACAAAAACGTTTGATTCGTGAGTTTAATATAGCGGTAAATAACTTAGTAAAACAGCAGAGGATATTAGTCGGTCAGAAATTGTCTGGTTTGGTGGGATTTCCGTTATGCTTATAAACTGGTCTTATAATGCCTTCAAGGCATGGATCTAAGATACGACCTGTTTCCAGTATTACATTGAAATAATGATATATAGATATGCATTAGTTTTTTGATGTGTGTGTTTGTTGTAATAGTCATTAAACATACTGTCATATGAATTAGTTTTGTTCTTTTTTTAAAAAAGATTTAATACATTTAATGATTTCCTCCTATATTATCCGTGAATTCAATATGTTATAATCGTCGTCCATTTACAATAGTTTTACTTTAAAAGATAATAGAGTTATTCATAACACATTGCAATTATAATTGTATCAGATGAGATTTGGCTGTTTTTGTTGTGATTTCTGTTACTATGTTCTATGTTGGCATGAAATCAGCAAATTAATTTTGGGGACATGGTAGTGGTAATTACGAGCTAATTGTCCGAATAATTGGCGTCCGGATAATGAACGTCCAAACGTTGTGTGTGTGTACATTATATATATATATATATATATATTTAAAGAGACAGAGAGAGAGAGTAAAGAGAGAGAGAGAAATATATAATATACCACAGGCATTAAAACAACATGGTTCTTAAAGTGTAAATGTAAAGAAATGTGATATAACAATACTGTTGGCATATTAAGTCTGATTCACCCATGGCGTATGAATATGCATATATTACAACAGTCGGTTATTACTTCTGTTCTCTCTAGATAAGTGATACTTTCCACTTAGTAATCATTCATAAAACAAGACAATGACGAGAATAAATATTAATAATTACTGTTTTAATGATTACCGTTTTCGAAATGAATTAAACACTTTACATAATGTCACCGAAGTCCCCTTTACACACTTTCTTTCTCTTTCATAACACAAGTGACAGAAATACATGGAAATCTTTGGAGTGAGAGAGAATGAAATATCTGTGATGGATAAAAACCTTGAACTTGATCTTACAACAATAAACCTGGAGAAACCCAAATCTTTGTACAATATAAGATTTGTGTACGGTTGTTACACGATACTAATGGTACTAATCTGCAATAGCATGTCAAGACCAGAAGAGTGTACTTTCATTTGGCTTTTTGATTTTCTTTTTGTTTTGTTTTGCTAGGTGGCACACATACTGCAATCTATTTGATGCTTTATTTTGCTTTTGCTTTTTCAACCTATATAAAGGTCTAAAAGTGATAATTTTTAAATATTAAAATGTCTCAAGGCCTCTATGATTTTTTTAATGAGTTTGTTGTGCAAGGATAACATCGTTGTCTGATCAGGCATACTAGTCGAATGTATAAATCATTTCATTTGAAAATGCTATACTGGAATTCTGCTTCCTTTTTCAAACAAGACTGCAATATATTATTGTTTCGTATTGGATATGAATTACGATAATTGCATTGAATGCATTTATTTAATATTAGGTTAGAAGGTAATGGTTCATTTGCATACTAATTGAGAAGTGGAGAATTCACTCACTATTTGTTCATTTCACAATCTTCCTAGTACATTATACACGTGTATCAGTCCCAAATTCCAGGTACAGCATTCAGGTCATTTTATGCAGAAGAAATCCACATATTCATACAGTTTGTGTCGCCTAGGGCTTGATGTTTTGGAGGCCGGTAAACATCCAGGTCTGGACAAGAATGGTGTCATACTTCTCCGATAACTTAGATCTGCGCCTATTTCAAGTCTCAGCACTATCAAAGACACATAAGTTATATGATCGTCTGGCTTGCTAAGAGTAATCAACTGTAAATATCGCGCTTTGGTTCGAAAACATAAGTTTGAAACTAAGCAATCACAACTATTTGTATCGTGGTTTTGTACCAAAACAAAATGAATTATAAACAACATAAGTGCATGTATATTGTCGGTCTTATGGTCCATTGGCTTAAAAATTATTTGTCCTCTCTCTGTCGTTCTTTTTCTTTCTCTCTCTCTGTGTGTCTCTCTCTTTCAGGACTTGTGTTCATCTAGGTTACTACCAGGTCAAACATTATTTCCTCTCTCTCTCTCTCTCTCTCTCTCTCTCTCTCTCTCTCTCTCTCTCTCTCATGACTTTTGTTGCTCTAGGTTACTACCAGCTCAATCATTACTTTCTCTCTCTCTCTCTCTCTCTCTCTCTCTGCTAATGGCACTGTGTTTAATTACAATATATCTTACCAATATTTTATTAATTTGAATGGTCTGAACTCAGGTAAATGCAGAAATATTTAGAAATAGTATTGTCATCATTAACGTTTTAAAGGAAATGGAGATATACGGGAAAGGAAAATGAATTATCTTATGTCTGTTCCTTCATCCGTATCTCTTGAAATTTGCCATAAAGTCGTTACGTATTTACTTCCTGTTCGCTCGTCTGTCCTTGTATCTATTTGCTTCACTACCTGCATGATTGTCTTTCAGTCTGACCATGAGTCTACCGATCGCTCCCGCAGCATGCATATATTTGTTATATCTTTTAAGGATGCTTTGGTGTCCACGTGGTTACCGTGCTGGACTCTTAATTAGAAGGCTTCAGGTTCGAATCTTGTGCAAACCCTCCGTGGTGTGTCTTTGGGGAGGAAACTTTTCTCCAAACTCTTCTGCATGATATAACCTTCCATGTATTTATGGGCCGTTAAACACCAAAACCAAACTCATTTTTGCATTTCTCTACAGATTAGACTTTTAGAGGACATAACATAAACTCAAGTGTAAGTGTTGGTCAATCAATTTACTGCAAATCGTGTAAACTTTCGAAATGACTTCCATGAAGTGTTATGCAGGGTAAACACTATTCGTCGATCCGTCTTTCAAAATCGTCAAACATATGACCTTGAGCCTAGATACGTCTCATATTCAGGGTGTTGTGCATACATTAGTGACATGCAAATGGCATGAAGGTTAAATCTACCTCCCCCCTCTCTGTGTCTCCCTCTCTCTGTCAACTACATCTAAAATTCTTTCCTGTTACAGACCTTCGACCCTTTTCCTACGTGGTGCTTTATGCAAGTGTGCTCAGTTAAAACCTATGTCCTGTTGTTAAAGTGATAACGAAAAACAATTTCCTTTACATCTCTGTTAAGTTCCCAAAGAGATGGGTTATGATGCATTTTGAAAAGTCTCTCTCATTCTCTCTATCTCTATCTTACTCTCGTTTAGATTATTAGCACTGGTCCTTCACTGCATCGCTACTAATTGAAGACCATACACATACATTCAAATGGAGAGAGAATACATAATATGTTTCCCAATATCTGAAGATCAGACATTATTTCGATACTTTTATTACTGTAAGTAAAGTAACTCAGATAGTCAAAGACTATCCAGTTTTAAAAAAATAAATTATTCTGATTTTGGTTTACACTATCTTTCGATGAAGCTTAAAAAACTATCTGTCTGTCCTTGCTTGCGTATTTACGCTAAACACTTATAGTTCTCCCCTCCCCTTCCCCCTCCCTTACCCTGCCATCCCCTCTCCTCTCCTCCAATCATCTACCATCCCCTCCCCTCTTGCCATTCATCCAAGGTGGAGCAAAATTCTAAGACCGTGACGTAAATTCAAAGTGGACCTCAAATCATATGCACTCATCCATCCATTCATCTATCCAAACGTACATACATACTAAAGTACACACATACATACATGCCTAGGTACCTACGTGTACAAACAAACTTAGCTACTTCATGATAATAATAATAATAATAATAATAATAACAATGATTATTATTATTATTATTATTACTATTATTATTATTATTGCTGTTGTTGTTGTTGTTACAGTGTTGATTTAATTATAATAGCCTGAGCATTCGCAGTACGGAATTCTCTTCTGAAGTCCTCTTACTTGCCTATATATGTATTCCTTTATTATTACAGTCAATGTTCTGGTATCGTATCTTGGTATTGACAATTCAACACATGCATTAGCAAAATTGCACCCGCTTTTTCTGTATAAATTAGCAGCCATTCTACTTATTGCAATTTCCGCAAAACATAAAGTAGAGAGAAAACGATCATTTATCGTAAAGTCACTCAATCATGACGACATTTGTTTCATGGCATACCATCGTATCCAATTAAAATCTTATAGAATTATCTTTGTGTACCCTTTCCCTGGCCTATACGGTTTTGTTTGCAGTAAACAAGAAAAGGATATATGCAAATCTCTCGTATCAAGGACAGTTTTCTCAATTTACACATAGTGATTTCATATTTTAAAAGGCCATTCAAAAGCAAATTGTCTATAGCTTCCCTCTTGGTATTACATGTCCGTTAAAAGTTCAATATTTTATTTAAATGAAGTCTTTTCAGATCTATAACTGCACATTTTAGGTGGAGTGTCTCTATAATTTAATCAACCGATAGCAATGTATGCATGGAATTAGGATTATAGAGCAGTTTTAAAACGTTCATTAAAAGTTTAATCAGTTCAATTGCTGTCACATGCTGCAGCAAAAAGAATGGTTGCATATGTTTAGTATATGACTTGCGGATAGAGCTAGTTGCTATTTAACCAACTATTCAATGAACCAATTCATAATTTATCCCTGTATGTATGTAAATATTTATGTGAAAACTTTTAACATTGAGAATTATGTGTGATTGTTTCTTCTGGAATAATGATGAGATGATCTCAGACTAAATAGACACCGTTACGGCACTTTCTCAGATATTCATCGCCAACCTGTCTCCCCTAAACCCAAGTCCCCTCCACTCCACTCCACTCTCCTCTGCTAACCTCCACTCCCTTCCCTCTCATCCCGTCCCCTTTTCTCCCCACCCGTCCCTCCTTTCCCCTCCTTTCCCCTCCCCTTCCTCTCCCCTCCCATTATTTCCCTCCCCCTCCCATCAAAAACTTAAAATTTAAATATAACTTAATATTCTGTGTATATAACGTCATATGACAAAAGTAATTCAGTCGACTCCAACCGGGCAGGCTGTATCAAATTCTACTGTCATCACCTTGTCAAATGAGTTACGCAGTTATGTTAATCAAAACATTATCATCCATTAGAAGTGTAACCAGATACCTCTGCACTTGAGGATAGAAAGTCTCTGCTTGTTAACATTTTTCAGGTATTAGAGACAGCGAATTTATAATGACGACGATATAGCCGTCGTCGTAATAATTATTACGAAAAGTCCAGTCTTTTTAATCATAGGGTTGCGGGGGCGATACCCACCCCACCCCAGTCATCAAGGGTCTACTGCATTGTGCAAGGTATTTTGCTCCCAATGCCTCGGCACGATATAATCTGCATGTCTTGATGTGCCGTAAGACAGAAATAGAAAACTCTCTCTCTCAAATTCCAATAGTAAAAACATAAATACAAGACCGTTTAAAAAAATGTCAACATGAAAATACATTTTCACCAGGTCGTGAAGTAAATTATTAAATTATTCATCAATATTCTTAAATCGGCATTACAATAAAGCATATAAATCAGTTTATAAAAAAAAAAAAAAAAAAAAAAAAAAAAAAAAAAAAACAGCAAAAGGAACAATCTATTGCACGTTTTATTTTTTTCTAAAACAGCTTTGTTTAGGGGAAAAGAAAGATTTTTCTGTTATGTATTGCCTTATATTGGAATCATATAATATGCTTGCAGATCAAATGGTAATGGGCATTTTTTTTATCTTACCAAGGATGAATTTCTGCTTTCTACATCTTTATTGTCAATATATGTAAACAAAGGAACCTCTTGTTTATGGATGTGGTCCTATAATCTCGACGGGATGTGGTCACATAATCTCGTCGAGTTATATACTCGAATCTCCCCCACACCCAAAAAAAAAAAAAAAAAAAAAAGTATAACCCTTAAAAAAATTCACCAAATCATGCAGGTTTTGATATCGTAGGTGTATCACTTTAGATCTTTTCATGTTTAAATTCTTATAAAGAAAAAAGTCCTGGCTATTTTCAAAATAGAAACAATTTGATTATTTAGGTGACACTTTTAGAGCTTACTTCAGTACTGTAGTGAAAACAAACACAAAATATGGATAGCTTGCATATATGTCGCCAAAGTAAATCAAACCAGGAAGCTACTAATCTCTACCTCAACCCTTTGGTCTATTACTACATTAATATTTGACGCAGATAATACAATCTCCTTATATCACATGTCCCGTCGTTTTCTTAAAAAAAATACACAATTAAGTGCGCGATTCTTGTATAATTTAAATTGACACTCTAGGCATCCCATGCATTGTTTGTGTGTTTGTGTGTTTAACGACAATTTTTCAGCACATGATAGGCTATATATGGTGGCAAGTATATTTGGCGGAGGAAGAACCCGGGAAGAACCACCGGCCCACGGGAAGCTACTGGCAAGATGTCTCACATACCCATGTTGGCTGAGTGAAACTCGAACCCATGAGGACATACGTGAGATGTCAGTGATCTGTAGGACTCACGGTACTAATTCAGCTCCCATAGTAAACCCATAGAAGTACCATGACTAGTAACTAGATAGCTTACTGACATGTAAAATTTTGTAATCATAAAATCATAAGGTAACAAGTTAGCAAACTTCTCAATTTAACCTTCATTTTGTTTTAAAAAAATCTGGACACACGGTAATCATGATCTGTAGGAATTTAGGAATGTGTGGCTTGTTTGACTTAGAATGGCCAAATCTTTTCCACCTATCACAGAAACAATAATGTCCCATTTTATCTGGTTAAAAGAGAAGTTTATTAAATCCTCTTTAAATATGCAACTGGACTGAAATTTACTATGATCTTAATTAAAAGAAATTATATGTGATGAAGATTATTTTTCATGTTGTTAGTTTGTCTTTTGTTTCTCCAAATAGTTTCTTCACTTTGCTGACACATTAACAACGTACATTGTGCAACTAAAAGAATGCACAAAGGCAGATTTACCCTCATGTTTTTCTCAGTTCTCTGTACCCATCTATCATAGTATACATATATGCAAGTTTGTCACAACCCCAAGCTCTGCCCCCCAGGAGATGGATTTAAATTATAAAATTTTTATGTACATCTTCAGACCAACCCCAATCATATCCCAAAGTTTAAAGTTTATATCTTATACATGGTGCAGGAGTTGTACAACATTACTCACATATGCACAGATGCACATATGGGTGTACATGCAACATCACTCACACACATCTGGACGGACAGGACAAAATAATCCCAACCGTTTTTCCTTCTTCAAAACGAGTTTGGGGATAAAAATATGTTAGTGCACCAACACTAAACTTCCAGACTAGTTAAACATATTACATGTATTTTTCATTTCAAGAGCTGATAGGTATGTTCAGTTCTTCCCACAGTTGTGTAAACTATTAACAAAATAATAATAAAAACAATAACGAATAATAGTTAAAACAGTGCTGCAGAGATCTATCTATCTCTATCTATCTATCTCTATATATCTATCTATCTATCCATCTATCTATCTCTGTATATCTATCTATCTAAGCACATAAACAGAAAGGGACAACAGGAGAGAATAGAGATTGGGGTAGTAGGTGGGTGGCTGGGTGAGGGTTAACTAATGTTTACTGTATATTAGCATATGGACACTTGATACGTTTCCACACAATTAAGCTTACTTCTTCATAGTAAATGCAGTCTGCTAGAATAACAATATCATATTTTTCATATATGTTTTGTAATCTTCCCCATGGAAGGGCATCAGCAGTAACCTTGGAAACAAACTGGTGCTTGTTCATGTCAATATTAAGCTGAATCAGGGGAATGAACTCCGGAAGGTCTGTCATTGTAACATCTGCTTTTCACTAAAAAAAACATTAAACAAAATACGTAAATGAAATAAACATTATATGGAATATATATATATTCCCTTCAATGTTTAGTTCATTTACGTATTTTTTTAATTTTTTTATGAAAAGCATATATATATATATATATATATATATATATATATATATATATATATATATATATATATATATATATGAAATCCTTTTTATAAAAACAAAGATAACCCCAATCAGAAATTTAGGGACAACAGTAGTAGCATTTCTTCCTAAGAACATCTGCATTTCAGAGTTTAATCGCAATTATTCATAATACTCACGCATGTAGGTTTATAATAATATGGTTTCCTAGCTAACAAAGGTCAATGCTGGATTATAGAGTAAAACCTGTCTTACTAGGTACTTCCATATAAAGGGCACCTTCTCATACAGCACAGTGTTCAAAAACCCATTCATTTCCTTTACATACCATATAAACATGCGCACAAGTCGGATCCAACAGCAAGCAACACAGACCCCAATTTACCATTTCATAATGTACTAACAAATCCATGTCTATGTCGTTTTCTCTACTAATTAATCTTAACATATTGTATTGATACACATCTGCTGGCATATTATGTGACAGCATATCTGAGTTTATGCTGTTTGTACTACTGACTCGTTCTAACAAATACCATATTCCCAAATCTGCTGGCATATGTGACAGTATATCTGGATCTATTTTGTTTATTCTAATGATTAGTCCTAGCAAAGCATATAATGTGACAGCATATCTGGGTATATGCTATTTGCAGTTGGATATGACTTGTATATACTATTTAGATTTACCCATTATATAAATAACACCTGTCCATAAAGGACACCATTGCATGGTCCACTGAGTGTCCGTTCACTGCAGATTAAACAGTTTTCTTCACTTTAACTCAAAGACTACATGACACTGAACTATCTGAACAAATTACAGCATGTTTTATAGGGTACCAGACTACCTCACACTGAAATATCTGCACAACTGACAGCATGTTGTATAGGGTACCAGACTACCTCATCTGGAAATATCTGAACAATTTAAAGCATGTTGTATAGGGTACCAGACTACATCACACTGAAATATCTGAACAACTGACAGCATGTTGTATAGGGTATCGGACTACCTCACACTGAAATATCTGAACCAATGACAACATGTTTAATATGGTACCAGACTACCTAACATGGAAATATCTGAACAACTGAAAGCAACCCCAAAAGCCATAAAAATTAGTACTCTACAAAAGTCATGAAAACCGGTTCAAAAGTAATGACAATTGTTCCCCACAAAACCATGTTGGTATTCCACAAGAGCCATGAAAATCAGTACCACAGGAAAACTGGTGCCCCACAAAAGCCATAAGAATTTGTACCCCCCCCCCCCCAAGTAAAACAAACAATTGTTACCGCACGATAACTGGCACCCCACAAAAAAAGCGAATTCTTAGTGTTGTCAAATAAAGTTTGAACTTTTCCAGATTTGAAGTACAAGTAGTAAATAACATGATGGACAAGATACAAATGACTATGTTTGTCAATACTGTAAAACAACAGGTATATAGTAATAATTAACATCATTACTGGATGAACAAATTAGTTTTGAGAACTTGAGTTTGGCACAATGGTTCCTGGTATCATACATCTCTAGTTAGAACGTGAGGATTCTGAAGGACCAGTGGTTGTGGGATTTTTTTGGGCACATCTGTCAGCAACATTACTGGCTGATAAGTGTGGGTCCTGTTAGATGGGGATTGTATGCAGTCTACTTTAGCAGGTATTAGACACCTCCTGTGGGCTTACATAGATTGATAGCTACATGTAGCACCCACTCCTTGTAAACAAAGACTTTTCCTACAGCTCAGAATGTGCACGTGTACTGCTTTCTACATCAGGCTGTATCAATAAACTGATTTTAATCTATACAAATAGTTCTGAAAGCACAGCTAATTACTAGGTATTAATTTTAGGTATTTGATGACATGATGATCAGGGGTCAACCTACCAAGTGCAATGGGTGACTAAGTCACAAAAATAATGCAATATTTGCCTTCTTTGATAAGGAAAGCGAAAATGACTTCGCCCTGTGACGTTTTTTAGATGTACTCTGAGTGATAGCTGTTTATGGCTTTTGAAATGCTCCCTTGACCCAACCGAGTAGCTACAGTGTGGTAAGCCCCATGCGAAATGTACTGCATGCAACCTTACCAGGTGTTGATACCAATTGAACCGATAAAACAAGCTCTTACACATTCACAGGTGTGTGTGTTTTAATAGCTGATTGACCATTAAAAACAAGAGCTCGAGTATCAGTTGGCAAATAGCTGGACACTCACAGTACATCGATGGATTCGCGTACAATGACTAGAAATCGGCAGTGGTTTCACTGGTAATCAGGGTCTGTCTTCTAAATATCTTCTTGTGATCTTTCTGAATCTTTGTCAATTTGTTTTCAGTGAATGAGTCACACAATTGATCTGTACATATAACAACACTGTTGACAAGATATCCTATCAAATACGATTTGATGTATGTTGTACATACTGATGGATATGAGCAAATTTAAGCAAAAACTACGATCATTTTCTTTGCAGTGTTGAAAATCGATTGCATTGTAACTACATTATCACTAGAATTCAAACAGACTTATTCTGTATTTTTGACATTTTAGACTTAATCAATGCCGCTGGACACGTGGCTGAGTGTTGGCTCAATTGGACATAAACAAAAGCTTCCTGACGGGGATGACACTTCCCACCCCACCCCCCACCCCAGGTATAAACCTCCTTTGAAATATTGATTCATGAAACTGAAAAGTTATGATATTATGATGATGATTGTAATAAGAGTTTGTTTCATTTACAGTGTATAAATATATATCCCATCTTACATTCATGTATATATCTCTCCATCCAAACATACAAACTTTCAAGTGTGAAAATACACCATAATAATATGATACATTCGTACACTTAAAAATGTGTGAAAACGTATGATATATATACCATACAGAGAAGTTAATACTTCAAGATAATCAATTGCTTACAAAACAATGTTAAATGCAAATATACATGATGAGCAATTGAGAACACAGTTAAAATAAGAGAACCCAAATCACATAAGCAACATACAGAAATGCAAGACAGATATGGCTCTCACTTCTCTATATTGGTGGGTTTTTTATCCATCATAATTAATTATAGTACATGTAACTGTGTATTGATCCCTGTATTATCCCAGAAAACTTAAGACTGACTGAGATGAAATGTTAGGCAGTATACAATACAAAGTTACGTTAGAGCAAGAAATTGCTGACTGCTGACAGAAGCAGCATGATGTTTTGCTTCATGGGTTATTATCTGCCAAATTCTTTCCTTCTTTTTCTTCCCTTGTTTTACAGTTGTGGGAGGTCTTAATGTCTTGAATGTCAGTGTACATTAAGGAACATCTGAAAGAACTCTTAATGTTTATAAATTATGTAATGTCTGCATGCCTAAATTGGGGTCATCTCGAATGATTTCCACCACTGATAAAATATCTGTTTGACGATTTGAAAATTAAAAGCACATCATTTTCTCAAATAGGCATTGTATTGATTATATTTATTAGTAAGAGATTTATTAAATAATAAAATAATAACTGATCAATTAATTAAATGGTTCAAGGAGATTCAGTAAGTTATGGATATAATGTCCCTTTAATGTCCACATCCAATGAGTAAGATGTAGATACATATTAAGAGATATCATATATACTTGCTTATAAATCTAAATTTTTACTGAAAAATCAATCCATGCAGAGTAGTGGTGGTCTTATGAGCACGACATACAAAACATTCTATAAATCTAGGGGTACCGGTAATAGTACAATTTCTAGATGTTTGCAGTACTTGCAAAATACTGTCAATTCAAATAGTTTTACATTTTTGTGCCACTATTCCCATCCAGAAATGCATGTATGTTATGCACTGTGTTTCTCTGTTTCATTACAGTATTTATTGCACAATACTTGTATCTACATTTATTTGTATTTTAATAATTTGGAAATATTAAATTAAATATTACCCACTGCAAAGTGCAGTGTCCATTAAAGTTTTTCACCATGGGTGTTTACTAACAAGTATGATGCTTCTATTTTCATGCAAGTCCAAACAACCTGTGTTTTTTGTATTATATTAAATGCAATAAAAGTTTTGATTTGATTTATATTTGCCTTTTTCATAAGCCAGATCTAATTCCCAAATGATATTTCTTAAGTTATCTGCCAGTGCATGTGGGCTGATAAGCTCTTGGCTTGTAAAGGCAGCACCCGCTTTGTTTTGCAGTTCACAATCCTTTGATCAAGGTGTGGATTTTATACTTGTTCAGTGTTAAGTAGAGAACTGCAACTCCCTGTGTGTGTCTGACCTTAATCCCTTTGCTTGTAAAATCAGCACCTGCTTTGTTTTCCCAATTGCAGAGCCTGAAATTAGCAGTAGTCTGCTTGCACAAGGCTAGTAAATTGTATGTTGGACAAGCAGTTTTCGCAATTTTAATAGTCCAATGGCTAGTAAAGTTTCAGTTTTCACCATTCAGCGTTTATTTATGCTATATCATATATAATCTGCAAAAACTCTCCAAGATTCAATGCAACCCTAGAGGGTTAGAACAAATGAGGATTTTACAAATCATATTTCAAAATCAGACTGTATAAATCTTTACCGGCATTGTTAGATTTATAAGATAAAATTGTATGTCAAAGACTGTTAGTCCGTGTTTCCTCCATCCTTTCCTAACCAATATTAGTTATTTTAATATTTATACCTAGGTGTGAGGTCAGAGAGCATTGCCTAGTGAAAAGTTGGAATTTGACCAAACCACACGGTGTCAGCATAAGGTAGCCGCTTACTAACAAGCCTATGAAACTTTAATGGCCTTACATGAGCCGTTCCCACATGAATCGATAGGAAGATGATTTATCTTCCCAGAAATTGTGACTAAAAGACTATAAACCACACTTATGAACTTGTCAAACAGACATTGTAGTGCCATGGTCATCAGAATCCCTATTCCGTCTTTAAAGGATTAGTATCATGGAGACATGACTCTGATCAAGAGTCCTGCACACTAGCCAATGATTCACTGCCCCTGCAATCCTTTTGCACTACGAAAATAGCACGTCCGTGAGCTAGATTGAAAGTTAGGAGGGGACTTAGCACAATAATTCGTTTGGAGAATTAACAATAAGGCCAATTTCCACATAAGTGAAACAAATGGTAGATGCTGGCATATACAGTAGAAGCTAACTGTTGTTATAGGCAAAGCGATGCTGGTTTTATAAAAAAAAAAAAAAAAAAATCACGACGTGTAACTAAGAAAAACTGATGATGAAACAACATGCTTTACAAGTGCGACATTTCCAAATACTAAGTGTCAGGCCCACAGTATAATGGCAACAGAGAAAAGAGAATATGTTAGGAAATCTCCAGCAATTTAAGTTAATACAATATACTGATAATGTCGAAATCTGGGTTTTTATGCAACTATTATGAATATAGCAATTAGTTATTGACTGAAACGTTAATATATTCAAATAAAACACACACACACACACATATATATATATATATATGTATATATATATATATATATATATATATATATATATATATATATATATATGTTGCACACCATTCAGCTCAATCCTTTTGCTTTCTAAATATGTTTGTTTTATTGGTGAAACATGAAACATGACAAAGGCTTTTTAGAAAATGTTTGATCTGTCTATGACTTCTGGAGGGTGAACGTTACGTCATGAATAATAGTCATTTTGTTTATCATGCCATGCTGCAAAAAGTCACAGCCGACGAAGAGTAATGATTTTTGTATGTTTAATATAGGAGAAATAAATAAAAATGATTTAGAAATCTTAAGGATAGATCTGTGGCATGTGCAACATTGTAAGGCAAACTTAAGATCAATGTTGACTTTACTCATCTGAAAGATTTGTATTGCGTTTTAATTTCTATTTTCATTACATATAAATGTATTTACCTAAATTTAAACTTTGTTACTATATACTTATCGAATAAGTAATTTTACAAATTCACAAGAGTCCACACTTTTACTCCTTTCTCTATTGCTAGTGATTTGATATTTTAAATTTTAAATCGTTTCATAATCTTCAAGGCAAGTTTTAGCAAATCATACATTGGGCAAAGTGTTATGAAAAAGGCTTGGGAAAGTTTAATGTGTGACATATTTGTTCAACAAAAAAAAAAAAATAAAATAAAAAAAGCATGAGTCTGCATTGAAATGAATGTAAAATGTACCTGTACGCAGAAGCGGTTAATGAAGACAGATCACCACGCCCGGGCGATCACATGCCATACCTGTCAGGTTGTCTGCCCCTACCCCAAAGGAGGTGGCCTAACTTTGTTACAGTCAGATATGAACATTTTTAACTCGCTGGGGACAGACAGTTCTTTTTTTATATCCAATTGTTTCAGTTTCCCGTGTTATTTAATTCCCAGCGTAGAAGCAAATAGATTTCATCCCGAATTTAAAAATATCGTACAACTTTATGACATTTAGAATTAACCCGGCAGACAGGCTATAACACGAATCATTGGTCATGCTTGGTTACATTAAGTTAAGAACGGGCTCATCAATAGACAAGAAAAGTTGGATAATAACCATAATTTATCATAAGTGAATTTCGAGCAATGATGTTTAAAAAATATTTAAAATTTTAAAATATTGTACAACTTCGTGATATTTAGATTCATCCAGGAAGAAGGCTTATAACACGAATCATTGACCAAGTCTGGTTCCGTTAATTAAGAGAGGGTTCCGCAATACACAAACATGTTGGATAATAATTATAAGTGGACTTTAAACGATGAGGTAGGCAGTAATTTATTTATTTCTAATAATTTAGTATTTAAGACTGGATGCGTTGAACGGCATGAAACTTAAATTGTGCAAAAACGAAATGACTAAAGCAATGAATAGATAAAGCCTGGGGTATATCATTAATATTTATTCGTTCAGCAGCCGTTCTTTGCACAGTGTTGGGCCGTTATCGTCCTTTTCGAAGGCATATCATAAACGTTTACTCGTCTTTGACAATACAAAATCTAATTTCTGTGATGTTGATTGAGCCAGTTGATTGAAGAAAATGATATTTCTTGTTTAGGATTCTTTCTTCACTTTCTTTAAAGCTACAAAAATTAACGTGGCGTGTCCTTCCATAATTAGTCAGAGTGACATTGTGGTAAGACTATTCTTTAAGTACCCGCAGAATGGATTTCAATTGCCTTGCGTTTCAATATTATGACTAGGTCATGGATTTATTGTACGTGTTATTTTCATAAAGGCTTTACATACGTGTAATAGAGTATTTTCACACTGTCTGTACGCATTCGCATGGTCCTCCACGTAAAAGTAAATACTTTGAGAACTTTCGAGGTTTCATTTGAAGGGGCAAACATCTCGACAACTCCTTAGGCTATCGATAACTTGTAGGTCGAGTACAATGACACTTCGTAACGTCTTAAACTTACATTTTAAACATTAACACTTTTTACTTCATGCAGAAAGTGCGATAACATATACGGATCCTCAATTTCTCCCATATGAATAATTTTTGTTTCATGCAAGTTTCGTTGTCCCAAGACGCACTTTCATGATGTTACTTGAGAATTGTAAAAAATCTAATAATCTGAATTATGTTGCTCTTCTCATATCAGGGATTACACAAAACGCACGAAGGTAAACTAAAAAATAAAGAATGCTGTGTACTATTATATTATGGTATTGGTGTATTATTTCTAAATAGCGGTGATTAGTATATATTTATCTATATTGGAGGTTTACTCTACTCTTCGACCTTTCGAGATTAAGCGTGTTTCAGTAGTAGCAAATTTTGCACAACGCATGTAATTTCTAATCTTTGCACAACACATATAATTTATATGAAGTGTATCTATACATTTGCTTGTTTGTTTTGTCAGTTTGTGTACACGTATCACATTATAATATCACATTATAATAGATCAAGTAAATTACTGACAAATAATCCAGAGGACATAATTCCTCTGACGTTCCAAGTAAGCAAGTAAGAATGTTGAGACTATTGTTATGCAAGCAGACGTATACACCAATAATAGTGATGGTGTCATTGGTGGCATTTCAACTAACATATTTTCTAAACGGTAAACAATACATGTACAATAATCAAAGCGGATTACCACTCTCTGTGATTTTTTCGCGAGTCATAGATGTCAAATCTGTCATGCCTATGATCGTAATCATAATCACTATGGTCGCAGTCTTGGTCACTATCATCATAGTCATCATCATGATCATGTTCCATATATCTGTTCCTTCTACCACGTTTTAAGTTCAATCCCAAATTATTTCCGTTGAATTCATTGTCGTCGCGTTCGTGATTTCCTCTATGTATTTTCTTACGTCGTATATTGCACGCAACAATTAATTTCTAGTAGTGGTGATTAGTAGATTGTTATCTATGTTGGAGGTTTATATTGCGTGCACCTGGTGGCAATCGTTTCAGAAGATTATTGTTGTATTGCTCTGTCTAATACAAGCACTAAATAAAACATCCATTCAAGGTAACATCAGTTTACTCAACTTGCAACTATCGCTTCCTTACTGGTTTCACTGCAGTAAAATGCCCGTTTGCAAAAAGTGTCATTCTGTGAATAAAAGGAGTATATTGGTCCTAACCGACAAGAGGTTTGCTAATGTTTACAGCCAGAAGTGAAAATTTCCAACTCGTCGAGACAGATAGTTCTTTTTTATCTCCGATTTTTTCCATTTCCCGTGCTATTTAGTTCTCTGAGTAGAGGCAGGTAGATTTCATGTGTGAATCAAGAAATATAGTATAATGTCATGACATTTAGATTCAACCAGGTTGACGGACAATAACATGAATCATTAGTCAGGCATAGTGATGTAACACGAGTGCTGCAATACAGAAGAAAAGTTGGATAATAACCATATGTCATCATAAGTGGAATTCGAACAATGAGGTAGACAGTAATTTGTTTTTTCTAATAATTTAATATTTAACACTGGACGTTTTGAATGGTATATATGCATCAGCTGAAGCTTAAACTGTGCAAACAAGAAATGTCTAAAGCAGTCAAAATATCAAACCTCAGGTATGTCATTAATATTCATTCATTTAGCAGTCGTTCTTTGCACAGTGTTCAGTCGTTATAGTCCTTTTCGAAGACAAGTTTACTCATCTTTAAAATGTCATGTTGTTGAGCCAGGTAATAAAAAATGATGTTACTTGTTATGATGCTTTTTTATTCACTTCCCATAAATCTACATAAATGAAAGTAGCCAGTTGATAAAAATTGATATAACTTTTCATTATGATTATTTATTCATTTCCTTTAAGTCCACATCAATGAAAGTAGCGTGTCCTTCCAGAGTTAATAATAGTGACAGTTTGATATGACCATTATTTTAGTATACACGTGTCCTTCCAGAGTTAATAATAGTGACAGTTTGATAAGACCATTACTTTAGTATCTGCAGAATGGATATCAATTGACTGCATACGTTTAAATCTTATGACTATGTCATGAATTGATTTTACGCAGTATTTTGATAAAGACTTTATATACGTCTAATGGAGTATTTTCACAGTGTCTGTCCTCATTCGCAGGGTTCCTCAGGTAAGGGTAAATACCGCGAGAACTTGCGAGGTTTCACTAGAGGGGGCAGTGGGGGTATTAGGGTGGCGGGGATGCGGTGGTGGTGGAGGTCAGTTGCAGCTGAAATTGTCATAGTATTTCACCTTTACCATAGCGTAACGGGGGCAGTTCTTCAGTAACCATAGGAGGCGCGGGGGGGGGGGGAGGGGGGAGGGAACTGACAAAACTGTTCTCTCTAGCATAGTAGGGACGCCACAAAAAAGAGAACACATTACCCACAGGTGCCTCAAACCCTCGCGCCGTTACTGTGAGGGGACAAATATATTAACTTAGTCCATTGAGAACGTCTTGGTAAAGAACAATGACGCTCCACAGCGTCTTAAACATAAGAACTTTTCACTTCATGCATAAAGTATGCTAACAAATAGGGATCCTCAATTTGTCACAAATGACTAAGTTTTTTATTAACCAAGACGACGTTTTATCATCATCATCAATCTTTATTTCTTCTTTTCAGGGATAAGGATGTAAACAAAGGAAAAAGAAAAGAAGATTGAATTAGTTATATACAATTAACATAGGTGTACATGGGAAGAGTCTCTTTGAAGCGCAGCTTCCCTATGAGGATTCTTATATGAGGACACTATACTTATTACAAAGTACGGTGCACTCTTGCGCAATCCTCCAATACTTAATTATTGTACACATCATCATTATTTTGCAGAAAATAATATTTTATATGTAAAGTAAAAAAAAATAGCATGCATGAAGACATGACTATCAAGATTTCTAAGTCTTGATAATTTGAAAATCGATCGTATTACTATGAAAAGAATCCACAAGTTACAGTTGCGGAGAACACTGAGGTAGACATTATACAATTTCTTAGTATTTCGGGCTCGTCTAAGTCGATACCGTTGGGAAATTCCCTTCCCAGGAGATGTTGAATAAATTCTTAATCTGATATATTATGCAGGAACACGACAAGACGAATGTCAAAGTTATTTATAATATGTGTCCAGAATATGTTTCTTTGTCGCACAGTGTTCTGACAGCAAGTAAATGCATGGATTATTACATCTGTGTTAGAATAATTGCAGTATTTACAAACTTGAATAGTATTTTTTGGAACAGTTATCTGAACATTTGCAAGGGATGTAATTAACTGTAGCTCTCTTGTTGTTTTTGGAGTTTGCCATACAATTGAGGGTTTTATAGAAGTATGAACATTTTTGAATCTTTTGTAGAAAATGTCAATATGGCATAAGTTTGTAAAGCGCTCGTTTTAATATTTATTGGGTAGCATGTTTTATAATTTGTTTCCATTTTATTTTTCCTGGAAATATTTTGTTTCTAAAAAATTTGTAAAATAAACTCATAAATATATTTCTGCAAAATGCTACATATATCTGTAAGAAAGCCTTTCTGTTCTGTAACATCTTTTTTAGAAAGATATATATATATATATATATATATATATATATATATATATATATATACATATATATATATATATATATATATATATATATATATATATATATATATATATATATATATATATATATAGTTTGAAAATGAATATTCTTTTAGATGTTACGTTTGTTTTCTGGAGGGTGGCATAATTTACCAAGTAAGTTCAGTTCCCTTCTATCAATTTCTAATACATTTCTCTTTATCCCTAGCACACTTTCGCTCATTCCTGACCGCGTCGTTTGAGGAAAGGCTTGCAGAATTTTGGTACAATGATGCTGAAATGCATCGAGCTTTCTTACGCCTTTGAATCTGATATTCGACCAAACTTCACAACCATAAAGGGCTGATGGTATCACAATTTTTTGGTACAAGCTGAAGTAGATAAGAGATTGCATCTAGCTTCATTTGTGCCAACCCCTACAAGAGAATAAAATGATTTTCTACCTTTAGTAGAAGCCCTGTCTATTTTTTCATATTGGAACACACAGGAATTCCAACATGCTCGGTTGCATTTAAAATAGGAATGGTATGATTGCCTATTTTCCAGTTAAACTTCTCGCATGTTGTTTGTCTATTCTGATTAAAAACTAATACACAGCTTTTACTAACGTTGAAGGTGAAGTTCCATGTTAGGATATTAATATAAACAAGATATAAAAATGTTGATAAAACACCTCACTGTTCGGATATTGACTCGTTAATCAGGACAATGCTTCGAATATTTAAGTACGATTCCTTTAATACATGTAAAATCTTTCCGTGAATGCCCCGTTTTCTGAGTTTTAGGAAAAGTCCGTCGTGATTCACAGTGTAAAATGCCTTTTGAATATATAAGAAAGCAGCAAACACTCTTGATCCTATTTCTTAAGTGGAAAAAAAACATATTTGCATAGATTGAAAGATGCTGTTATACTACTCAGTCCCTTTTGAAACCCCTGTTGTTCGGTATTAGGGAAGTTATATATAGTGCTATTACAACATGTAGTTAATCTATTGAATAAGCACTTTTCAAATAGTTTGTATAATACAGGCAACAGGGAAATAGCTCTGTAATTCTCAGGGTCAGTTTTAGATTTCCCTCCTACTTTAAATATGGGCACAATTAACCCTAATTTCCAATAACATGGTGTGTAAATCTGGTCTAATACCCCGTTGAAAAGCATTGTAATGAATTGTGTATGTCTTCTTCCCCCGTAACGTAAATGCTCATTTTGAATACCATCAATGCCCGGGGGTTTCCCACGTTTGAGCTGTTTTATGACAGAAGCTATTCCTTGTTAGCTAAAATGTACTTTAAAGATAGGTTCATCAATACAGATCACGTCCGTTAGTTCATGATTTACAAATATGTCTGTAGACTGAGTGTACAATGTAGAAAAATATTTAGCAAACAGTCGATATTTTCACCGTCATATTTTAACTCAAAACAACATTTGGAATATTCGCTCTTGTTACGTTGTCTGTTGTACAACTTCCCAAAAAGCCTCACGTCAAAATCGGCTGCTTCATCTAAGTCTTTAAAAATAGATTCTTCATGAGCCTGTATCGCATATTCTTGAGTAGTTCTAGATTCCCTTTTGCGGTTTTATATTGCTTCTAAGATTCATGGACAAGCCCTCGCGGCCTTCCATTTTATATCCACTTTTTTCGAATTTATTTACCTTTATTGTGAGCTTTTTTAACTTCAGGCGACCAATGAGGCTTTGTTTGAGGATTAAACTTTTTCGACGGTAAGACCTGAAAAGCTACATCCCTCAATACATAAATTGATTTACTATGAATGTTTTCTATTTATTGGGACAATTGGGGATCGATTCACACTCTGCATTTAATATTATGTCTGCTTCAAATTGGTAAGCTATTAATTTCTCATCTCCACATTTAGACCAGGATGAAGATGGAAATATTGGAAAACGAGAGTTACAATAGTTTGGGCCGCAAATGTAAAGGGTGCTGCACGCAACATGATGGTCTGAAGCTATGCACGTATCGTGATTTGTAAAACTCTGACAATCAACAACCTAATCTAGCATTCTTCTGGTAACAATTATATATCCAAGAGTTGATCTGCACGGCTCGAACGTATAACTCAGCCCTTTGTTTAAATTTGAATTGTTCAATGGTATCAAGTCATTGCTGTCAAAAAAAAAAAAATAAAAAAAATAAAAAAAAAAAAAAAATCCGTGAATACGTTATATTTATACCACGCACACCATGATGATGGTGATTCTCTGTATCTGGCATTAAATCCCCATAATTATTGCTTCACCGTATCACGAGTAACACTGATAGAGGGATTCAATTGGATCAATACATTTTTGATACAAATTAAGATTTTCGTCAGAGGGTAGATACACCAAATATAAAGACTGCGACATTTTTTATCGATCTTAATTCAATGCCAACAATTCGATAATTAATGCCATGTAGTTTTTGTACTGAGTAGACCACGTGGTTTTTAATCATAATTGATTCTCCGCCTCTTCGACCTTTCGAGATTATGCGGTTTTCAGTATTATCAATTTTTATACACCACATGTAATCATTATGAAGTGTATCTATAAAGGACTATATTGAATAAAGACAGTTTTCTACCCACCTTGTTTTGTGAAAACAAAGGTTGCGCTGAGACCAAAAAACCAAACATTCATGAGTTTTACTGTCTACGTAGCGTTAGCATTATGTTCCTGTTGCACTGTTGCTACCTAAATCTCCACTACGCGTAAAAAACTAAAACTGCATTTTATACTGCATTGTATTCTGTTCTACCTGTACTGTATTCAAACTATTCAGAAGAGACAACAAAACGATATTTTGAACAATCTTATTCATTTCTTTCTTACATTATTTATTCTTTATACATTTTAACTTACTTTGCGCACTTGGCTGTTGTTTTGTTTTAGATGCGCCAGAGGGTATTCGGGAACAAAAAATAAACAGAAACTGAGAGGCTTCTATATTAAGTAACATTTTATTGTTTATAGTGCATGAACATTGCGAATTTATCACACAAAGGATGCCATAGCAATGATGAATATAAGGAGGTATATTGTTGCCTAAAAATATAGTATAACAAAACAAATTATTGTTTCATTTTCAATTATATTTTGAGACAACCCATCATGTGGCAGAAATTAGGAATACGGTAGAGTCTACTTGTAGTGCCTTTCTTCACAAATACACATACATACATATCCTAAAATACAACTTGCTATATACGTGAAAGCAAAAATACATTTAAGAAGATTTAATTCAGTCAATCTTTCCTCTTCTTTTAAGAGCAATAGCTTTAAAAAAAATGATAGTGCTGGTGGTGATGGGTCTATACTGTACCTTACTTCCATGGAATACACAAGAAAAGGATGTTTTAAAATGTACTCAATCATATGCACTTTATCTGCCGTATAGCAAATGTGTATACGGTACTTCATTGTCTCCAAAAACTATGCACACAATTAAAAGATATAGGAAAAAATATTGCAATTGTCAGTTAAAACAGGGATTGTTGAACAGAAGTAGACGTCAAATTCTAGACTGACAATGCAATCCAATATAATTATTTAACTTACAGTACTTGCACAAGTAGCAGAAAAAATCCGGGTTCGATTCACGGAAGGGAATATATTTGCTTCTTCTCTTTTTTTCACTGACCTTTTGAATGTGGCAAATACATCCAAAATTACAGATTAGAACCTACATGGCAGATGCATGAACAAAAGTGTCCAATTTTAATAATACTGACACCTCTTTTACATACTTCACAATTTTATTAAACGTAAAAGATATTTTCTTTCCTATAACATGTACACTAACTATCAACGAAGAATAAATCAGATGCTAATTCAGTCAATGTTAACCAGGGTTGAATTTTTATTTTAAGAAAGTGTCTCAGAGAAAATCTATCTATCTATCTATCTATCTATCTATCTATCTATCTATCTATCTATCTATCTATCTATCTATCTAGAGATAGACAGACAGACATAGACAGAGAGATGTGTGTGCGCTTGTGTAAATCTGAATATATAACGTATATTTTGGATGTGTTATTGAAAGTTTAACTGTCATTATGTATAACCAATGGAAGAGAGAGAGAGAGAGAGAGAGTATTCCTTCGAAATCAATATGAATCTCACCTACATAATGAATAAAATGATGAGTATACATCCACATTTTCAGTACCACTCGTATATTTGTCAGATGAGGTTTTGAAGTTGTTACAGGTAACATAATAAAGCATGTGCATCTGTGTGTATTTTGTATATGCACGTGTAATCATCAGAGAGAGATACATAATACGTATCATTTATAATGCAAATATATATTTTTCTGCTGAATGTTTTTTTTTTTTTTGGCAGGCAGGGCCAAAGTTCAGTTCAGTATCAGTTACTGTCATACATACCATTGATAACAATTGAGTAAATGTGGTAAGATCACACTTGACAATGCAATATTTACAACAAAGAAAAACAATAGAATAAAAGTGAAACTGAACACAAAAGAAACAAATCAAAATGAGTAAATGCGGTGAGATCACACCTGACAGAACGATATTTGCAACAAGAAAAACAATAGCATAAAAGAGAAACTGAACACGGAAGAAAAAAAATCAAAACATTAAGTTGTGATGTATTGATTAAGTGGATGAATTGTGAAAGCAATTGTAATAATCAAATGTCTAGATTTTGAAAGCGATTATAGCAGTGACAGGCTATTTGAATGAACATGAAGCAACATTGAAATGAATGTAAAATGTGCCTGTATGTAGAAGCGGTTGATGAAGGCAGATCACCACGCCCTGGCGATTACATGCCATACCTGTCAGGCAGTCTGACCCTGCCCGACAGGAGGTGGGCTAACTTTGTTACAGTCAGATATGAACATTTTCAACTCGCTGGGGACAGACAGTTCTTTTTTCTTATCTCCAATTGATAGTGGTCGTGGTGGTGGTGATGGGTCTATACTGTACATTACTTCCATGGAGTACACAAGAAAAGGATGTTTTAAAATGTACTTTATCATATGCACTTTATCTGCCTCATAGCAAATGTGTATACGATACTTCATTGTCTCCAAAACTATGCACAAAATTAAAAGATATAGGAAAAAACATTACAGTTTTCTGTTAAAACAGGGATTGTTGAACAGAAGTAGACGTCAAATTCTAGATTGACCATGCAAATCCAATATAATTATTTAACAAACGGTACTTGGACAAGTAGCAGAAAAAACCAGGTTCGATTCACGGAAGGGAATATATTTGTTTCTTCTCTTTCTTTCACTAGCCTTTTGAATGTGGCAAATACCTCCATAATTACAGATTGGAACCTAAGTTTTAATAATTGCTGAATTTTCTTCAAGCAAAGAAATATTTGGAAAAAAAAAAAAAAAACACGTAGAGATTCTCCATCTAAAATAATGCGAATTAATGTATGCTAATGCAAATTTTAAATGTCCTTGCAAATGATTATATTTTCACAGATGATGAGTAGTGAATATGAGGAGGTAGTCTTCTAATGGATTGGGGTTGTGGATAGGTGGGTGGGTTCAGGTCCTATTCAGCATTCGAAATTGCTGTCTGCCCATCAACTTGACACCGTCTACTTTCACATAGTTCCAAAATGTTGTATTTTTCTTCTTTTTTTGTCGTTTTTAAAGGATTTTATATGTTGTTTCAATAGTTATTTGACCCAAATTCAGCAGGTTATGAAAGCGAATTTTCTGGTTCATTTTAGTTTTGTTATTTTATTTTATTTTATTTTTTGGGGCGGGGGTGCAATAAGTTTGAGATTGCCCCCCCCCCTCCCCTAGAATCATTCATGCGGACGGCCATGCATGCAAGATATAAAATTTTTCTGCGAACTTCCTATTCTTTATATTTGTATTTAATGCTCCGTGTATGCATACACGAGAGGGAAAGTAATGATTTGGGAGAATTTGTGTTTCTTTTTTATATTATATTACACATGGCAGATGCATGCACAAAACTGTCCAATTTTTAATAATACTGACACCTCTTTTACGTACTTCACAATTGTATTAAACGAAAAGATATTTTATTTCCTATAACATTTACACTAACTATCAACGAAGAAGAAATCAGATGCTAATTCAGTCAATGTTAACCAGGGTTGAATTTTTTTTTAAAAGTGTCTCAGAGGAAATCTATCGATCTATCTATCTATCTATCTATCTATCTATCTATCTATCTATCTATCTATCCATCTATCTATCTATCTATCTATCTATCTATCTATCTATCTATCTATCTATCTATCTATCTATCTATCTATCTATCTATCTGTTTACCTACCTACCTATCTATCTATCTATCTATATATCTATCTAACTATAATATATATATATATATATATATATATATATATATATATATATATATATATAAAGAGAGAGAGAGTATTCTTTTGAAATCAATATGAATCTCACCTACATAATGAATCAAATGATGAGTATACATACACATTTTTAGTACCACTCGTATATTTGTCAGATGTGGTCCTGAAGTTGTTACAGGTCACAGCCTGAATCATGTGCATATGTGTGTATTTTGTATATGCATGTGTAATCATCAGTGAGAGATACATAATACATATCATTTATGATGTAAATATATATTTTTCTTCTGTATGTCACATCCCGTGGACGTTTATTTCCTTATTTGTATTATTATGATTTTTTTTTGCAGGCTGGACTAAAGTTCAATTCAGTATCAGTTACTGTCATACATACCATTGATAACAATTGAGTAAATGTGGTAAGATCACACCTGATAAAGCAATATTTACAACAAAGAAAAACAATAGAATAAAAGTGAAACATGACACGGAAGAAACAAATCAAAATGAATAAATGCGGTGAGATCACACCTGACAAAAAACAAAAAAAAAAACAAAACAAAAAAAAAACAAACATTAAGTTGTGATGTATGGACTAAGTGGATGAATTGTGAAAGCAATTGTTATAATCAAATGTTTATATTTTGAAGGCTATTATAGCAGTGACAGGCTATTTGAATGAACAGTGGCCACTTATTTAGTTTTCTGCGATTGTGTAAAAAGACAAACAATCCAAGTTATGGAATGGATAATTAAAATCTTCAAACTTTACAATTTCTTTATATGTTTCTTTTTTACATTAATTTAAGCAAAAAATACTAATGTGTAGTAACAACAAATATTACATATGTTTGGTATCAGATTCGTGTTCCGACGACAATACTTTTTTAAAAGAGTTTTTGAAAAACTTTTTAATACCAGCACAGCGATTTCTTTGAAACAAGCTAATGCATATTGGCATTCATTTTCGACTAGATAGAGGAACGATAAAAAAATTTCGTGAAAATATGTTTGTGCGTGCATGTGTGTGTGTGAGTACATTGCCACGAAATTAAGGAAAATATTATAAACAAAACATCTTTAGTTTCCAGGAACAAGGGTACAAACACAAATATTTTCGGTGAACAAGAGAACTCAGAGGATTTTAGAAGGCCTCATTATCAATCATATCAACCAACAATATTAAACAATATTTCAAACAGGCACAGTTTTTGATTTTATCAGTAACTGTCTTAGTTTTACAAAGGAGCTTAGAATAGTTTTATGTTGACTTGTAAGTTAGATTTATTCGTCATGGGTTACTGGAGTTTATTTCGATTATTTTTGACAAATTATAACTTTATTTATGCAACTTTATACCATAAAAAATAATACAAATACATAACGCTATTTTAAATTTAGTGAATAGTTTATGGATAGACAGTATTAATGAGAAATACTTGGAAAAGATGACAAATTTGCCTATCTTCTTTAATATTTTTTAACACAGGGTTTCCATGGCAATCAGCATGAGAACACAAAACGTATGTCAGAAACTAAAACAAACTGCCTCATACTTGTAATGTATATCAAATGAAGAAAATTGGAGAGGGTACACAAAACGACTCTAATTCGATATAGTCCTTTGCTTGTTTGTTTTGTCAGGTTGTGTTCACATATCACAGCAATATCACATTCTAATAGATCAAGTACATTACTAAGACATAATCCAGAAGACACAATTCCTGTGACGTTCCAAGTAAGAATGTTGAGACTATTGTTATGCATCAGTAAGCAAGCAGACGTATACACCAATAATATTGCAATAGTCATTATTGACATTTGAGATAACATATTTTCTATAAGGTAAACACTAAATGTACAAAAATCAAAGCGGATTACCACTCTCTGTTATTTTTTCGCGAGTCATAGACGTCAAATCTGTCATGCCTATGATCGTAATCATAATCACTATGGTCGCAGTCATGGTCACGATCATCATAGTCATCATCATGATCATGTTCCATATATCTGTTCCTTCTACCACGTTTTAAGTTCAGTTCCAAATTATTTCCCCTGAATTGATTGTCGTCGCCCTACCCGACAGGAGGTTTGCTAACGTTTACAGCCAGAAGTGAAATTTCGCAACTCGCCGGAGACAGATGTTTTTTTTTTTTTATCTCCGATTTTTATTCCATTTCCCGTGCTATTTAGTTCTCTTTGTAGAGGCAGGTAGATTTCATGTGTGAATTAAAAAATGTTGTATAATTTCATGACATTTAGATTCAACCAGGTAGACGGACTATACCATGAATCATTAGTCAGGCTTGGTGACGTAACACGAGTGATGCAATACTTGGATAATAACCATAAGTCATCATAAGTGGAATTCAACCAATGAGGTAGGAAGTAATTTGTTTATTTATAATAATTTAATATTTAACACTGGACGTTTTGAATGGTATATATGCATCAGCTGAAGCTTACACTGTGCAAACAAGAAATATCTAAAGCCGTCAAAATATCAAATCTCAGGTATGTCATTAATATTCATTCATTTATCAGTCGTTCTATGCGCAGTGTTGAGTCGTTATAGTCCTTTTTGAATATATACTGTTGTTGAGCCAGTTGATACAATATGATGTTACTTGTTATGATGTTTTTTTTTATTCACTTCCCATAAATCTACATAAATGAAAGTAGCCAGTTGATAAAAAAATGATGTAACTTTTCATTATGATTATTTATTAATTTCCTTCAAGTCTACATCAATGAAAGTAGCGTGTCCTTCCAGAGTTAATAATAGTGACAGTTTGATAAGACCATTACTTTAGTATCCACGTGTCCTTCCAGAGTTAATAATAGTGACAGTTTGATAAGACTATTACTTTAGAACCCGCGTGTCCTTCCAGAGTTAATAATAGTGACAGTTTGATAAGACCATTACTTTAGTACCCGTAGAATGAATATCAATTGACTGCATACGTTTAAATATTATTACTATGCATGAATTGATTGTACACTTTATTTTGATAAAGACTTTATTCACGTGTAATATAGTATTTTCACGGTGTATGCCCGCATTCGCCGGGTCCCTCAGGTAAAAGTATATACCGCGAGAACTTGCTAGGTTTCACTTGAGGGGGGACATTGGGGCACCAGGGTGGCGGGGATGCGGTGGGGGTGGGGTGTCAATTGCAGCTGAAATTTTCATAGTATTTCAGCTTTACCATAGCGTAACTGGGGCAATTCTTCACTAAGCATAGGATGCGGGGTGTGGGGTGTCTGCAAATGACATAAAAACTGCACGCTGTAGCATAGTAGGGGCGCCAAACAAAAATAAGTACCCCAGGCACCTCAAACCCTCGCGCCGTTACTGTGAGGTGGCAAATATCTCAACTTTGGCCATTGAGAACTTCTTGGTAAAGAACAATGACACTACACAGCGTCTTAAACTTACGTTTTAAACATAACAACTTTTCACTTCATGCATAAAGTATGCTAACAAATAGGGATCCTCAGTGTGTCACAAATGACTAATTTTTTATTAACCAAGACAGCGTTTTATTATGTTACTTGAGAATTGTCAAAGATCTGATAATTTGAATTATGTTGCTCAGCTCGCATCAGTGATTACATACAACACAAAAAGGTAAAATGAAAACGATTTGTAGGTGTTTAATATATTATGAAATTGTTGTATTATTTCTAATTAGTGGAGATTAGTAGATTGTCATCTATGTCTAAAGTTTATATTGTGTGCATGATGGCGATCGGTTAAGAAGATAAATGCTTTATCGCTCCGTCTAATAGAAACACTAAATAAAACATGCATTCAAAGTAACATTCATTTATTCACCTTCCCTTCCTGGTTTCACTATGTTTAAATGTCCTTTTGCGAAATGTATCATTTTGTGAATAAAACGATTCAATATTCTATTTTATCTTGTAATCTTACATCCTCGTAATAGTCGTTTTTTATACTCTACTTTATTCTCATTCGTGTATAAATTCACATATTTCGTAATTATCCTATTTGTGTATCTTTTTGTGCATATATTTATTGATCGTTCGTTTGGTTATTTGCTTATTCTTTCATTCTCGAGTCCTCTCTTTCGTGTGACGACTTAAATGCATCAGTGCCTGTTTGTTCGTCTGTTTCTTTGAGTATCCGTTATAATTATAAGACATGCTAGTGAAATCGCAAATTGAATTAATTAGACTCCTAATGACAGTCTAGATAATAAATATTGGAAGAAAAAAAAATTGTCCGAAAAATCTTAAGGCACAGGTTACCAAATAAATTGATACAGCCGTCCGGAAAATGTATTTGCTCTCTCTCTCTCTCTCTCTCTCTCCATTAGGCGGTGTACATCTGGAAAACAATGTCTTAACAATTGTCAATAAGAAAATGATGTAGAAGTTTGCCTTAGAATTGTTTGATTTTCTCTGGACGAGAACTCCCTTTCTCAGCTAAAGATAATTTATCGCGAACAGTGCCACATTTGTGTGAAGATAGTCACAAATATTATGAAGTGCATACAACGGTTTAACAGATTTATTCTAGTTTCCTTATTTTGTTTTAGTTTCAAGGATTAATATAAAAAATATTGTTATATATAAAGATACTTTATTGATAAAGTGTTTCTTACTAAAGCTATAAAGGCAATATGGTTATTATCAGATATCAGGACAGTATTTAACACGGGGATTTGAAACATCAGAGAGCTGTGCGATATCAGTCAGTCCCTTTTGATATTTAAATGAAGTTCCAATAATCAGTTGATCAGTAAGATCAAAGGCTCAGCCTTGTTGAATTTACTCTTAGGCAAGAATCCTCGGTATGCTGGCTATATCGATTTATTTATCTATCTGTATATATATATATATATATATATATATATATATATCTTGTGTTTCTTTGTGTATTCAAAAGCCTGATGTGCAACTAATGTACATGTTTGTACAAAGTTAGTGATGAGCTGCGGTGGCTCAGTGGTTACAATGCAGAACTCGCTACCAAAAGTGTGCTGGTTCTAATCCGTATTTGCATTTTTATTTTAAAAAAAAAAAAAAGCAAAAAAACAAAACAAAACAAACATTGCATCATCTGTTTTCAAAGAAAAGCAAAGTAAAGATCGTCGCGTATGTATCTTTCTCGTGGATATAAGTTAAATTACTATATTGTATAGATGTTTGCAATAGAGTGGCAATACCATAACTGTGTTATTTGCTATTCTCCTTTTTCATGCAAACCTCTGACATACGTCAATAAGTTTTGTATATACGAAATCGACTCGCCTTTTAAGGATGATGACTCCTTGTTAATTGCTAGTCTTAGTTTCTACTACAAAACCAAGCAAAGTATACTTGTTGATAATGAAACAATTCGTGTGCATCGAAAATATGTTTTCTGTTCAGCATTTTAAAAAAAAATTGTCTTTTTAAAACTCTTAACGGTAAGAACTCACTAGTACCTCTAAGTGATATCTCTCCAATCATTTTTACGCCTTTTACCTTTCATCAATAATATACGTTACAGGTACAACGTGTGCAAATCCATTCCTTTGAATTCTTAATGTCTGATGCTGATATTCAGTCTGTTAATTGTACCTCTCTGTTATTGTTTGTAATTGTTTGCTGTGGAAACTAACATTGTGTAAAACAAATTCTCCGTGAAAAACAGTTTTAAATGGCAAAGACTCTAAATAATCATTGGTGTAATTTATTTGATCGAGATAAGTATATAAATATTTCCGTTTCAGAAACCTGCAAACTGTATCAGATTCATTAGATACCTGTATTGCTCTCTGTTTATTGAATTGTGTCAATCATGAATTGTAATTTGATATGTACAACGTGTAGTGTTTGCTCTATGTTTATTGAATTGTGTCAATCTTCAATTGTAATTTGATATGAACAACGTGTAGTATTTGCTCTCTGTTTATTGAATTGTGTCAAACATGAATTGTAATTTGATATGTACAACGTTTAGTATTTGTTCAGAGTTATTTGAAATTTTGAGTTCTTTTTCAAAGATCCAATATCAATACTTTCTTCACTTCGCTCTTTTTTCATACTTGCTTCTAGCCAACTGAAAACATTGCATACCATTATTTACTTTTTTCTCATATCTTTATAGTGTTCGGTTTTTGTGATCAGATCATTTACAATCTCTGTAACTGTTTGTGGACGTTGTTGTGTTGTTGTTTCTGATGGACACTCCACTAGTTGTAGTGCAATTTAGGCCTTTCATTTATTTATCTAACATTAAATGCTACTAATGAGTTACAATTTTGTCAGGTAAAAGTCCATTTGATCTCAGATATTTGATTGCGAACAGTGCAATATAAATTGGAATGATCAGCTTTAAAATGTCTTTAATATCCATTGGTGATGGTGTACCAATTGCAAACATTAGTAGCTTTTTTAAAAGTATGCTGTAGGCAACAGTAAGAGCCGGGTTTAATGTTACGTGGTAGATTGTGTTGATAATGTTGCTTTTTTCGCTAGACATCTTCTTATGTATTAACCAGTAATGTAGCAATGTATATTTTATTTTACATTTGTTTGTTCTCAGTTTTAAAAAAATGTTACTTAAGAGTCCATATGCAATTACGTAGTCTATTGCGAAATGAATGATCAGCTTTACACTTTCTTCAGTGTTGATGTTTGATGACATTAAACAGAGTATTTGAAAGCATTCTGTATGCAAATGTGGAAACATTGATTATGCTGTTTCGCTCGACATCTTATTATTTATTACCTGAAAATGTTAACCAACGGAAAAGCAGAGTTAAAATTCTACTTGAGTATTTTTGGAACTGGTTTGGACAAGCACAGGCTTTGTCGTTTGATGATTTCAAAGTCTAGTCGTCTCCTAGCATAGGTGCCTGCTAAGGACAACATGTTGTTTATTTGTTTGTTCATTTTTAATATCATCATCTTTTACAACTTACTGTTTAAGACTGTGTAAAGAAACAACTTTACTTTTTAGCCAAACGAAGAAGATACTAAAATAGCTACTGCACCACACATAAAATAATAATTCATGCTGTCTGAGTTGTTTAATTTCTTTCACGTAGTCTGATTTCATCATATTGCTATGTTATGCACATTCTTCGAGATTCTGGACTATTCTTGTTCATTCTGTAACCGTTGATCTTTGGCTTCTCAAATTGCTATGAACGTTTAAAAGTTGTCTTTCAATTTCAACTCTATGTGCATTTTGTTGGCTTTTGTGAAGTTGCCTGGTTAGGTTTTTCTAAACTTGCTTTCACCTTGATTTCTTTCTTCACTATCTTCCATTTATATAACATGGAAATTCGTAAGATAGATCAACACCAAACTGATTCTTAGCAAGGGCTAGTTGCAAGATGATTTTGCTATGTAACTTGCAGGTAGTTAAACATAATAAGAACTGTAATTTGAATTTCAAAATATGTCCCAGATGAGAAATATCAACAAAATATAAATAAACAAAATATAAATTAATTTTAGAGAACTAGAGCTTATAGTAAACTTTATCATACTGCATACTGTAGAATACAAAAGAAAAATAGAAATTGAGAAAAGAAAACAAAAAATTAATCACAACTTGAGAAGCGAAAACACAACACCCCAATGAATATAACAAAGAGGACAGGGGTCAAAAATAGCACAATGATGAGAGCTCAGATTAATTAACACGACAAGAAGTAGAATTTTACAAACATTGAGGCAAAACGTTAATTCTTATTAAATGTATTAGGTACGCCATCAATTGACTTATATCATAGATGACTAAAGTTCACTAGACCTAAAGATGTGATAATGGTATTCGAATTTATCATGTCATACTATAATCTTCGTTTGATAAGGATATGTTTCATTGGTAAAACTCTAGCCGTTGGAAACATATAAAAGACAAAATCCAATTACCGAGAGAAACGAGCACCACAAAAGTTGATTCATTCAAGATAGCTGATTTCATGATACTTCATCGCATAATAAAAATGTTCACTTTTAATGATAGCTATTTTAAAATGTATAACTAAATGTACAAATGCATTTCAATAAAGAAACTAGTACACATTTTATTTATAAATATATTTTCTTACATTTTCTATTTTTTCATTCAAAAGTCAAATTTCAATTCTTGTTGCTCCTCTTCCAATTCTGCAATAAAGAATTACCCTGCTTTTTTGTCTTCTATAAATTTCATATCTCTGTCAAGTTGTGACTTATCCATTTATTTGCTATTTAAATAAAGAAAACTATCAAGGGCGGCGAAGAATGTTAAATGAATGAATTTGAAATGAAGATGATGATAAAGTAGACAAGCACACTATCAAGCTCAAGTTGATGTTATTGAACGTCGTTTTAATAGTTTTGATGTTGTTGACGACACAAGGTTTAACAGTAGGGTCAAAGCAAAATGAACTGAATTAATTACTCAAATCTTCTGGCTATACTGTAGACGATGACTTTGAAAACAAACATGCAAGAAATATGTGTAGAGACATTAATAATTAGCTGTATATCAGATTCAAAGGAAGATACGGTAATGTAGCAGCCTTATGGATTTCAACAAATGGCGAAACAAGACTTTTTACACCTAGTTCAACATAGAATCAACCATTTGAGTATATTTAATGGAAACAATACATACAACGACTTCCATCATAACAGATTAATTTCAGAATAGATTAAACAGACTACGAAATAAAAAAAACGCAGCCGAAATATCGATTTGAACCTACTGTTACAAAACTGCAACCAATACTGGAAGAAAGTTTGTATGATACAAACGAATTAAGTATTGGTTTAAGAAATAGTGGTGCAAGATTTTGGTCGTACAAATCAACATATTAGAAATGAATTAAGACAATTGGGCACAGCAATAGATGAAATCTTTGTTTAAATTCACGATGAAATTCAAAGATTACAACATGTACATGCAGATCAAGAACAAATTAATCGAAGATTTAGCCCAAATGAAGAAAGAGAGATGGGGGAAATACAGAATCTATTGAAATTGCCGCATCAAACAAATAAGCTCTAAAATTAGAATTCGAACATTTTGAATTAGACAAATGTAAAAATATGAGATGTAAAATAGTTGGAAAGAATAAATAGTTGAAAATATTTACAAGTTTGCCTGAAGTTTTGGTAGTGTGATAGGTTGGTTGCTCAGGAGTACTAGGCAAATTGTTTCCTGTCTTGCTGAACATGCTATACTACTTGTTTGTCATTAGCGGTATAACTATTTGTATGTTTGATCAAATTTGTAAACAAAGTATACAGAGGGGTTAAAGGCTGGTAAACTATATAAAAAGTAAGCTATAGCAGCTCCAACAGCCACGAGTATCAAAACAAATGATGATTTATTTCGTGATCAATGTTGCTTTTGGAGTTCTAAATTACTATGTATCTCCTGAACGTCCGAGTATCTGACAAGAGGAAAATCGTCATCGAGGTTCTTCTTCTCTACATAATCGCTGCCCACCTTGTCTTCCTTTTTGCCCTCTGTAATTTCTCGACATTCTGTCAATGATTGTTAATCAGTCTTTTGAATAACTATCTTTATTACCTGTTTATTGATGGTATTCTTTAATTCAAGTTTAAACATGTCACTAAATTTCTGTAAATTGTTGTTCTATCCAAGGATACTAACCAGTTTCATTACTAGGTCACACGGTATCAAACAGATACCGTCACCACTAACAACATAGTCCAATTTCATGTTTAAATCTGTTATATATTGCTGGAAGTTTACCATGATGATTTTACCTGTCATAATATCCCTGTGCTAAATTAATAGCTGCATTAGGTTTTTCAGTGTCTGAATATATGGAAAGAGAGTGAGTAATAGATGTTATGTTTTGCACCTGTGGACCAAGCATGCATGTGATCTAATATTTTGATTTAGGCTTGAAATACTTTCTTCTGTCAGACTGTTGTATTATTCTGTATTATAGGTGAAAGAAGTAAATCCAACCTGTAGGTTCTTCTTTGGCAGATAATGAGATAATGTTCTACAATATTCAATATTATTTGCTCGATATATATATATATATATATATATATATATATATATATATATATATATATATATATAGTTAAGTTTATAGGCAGCTTAAAAAATAGCATGTGTAGACTCACCAAAACCTGTACAGTTTTATGTCATTCCGACTCTTTATCTATCAAGCGTGTGCTTTTTCCCTTGAGATTTTTCCAGTCAAGCTGTAGAGAAATTTAAAATATTTGCAGATCAAATTAAATTGCTCAATATCAATGCAATTGCTATTTAATTTGAATGCACTGCCAACAGGTAAAGATATTTTACACTGAGAATTCACCTGGAAATAAACATACAATTGGTACACTGATTTCACTAACTCTGGTATGTTTTGCCAGCAGGAATACCACAACCAGATATTGCCATCCACACTGCCAAGTTCATTGATTCTGCCAAACTTTTATGTTGCACATCGATCTGTATCTTTTCACACAGTCGTCATTGTCAAATTTTAAAGTGTACTTATATAAAAATGTTTAATGGTTTCTATGTGCAAAATTATATTTTAGTATATTAAAGACTTTTCAATACAGTAAATTTTATCTCGTTAAATTCATTTGATATGTTAACTGGTTTAAGGTTAGTTAACCAATTTCATGCATTAAATTAAGATGGAGGACAAGGGCAAGGTGTTGCTTGGGTTAGTTTCTTTTTCTATCAGACTTTCATTGTTTGATTCAAGAAATTAGTATGCAAACGTTTATTGTGCAAATACATTGAACCTCTGTTTACTGTTTTTCCACATTCACGTGTAAATCTCTGCTGATTTTTACCTCTAAACTTTAAATATTCTTCATTGTAATAACTTATTAATCTCGTGTTATTTTAACATTTATTGCATCTCTGGTATTTTATATTTCATTGTCCCGTTTCCTCTATAAGTCTATGTTGCATCTATAATATTTTGCAACTACCGCTGTTCTTTCTGAATATGTTTTTCCTTCTGCATATGATTATGCCATTGTACCATTATTATCAGTAGTTTAATTTCAATTACTACTAGTTGTCTGTGATAAGTATATATATATATATATATATATATATATATATATATATATATATATATATATATATATATATATATACGCACTTTACTGGCTTTTACTTCATTCTGAAGTTGCCCAAATGTTTCCCATATAGACTGATTTTTTTTTTTTGGGATAATTATTTGCTATTGAAGGTTTTATAGATGCATTAATACAGCATTTGGTTCCATTAATTTCGTATTTCCATGGTCTGGAATATTCCCTTACGATATTGAGCAATTGTTATGAAGCATTTAGCAAGGTAGCAAGACATGACATGCTATTTGCAGGTGTAGGGCATGAACAGGCTAATTATTCTATTTTTGATCATAATTTGCTACTAGACAATTTAGTTATGACCTCATCGATCAATACAAAGAAGAATAATGAAGACAGAACTTCTCCTTGCCTTACTCCTTGATAGATATTTAACCAATATGAGATTTTGCCATTTATCAATACTGTACGCTTCGTGTCAGTATATGCATGGCTTATTGTACGCCAAATTTTGCATGAAATTCCCAAGTCAAATATCTTCACCAACAAACCATTTATCCAAACTACGTCAAACGTGCGTGTGTCTAAAAAGGCAGTAAAGGTATAGTCGCCATGTAAATGATTATACTCTGCGATTTCTAATAAATTATAAGCAGAAGTGAGGAAACTAAACAATTTGTGTAACCTTTGATGTTGTTTATTTGGAAAAGGTATTTTTGCATCTCGTTGAGACAGGTATTTGTTAGTAAAACTTAGTAAAATTGCTCAAAAAATTGGTCCAAAAACCCGAAGCAGTGTATCCGGACGGTTACAATCAAGTTCCGTATTATTTTTGGGTCGTTAGTTGTATATCGGTACTACGATTCCTTGTTTCAAGTCTGATGGGAAATACTCAAAAGAGAAATGACTTTAAACAATTTTGTAACAGCTCATAGAAAATACTGCCACCACGGATGTCATGCTTATTCTGTATCATATCGCATCCGGGTACTTTAGATGTTTTTAAATATCTTACAGAGAATTTAAGTTTGATCATACTTATTTATTGTTCCATCTGAGGTTATTACATTGATGAG
The DNA here is from genome assembly GCA_029931535.1 of Margaritifera margaritifera. Lineage (NCBI taxonomy): Eukaryota > Metazoa > Mollusca > Bivalvia > Unionida > Margaritiferidae > Margaritifera > Margaritifera margaritifera. Next base: position 2,603,039 of record JAQPZY010001469.1, read on the forward strand.
ATGTGTTTTTATTTGTTCCAAGCGCTCCTCTATTTGAACATGGACTGATTCAACATAGTTTTAATATGAATTAGGGTTACCAATATCCCCTAAAACTTACGCAACAAATGAGTCTGAAACAGATTGTGGGTCAACTTTGAGACACAATTTTAAAGCCATTAGTTTGCAGCGTTTAGGTGGCGCTCTACAGTTTCGTATTTTACACAGTGTTAGATATAAAAAAAAAGAATTTCCCAGGTTTTCCTCACTGGTTATATTATCTGTTTAAAAAGCCCTTACATATCTTAGATATCGTTAAAAGAACGTTTAATTCCTTTTTTGTTTGGTGTATGATTGATGAGTGTAATTTGGGTTATAGAGTATACAGCTTTCCCTTGCTTCAGATGTGCACCTATCAAAAAACTGCTAGCTTCGCTTCGCAGTTTTCACTTCCTGGACTTCAAATGTTAATTGTAGAAAAACAAGGCGGTGACGTTTTTTTTTTTACTTTTCATATATTTTGTAATTCATTCATTGCACTTTCAGAAGCTGGTTTGCCCTACTTTAATATCTGCTAAAAATAGTATACCTTGAACTAATTCGGGCTGATTTTTCGAGCACATGGGAACAGCCATTTTGGTTAACTGTGTGCTTAGGTCATCTACAGTTTCCACAAGTGAAATATGTAAAGAAATGTCAGCCACAGTAAATGAAAGTAGCATAGATGTATGCCAACATTCTCTCCATTGTGCATGTTGCAAATTCAGACAACTTCATCTTACACGTGTCACTCTTTCAGAAGTACGTAATATCTTTAGAGCGCAACCACAAAGACCACATATGTATTATTATTGTATGATTTTTTTGTATAGCTGAAACATTTAAGTCGCAAGCATCTAAACAGTCCTTTTGAATAATTCTCATGTATTTTTCCACAGAACAGTATTCATTAGTAGCAAAATCCCAAACAAGCCCAGACCCCCCTCCCCAACTGTGATGAAAAGTGGACTATTTTAAAAATGCACATTGCATTTTCTCAACATAGCAACCACTGTTATGCTGAAGGACAGGAATATGAAACTTACCATAATTATTCCTGAGATGTTACTAATAAATTTTACAATTTAAACATGGATGGAACAGATCAGGTTCACAGAGGTCAAAGGGTAAAACAGTTTGCTTATTCTTCTAATACTATTATATGGAAGAAAGCGGACCTACTTTGTCATCATTTTGTCATTAATTTTAATGCAAATGAATAAAAATAAACATTTTTGCTATATTTTTCTTTCACTTAATGCAACAGTTTTAAATTTAAGTTGACTTTACTCCTGTGTTCTAATACTTCTAATTTCCCCACAATTGAGGTCATTGCGCACACAATACTGCCACAGGGCGTATTGTGTAAGCAAGAGCAAAATAAGCATAATTAGCTTATTTGCATGCATAACATCAACGTTAATGTACCGTTTGCTGAGAAAATCCTACACGATGATCTGAAAATAAGAAATTAAAGTACACAAATTGTTATATTTGTTTTAAGGTGGCGCTCCACAGTTTCGTAATTAGCCTATGGTTGGATTTTTAAAGAAAAAGAATTTCTCCGGTTTTCCTCACTCGTTATCCTGGCTATTTGGAAAAGATCTTGTATATCTTAGATATCGTTAAAAAACTTTTGATTCCCTATATTTTGGCGTATGATTGATGGGTGTAATTTGGGTTATTGAGTATACAGCTTTCCCTTACTTCAGATGTGCACCTATTAAAAAAAATTGGTCACTCATCTTAGTCATTTTCACTTCCTGGACTTCAAACGTAAGTTGCATAAAACCTAGGCGATAACTTTTTAAAACTTTTTATATATTTTGTATTCATTCATTGCACTTTCAGAAGCTAGTATTGCCTACTCTGGCAAAATTAGTTTTCCCTGATTTAATAACTGCTAAAGATAGTGTACTTTGGACTAATTTAGGATGATATTCGAGCACATGGCGGCAGCAATTTTTTTCATCTGTGTGCTTAGGTCATGTACAATTTCCACAAGTACTATATATAAAGAAATGTCAGCCACAGTACATGAAAGTAGCTTAGAGGTATGCCAACATTCTTTCCATTGTGTATGTTGCAAATGCAAACAACTTCACCTTACACGTGTCACTCTCTCAGAAGTACGTAATAACTGTAGGTTCGCCAAACCAGTGTTATGTCACATTGTGCTGCTTCTTCCAAACTGTGAAAAGTTTTGTTAGTGTATTCTTGGCTGGGCTTAAATTGACACAGGTCAGAATACAAATGTTCTATTAAATCTGCCTGTCCTTGTTTCATAATGCTACTAGTTTAATACATATTCTCATGAAATTTTATAGAGTGGTTCAGATCAGCCTTAAATCATGCCCATAACTTGTTATATTTTAAAAATCCATGTCAGATACACTCTCCTTTTAATTAAAGGTAGATAAATAAAAGAAGCCAAGAAGAAATATAGGAAAACAAAACACATTACATGGGCCCCACTTATGAGTCTATACTACTACTACTACTACTGCTAATAATAATACTAATAAGAAGAAGAATAAGAAGAAGATGAAGAAGAACAATAACAAGGACCTATATTATCTAAATATTCTTACATGAAATTTCAAGCGCAGAGTTGTTGGTCGAGGTGTGTGAATGTGGATCCATGTTTGAAGACTGGATTTCACGAGGTATTAATACCCTGGTGTATTGTTCTTCTTATCCGTTGAACGGGCCGCACCGAAAATAAATTATTCTGCATCCGGCATCGTGTGTGTATTTACTAAAAACATGCATTTTTTTTTTACGTTCCCTAGTCACACATACGAGAGAAAGTTTCCGATTAGAGAAATAAGAGGAACCTTCTTGGCCTAAAACAGCTTATTTACTCAGAACGACAGAAAGAAAATTGCATGCAAAAGGGCTTTTTCTTTAAACTCGTCTGCCCCACCGTAACCTGTGCGTATTCTCATTCGCGTATCAATCATAATATGGCTCAGAATATGAGTAATTTCACGCAATTACCTGCCAATCATCCGGTAGTTGTTTTATTCATCAGAATGACAGATAATATGCTGGACGATTCGCTAAAGTGGTTATTTCTCAATCCATCTTCGATGCTCGCTCTCTTGTCAGACACATATACATGTACATCGACCATTGTACTTCAGATTGGGAACAATTGAACTGCATCTGAAAATTTCAAAGACTTCATTTCATTCTTTTGTAAGTAAGGCAAATATGCAGTTTTTTCTGATATCAATATTGGTCGAATCCCTCGGGTGTGTTGAAACCCTCGCTGTTAGGGATCGGGCTTCAACGGAAAGAGAGTATCGAATGCATCACTAGTGATCTCACGGCGATCGATTGGTATCAATAACTTTTCTTTTTGCTAATAATGATCATAATTACAGAAAATATAACTTGTATTCCTAACAATTACCCTTGATAAATGTATTTTATATGTCTTTTTATATGGGAATCCTGTTGTCCTCTTTTATATAGATTAAAAACAAAATTAAACAATTTACGGATTGGTTCTATTTAGCGAGCTGTCCTCGTTTCTTTTGTGAACCATTAAAGTGATCTTTTTAACAAAGAAAAAAACCTCATCCTATTTAGTAAGTGCATTTCTTCAATGGATATGATTTAAAAAAGGCTTCTGCTCTGGCTGCTTTTACATACTTTCAGCACCCTCATAAAGCAACCTAATTTCTAAACAGCGGTCATGTTTGAGTAGGAAGAGTGTTGAAAATTTTCTTAAAATGTAAGTGATATAATTGGCAAGTGGGATGTGGACAAAGATATGTCTCGAAATAGTAACAGAAGAAATCCAATTTACATATATTAAGACCATTGATATAAGATAATATCCTACTGACTGGGAAGTATTATTTGCTATGTCCATAGTTAAAATAATGCGTGCATCATTCAACACTCTCTCATCTTTCCCTCACACACACACACACACACACACACACACACACACACAGGGTAATGAAGAGCAATGAGCACAATCAGGCAAAGCTTTCTCCATCGGTGATGTAAATCACTGCTTAATTCCCAAGTTACATGTCGTGGGAGTGTACTCTTGAGTTTGATGACATGATGAATTTCACTTTACCATGTCAGATAACGTGCTTTCTTCATAAGTCTTTATCATTTCTTTTCAGATCATTCATGATCCAGGCATTGTGCAGTGTTATTTTCCTTATCGGAAGGTTTCCCAGCTGCAGGTTAGACACTCAGCGATGTCCTTACGGCTGTATGTGCAGTATAGAGGAAATTGGCCAGAAGCTCAGTCTTTCATGCGAGACCAGTGCTCAGAAATTATTGTCAGATTATTTTTATTTCCCATCCACGCTGCCGAACAATACCAGGGTATTTTCACTCAATGTTGCAAATGAAGATTATGCATTTCAAGAATCAGATGTATCGTTTGCAGACATAAGCTGGAGAGAGGTCGAGGAAATCACTCTACGAAGTGTAACACATTTTCAGCTGACTAAAACGCGACTTGCCGGGGTTCCAAGACTGAGAGTTTTACGCCTGCAGGCGGAAACGTTAAACAATATATTACATTCTGACGCTTTTCTTCTGGTGCCAAACATAGAGGTTTTGGACCTCAGCTACAATCCATGGTTGTCACTGCAAAATGTTGTTGCAGCCTTAAACAAATCGCTTCCGATTTTAAAATATTTGGATCTTTGTAGCTTACAGAATGCGTTTAATGATCCTTTTATTTTGAATAAGGATTTCGCTATGGCTATTGAAAGCAAGCCTCTTATAACTCTCAATGTGAGCAACACTACGATATCTTACTTGGAACATGGTCTCACTTCTGAGTCGATCCGTTACTTAAATATATCACACACTTCTCTCACATGGATTGCACGTCATCCAAACGAACATTTGATTCCCAACCTAGAGGAAATAGATTTTTCCCACACAAATGTACCTTATTGGAAAATGTCTATTATGATGCGAATGACGTCCATCAGTCACACAGTTATCTGTCCTCGATATGCTTCGTCAATAAAAAGATACATTGGAAATAACATGGCAAGCGTCGACCCCATTTACATTTATGGCTATCGTCTGAGCTTTAAGTAACACAATAGGTGTGGAGGAAATTCACCTTCGTTATTCGAACATTCGATGGTTAAACATTACAATAAACATAACACTTTTCAGCCTGAAATATATCGATCTTGAAGGAAATTCTCTGGAGTTTTTGTCTCCCAGCTTCATTCAAAGGGCTCCAAATTTACGAGAGATCTATCTCGCAAGGAACAGATTATCGTCAATGATAAACCTCGGAACTCTTTTTCAAGGCAGTGCAGAATTGGAAGTCATAGATCTATCTCAGAACGGTCTTACATCCATTCCTTGGCCCATGTTTATGTCGACTCCAAAACTAAAAATGTTACGTCTCCAAGGAAATTCTTTGTCCGTTTTGTATTTTTCTGTCGAGAAGTTGCTTAACCTGAAGCTAATAGACTTGAGAGACAATATGATAAAATACATTTCCAGAGATATGATAAATGGAATAGTGTCCATTGGTAATGAACAACCTTGGTGGAAGAATAATACCGTCGATACAAATGCATCTGAGATAAATGAAAGTAAAGGTCTATCAGGGATGAATAGTTCAGTATTAATAGGCGAATTAATGAATGATCAATTAGCCATAGACCTAACCGGTAATATAATGGAATGCACGTGTGATAAAGTTTTGTTCACTCAATGGATATTAGACACAAACATTCCACTTTTGAGCAAGCACATGTACACATGCAAACTCGATAATAACTTGAATTACATGACGTCAGAGCTTTTGAATGATTTAAAGTATCACTGTAAACTCAAGAATTTTCTTGGTTTAATAATCGCTACACCCTGTACTATATTTATAACGATAGTGTTTGCATATATTATTGTAAGAAGACGGCGGAATATATCAAGAAGGGAATTACGTACTAATGCTTTGATGGAGAGATACAATGTCAATGAAAACGAAGATCGACAGCGATATTTCGTGTTCTTATCGTTTGCAGGAAAAGATGATGAGCTTGTGAACAATTACATATACCCCGAACTGGACAAATTTATGAGAGAAAAATTTGGTAATAATGATAATTTGATATGTACAGGAGATTCACATTTTACACCTGGACGCTGGATTGCCGAAGAGATTGATCGCTGCCTTAATAGGTGTGATGTGTTTGTTATGGTCGTAACAAAGCATTTCATCGAAAGTGAGTGGTGTAAATACGAAGTAATGTTGGCCAAACAGAAAAATAAATTCAAGATATTGCTTGTTAATGAAGAGGTCTACAGGCAAAAGATTCCGTCAGCTCTACAAGATATTTTAAAATTTTGTACCCGAGCAACATGGCGATTACAAAACGGTCAATTTGTCATCAGACCCAACTGGTATAAGATTTTTGAGGGAATGGTTGAAGCATCTGTCGAAAATGTGGACGAAGTCAAGTAGGGAACATACTTTTCTTTCGCTCGGTTATTTATGTAATATTTTTCTTTCATCCAAAATCAATCCTTTTGACATTCGTTATTTCTACGCCGCTGATTTCAACCGATTCTTGCGAATCCTAGTTTTACTCTCAAGCGAACGGGAAGTGACACTTAGTGGTCTGTAAAGGGGATGAAACCGGAGACTCCGGGTGAAACCACCAACTTTGACTAGGCGATCACTAATACAGCAGCACTTACATGAAAGCCATTGTTACTTTAAAACCGAGCTACGTAGACATCTGAAAATGCACATTAACATGAAAACTAATACTACTTATCAGAAAGCAGGAAATACTTCATTAATACTTTGTATTTATTCAGAAAACCGATTAATAGTCTACTTTTATTGCAGTTCTATGTGACTTACTTTCCAAAGCTACATAGAAAATACAATATGGTATATAATTATTTTCAAGAAAACCTCCTTACATATGTCGGTTAGAAAAATTCCTTTTGTTTTTGTAAAACTTTAGGGATATTTCCTTGACATATTTCAAGAAGAAAATGTTTTGTTTTATTTATTTACAGTTGATATGTAAACGATGCAAATTTAAATGTGATATCATTCATTTCCTTTTAAGTCTTTTTAATTCTGTGTATTGTCTTGTCGAAATAGTCACTATTCAATTTATACAAGCATCATGAAAGAATTTAAATTCTCTGGATTTCACCATTATTTAGGAAGGCAAACAATCTCATCATAATATGCCAATGGAGCGATTTGTATTGTCTGCAAAGTAGATATTAGAATAATGCTGATGGATTTAGGACACAAACAACCAATATCTAAATGTTTAAGGTTTTATAAAGTTCCTTGTTTAAATAATCGGACCTCTAAGATAAGAAAGATCTATTAAAATCTACCTTTCAATATGAGATAAATTGTCACTGTTTCACTGTTGATACTCTTTAGAGGCATTTCTTTAAAGCACTTATTGCTCCGTTATATGGGAAAAAAATTGTATTTGTCAGTCAGTACGAATAATACTGAATCTTGAAAGATATTGGTCATAAACATCGTTATATGCCTTTAAAACAAAAAGTATCAACGTTTCATCACATTTCGAGCCATGTAATTTCTCCGTCGAATCGAGAAACGCCGCCGTTTTTCACATGCGAGCTAATTAATCCGATGTTGATCGCCGTCATCCTTGAGTCAACTGATTTCAGAAGTAAGCTGGAACACACGATTTGATGACGTCACCGCTGTAAACACAAGAATCAAACACCACGCTATGTCTGATACGGTAGGTGCTCCTCATGTGATATTTCTTTAGATTACTTTGTTCGATATATAAATACGAAACGACTTTGAAGGAACAAGGTAAAGCATATTGTTTACGATTTGTGTACAAACTTATTTAATTTCAAACTAGGACGTTACATCTTCAATTCTTTGTTCCATGAAATCCGTCGTGACACCTGCACTGGGGTTGAATAATCTACAGAGTTTCGAATGTCGCGCTACAGTGACATCCACACTGTTATGATCTTAAAACAACATTGTCGTTGGAATTTCAACGAAGAACCAACCCCAGCAAGCTCACTGGATTCATGATTTGGTACGTTTGTCCAAGATTCAATGTATGCAAATACAATACAAACGTATATAATTTCAAAGTTTCAAACCAAGGGAATAACGTGTTAGATCTAGGACCTGAAATGATTGCTGTCCAAAGTGAAAGGTGTTATATATTTATATATATTTGCATTTATTTGCATTTGGCTTTTAGGCAGATGTCAGCCACGTGAGCGATCTTAGGCACTATTTGGCCTCTTGTTACTCTTTTCCACTATTTTTTTTTCTTCATTACATACTAGGTTTGAATCCTTGTAAAACCTATTTCTTGCTGCCTATTCTTCTGTTACTAATCATAGTAGTACTCATGACTCTATATAATGCACTTGTCTGGAGCCCAGAGTACAGTCCAATCCCCGAATTATTCGAGACCTTGAAATCGCATTATTCAACAAGTTCAGCTGACAAATCCATACCACTGACTTGTTATCTTACCCACTCTCCCCACCTCCTCCGCAGATATGGTCATAATTGACCCATAAACATACCATAAAGACTCATTACATGAGAATGCTTGAAACATAAAATGAATAAGTTAGATTTATATTAATGGATATGAAAAAGACTTTTTGAATACTTGCATAAAACAAACAATGCATTTCATTGTTACTTTTCAATGCCATTTTATTGGCTTTACTACATAAAAGTGCCTTCATGTAAAAGGTCCCGATTCCATTTACTTTCTGTAATCAAGTTCATTCCCTTTCATCATCACGTGTGTTTTGTTGGGCAGAGTATTTAAACAGCTCTGAATTTATGCATTACTGAAAGTAGCACTAAATGTATTTTAAACTGAATCCGGGTGTATTTAAGCTTCTGCAGAGCTTGCATCATATGAACCTTCCTATTTCAATATTGTGATCATCAACTGAGCCGTCGTTTATTGTTCCATTGTTGTTGAAATCATAGCTCCTTTCATATGTTGTGGTAAATTTATTTGCTGGCTTAAAACTGGTGTAATTTGCTTCTTTAGAATTTATTACTGTGTCATTAAAGTTTATTACTATGAAATCATTAAGCAGAACCACTTACTAACTGGTAGACAAAAGAAGTGAAGCCAAGCATGTCACGTGTGTCTTCTATTATGGACACTGTTAGATTAAGCATGTCATGTGTGTCTTCTGTTATGGACAATGTTAGCTTAAGCATGTCATATGTGTTTTCTATTATGGACACTGTTAGATTAAGCATGTCATGTGTGTCTTCTGTTATGGACAATGTTAGATTAAGCATGTCATGTGTGTCTTCTATTATGGACAATGTTAGATTAGGCATATCATGTGTGTCCTCTGTCATGGACAATCTTAGATTAAGCATGTCATGTGTGTCTTCTATTATGGACAATGTTCGATTAGGCATTCTATGTGTGTCTTCTATTATAGTCAATGTTAGATTAATCATGTCATGTGTGTCTTCTATTATGGACAAAGTTAGATTAAGCATGTCTTGTGTGTCTTCTATTATGGACAATGTTCTATTAAGCCGTCATTAATTGTTCCATTGTTGTTGAAATCATAGCTCCTTTCATATGTTGTGGTAACTGTATTTGCTGGCTTTACACTGGTGTCATTTGCTTCATTAAAATTTATTACTGTGTCATTAAAGTTTATCACTATGAAATCATTGAGCAGAACCACTTACTAACTGGTAGACAAACGAAGTGAAGCCAAGCATGTCATGTGTGTCTTCTATTATGGACAATGTTAGATTAAGCATATCATGTGTGTCATCTGTTATGTACAATCTTAGATTAAGCATGTCATGTGTGTCTTCTAGTATGGACAATGTTTGGATTAAGCATATCATGTGTGTCCTCTGTTATGGACAATCTTTGATTAAGCATGTCGTGTGTGTCTTCTATTATGGACACTGTTAGATTAAGCCTGTAATGTGTGTCTTCTTTTATGGACAATGTTGGATGAATCATATCATGTGTATCATCTATTATGGACAATCTTAGATTAAGCATGTCATGTGTCTTCTATTATAGACAATGTTAGATTAAGCATGTCATGTGTGTCCTCTATTATAGACAATGTTAGATTAAGCATGTCATGTGTGTCCTCTATTATGGACAATGTTAGATTAAGCATGTCATGTGTGTCCTCTATTATGGACAATCTTAGATTAAGCATGTCATGTGTCTTCTATTATAGACAATGTTAGATTAAGCATTTCATGTGTGTCCTCTATTATAGACAATGTTAGATTAAGCATGTCATGTGTGTCCTCTATTATGGACAATGTTAGATTAAGCATGTCATGTGTGTCTTCTATCATGGACAATGTTAGATTAAGCAAAAGAATGATTTGAACAGCGTATACAGTATACCGATAATGTACATGCAAATTGTGAGAGGGTGGTGGGTAAAAGAAGATCTATTTGTCAAATGGGAAACAGAAGAAAGTTATAATTTACATGAAATAATTACTCCTTTTTTAACAGTTTCCCTTTCAAATTACTTAAGAAAAATTTGGAGGCCATGTATATACAGCATTATATTTGATATTGCGTTTCAGATACTGCTGAATAAAGAGTCCCAAGTGTATAATGTTTGTAATAATTAGTAACTTTATATTTTTATCATCTGACCATATATATATATATATATATATATATATATATATATATATATATATATATGTATATGGTCGGCATAACTTAATTTTGTTTGATAGTTTCACAACGACTGGTAGTAGACGAAGCTATCACTCAAGTTAATTGTTAAAATGGCTTCTCTAATCCCTCTGTGAGTTCAATTCGACAGCTGCTTATTTAAAAAAGTAGTAAATCTGTATTTATTAACATACTCCAGGATATTGCAATGGATTGGATACCAAGAACTTAGGCGATTCCTAAATGTGCTAACAAACCATGGTTTGATGATGCTTGTAGGGATGCTATGAGGACATGGAGAAAGGTCCTTAGAGAGTTTAATGCCAATCAAACAATGAAAATCTGAATAAAAACTGTTAGCATTGAGCAAAAGCTCATTGCACCTTTTGAGAGAGCAAGAGAAAAACATGGAGATCCTAAGTCTCCAGGTTGAGCTCTCACTTCACTATTAAATCTGTACGGAATATGGTATGGAACATTATCGGCAAAAATAGAAAAGTTGTATCAAACGCTTAAAAAAATCTAAAAAATAGGTTGTGATCCTACCAGAAATATACAACACATTGTATGAAACAATCTCACGAAAGTCCTCATAATAACTGTTATGAAAACTTCTGCTGTGTCAAAAACCTGAAAGATAAGGTTCCATTAAATTTTAAATCTGCTAAAGCTGAATATTACAATAAATCTTGCTCTTGAGAACTTCAGCTCAGATTCTTGATTGAGCCCATGACTCTTCCGCAGGACCAGATGATATCCACTATCAGCTACTGAAACATTTATCTGATACAGTTCTCAATACATTACTAAACATTTTCAGTATAATATGGGAACTGGCGACCTCCTGCCATCATGGTGAAAAGCAATATTGATACAATAACCCAAACCTGCAAAGGACCAGACTGACCCTTCTAAATGTCATCCCATATTACTAACAAAGCTGTATTCGCAAAACCGTGGAATGACTGATAAATGAGAGACCCCTCTGGTATCTGGAGTTCAATAAGCTCCTATAAGACTTTGGGTATGGATTAAGATGTGAGAGAATCACAGCTGAACATCTCATCATACTTGAAGCATTCATCAGAACTTTCATAAAGAATAAAAGATATATTAGCCATTTTTTTTTTCTTGGAGAAAGCTTATGACACCACATGAAAGTACGACATAATGACCTATTTGAGCTAGGTTAATGGTTGCGTATCTGCCTTTATATCAAACGTTTATAAAAATAGAAATTTCGGAGTTAAGGAAGGTTCCACCCTTTCTTAAAGTTATCCTCAGGAAATGGGTGTACCTTGTGGCAGCATATTGACAGCAACCATTTTCAACATCAACATTTACAGCATAGTGAAATGCTATAATTCTGGAACTGACTGCTTTTTATATGTTTATGACTTTTTGATCTGTAATAGTTCCAAAAGCATGCATACTACTAAATGACAATTACAGATTGACTCAACAGAATTATAAATTGGTCAGAAGAAAACGGGTTCAAATGTTCTAATTCTAAAATCGTTTGTATGCACTTCTGCCTATTACATGAAATTCATGATGACCCAAAAATTCCGTCTTAATAGTTCTTTTATTTGTTTTGTGGAGGAGATCAAACGTTTAGGTCCTATTTTTTACCATAAACTAACTTTCCTTCCAGGTATTAGATACATAAGGGGCAAATGTTAAAAAAACCTGGATTTATTGCAAGTTGTGGCAAGCAAAGATTGGGTAGCAGTCAGGAAGGTTTTGTTCCAATTATACAGAACTGTGGTAACATCTTAAATCATTATCCCCTTTAGATTCGTTTCATTTTCACCTGAAATAGGGGTAGGAAACGTCTTCTTGGGGTTACTTCTGATTGCATGCAAACACATCTGTTTCCGAGAGATTTTTGTTTAGCCGGATGCTGAGGTGTATAAGACACATTTCTGATTGGATGTTTTGCTTATTGGACCCACGATTTGTGTTTCCTGGTTTCTTTTTACTCCAAATCTCAAACTTAGACTACTTTTAGGAAAGTGGCATTGAGGTATGCCAACATTCTCTCCATTGTGCGTGTTGCGAATACAAACAACTTTATCATATACTAGTTCCGGTTTTAGAAGCATGTAATATCCTTATAGTTGAACCTTTATTCACAGTACGATGCACTAATAACCCCTAGTGATACCATTATGTGCATACAACAGGCATATGGCAAATTCTGCCCTGGTGCAAAGTTTAGGATTCAATCAACTGGGAAGTGTACTAAAGGAACGATAGAAAATGCTGCTATTGTTACTTCCCTTCTTTTATGTCACTGGGAGTGATTCTGATACATAAAATGACGACTCCAAGAATGGATTTGTGTCTTCAAAAAAAAAATAAAATAAAAAAAATAACCCTTCATCTTCATCTTCTAGGACACGTTGTGAGTTTATTTCGAGTAAAAGTGCAAGATTTGAGTCTATGTAAAACGGTAATCACTGAACACTTTTGTTGGACATTTTTAACCCTGCGTGTAAATAGGCACCTAATTGCCCGACTACAATTTTAAAACTAGAAATGTGTCCATATGCCATTGATGCCGTGCCAATATGGTGAAACTAAAGGGTAAAAACCAAACTTAAACAGGGGTGATAACTCCATACAATTTTACTGGAAAAAAACATTAAAAATCAAACTCAACCTATGTATTATTAAAATAATGTCTTATGCCAAATCTGGTTCCATCTATAAGTCCTACAAAAGTTATTGAGCACAAACTGAAAGTCAAAGTTCAAAGTCAGAGAGGGGCCAGCACTCAATACAATTTTACCAGATAATAGTGAGAACTGAACTTGATCTAGGTCTTCTCAATGTAAAGCATCATACCAGATTTGATTTCGATTAAATTTGAGTTCAATCCAAGAAGTCTCTTCCTGAAGATTTTACCAAAGTTTAACCTTTCTATTTTTACAACCTTTTTAAGATCGTTGATTTCTTTCTATCTTGAAGGACTTTGTATTTATGTTTATTTGGAAAAGGATTTATCTTCCTGAAGTTTTCACAATATTTCCCTTTATATTTTCAGAAGTTTGAATCAGCACTATATAACCAGAATGCGATGATTTGTTCAACACTATGCATGCATACATATATAACTTTTAAAGTTACTGAAAACAAAAGAACATCTGTAGAATATATGTTACTTTTGAAAACTTCAACACAGCACTTAAACAATGCTGACGATGATGGCATCACCATTGTGACTGTACAAGATAAATCCATTTCTCATCCATGTAACAGAACAATCTGGCAAAATTACAATCCTTGCTTCTTGGGTCAGCAATCTTGGGCCATTTGTCTTAGTCTTCTCTTGAGAAACACGTAATAGCAGGTTTCAGTAATTGGCTATGTAGGTGATTGACAACCATCAGCTCAAGAGCTTAGCAATATCAATTTCGTTACAATTTGTATCGATTGTACAACAAATAATTTAACCCTGAACTGGGGTTTCCCTCTCTCTGTGCCAACCCAATATAGATTCATTAGTCTTGCTATCAAAAGGCGAAACAATATTGAAAATAAACCTCTAAGAATAACCCATACCTACCGAATTTGTGTTCTCAGGTCTCGGTGTGGCTTTCCATAGAAGAATTTGAACTGGAATATTGAGATCGGACAAAGAGAGGTGGTGTGTGGGAATGTTATCCCCAATGTCACCACTCTTGAATTTAGTTTCTCCCTTCTCCTGCGTGCACAAAAAAAAAAAAAAGAAAAAAAATTATCAATCAATACTGATAGTGTTATAAAAATCTTTACTGTACACACATCAAACATCAATCAGTACTGTGATCTCATTATAAAAATCTTTACTGTATAGAGTCTTCTAAAGATCAAATATCAATCAATACTGATCTCATTATAAAAATCTTTACTGTATACAGTCTTCGGAAGATCAAATAGCAATCAATACTGATCGCATTATAAAAATCTTTACTGTATACAGTCTTCTGAACATCAAATATCAATCAATACTGATCTCATTACAAAAATCTTTACTGTATACAGTCTAAAAATTAAATATCAATCAATACTGATCTCATTACAAAAATCTTTACTGTACACACAATCTGAAGAAGATCAAACGCAATCAGAATACTGGTGGCTTGGAGGGTTGATGTTAATATATTTTGAGCTGGGTCAGAGGGATAAGCATTACTTTAGTTAGAATGACATGTATGTATCTATGTTATAAGTCTATTAGCAAATGTAAATATTACTGTCAATAATCTGGCTCATCTCTTCATTTTATAAGATTATTAGCAAATGCCATTATTACTGTGAATACTCTGGCTCATCTTTCCATATTATAAGACTATTAGCAAATGCTGATATTAATGTGAATAATCTGGCTCATCTTTCCATGTTATAAGATTATTAGCAAATGTTGATATTACTGTCAATAATCTGGCTCATCTTCCATGTTATAAGATTATTAGCAAAGCCCAATTTACTGTGAATAATCTGACTCATGTTTCCATGTTATAAGATTATTCGCAAATGCTGATATTACCGTGAATAATCTGTCATATTTTCAAGTATATATTTCTTTTTATCTCTTGATATAAACTTTATAGTACTATGCATAAAATACTGTGAAAGAATTTATTTTCATGAACATCAATATTCGTGGTTTTGCGAAAATTCCATTTTCGTCAGTGTTTGAATTCATGGATTGGGGAAGGGGCCCTATTGTTTCTACAGAAGGCTCATTGTTCATTGGGGCTTTAAATTCATGGTTTATAGCAGATATAATATCCAGAAATATTGGTACCCCATCGAAAATAGTTTATTTACAGCAATTTAGTTGCTTTGGCTGCTTCCTGACGAGGCCGAATTCGTATGCAATAGATTGAATAAAATGTGGCTTATATGTGTACAGGATTTTACATTTGGGCCTAATGATTACATCACATGCATGATTAGATGGAATAGTTGACAGTTTTGTAGTATACTGAACAGCCATTGTGCTTGTATGAAATAAAGCGATAGTTCATTTGCCTCAACATAGAGGCTTTCTGAAGGGGAGTTCTAAATACCAGACAAAGGCCAAGTCCCTGACCGTGTATTGGATCAAGCATCTGGAGGCAAGATTTGTGAGTTGATCCATACACATTCAAGCCAAAGTAAAATAAACTCATTATCACGTGCCACGTTTACGTGTTATGAGGTAGTACCGTACTTCTGAGCTCTGTAACGTCAACATCATTTATGACACACCAAAGCGGGTGGTATTACAGAAGAGGAGAAAGACAATGATACCAATAATGAATTCTTTCTACTCGCGTTAAAAAAATACAGCGGAAAAAAAACACTGTTTGAGACCCGATTTTTTTAGGCTGAAAATTACCGGTTTCAGAACTGGAGTTTATGTTCGGATTTTAGACTTTTGGACTTAGATCTAAAGCAAACCAGTCCAAACTGCACACGGACAGATGAATCTTGGCTAAAATGTGTGACTGAAATTTCTTTATATGTGGTATTAGGGAAACAACAACACGCAGCCTAAAGCAGATGGCTGATCAAATTGAGAGCTCCCATTTGCTTCCATTTGCTTGACAAACGAACTTGAAATAATCCAAAGTACACTAACTTTAGCAGTTAATAATTTCACTTTTAGCTGTGATAGCAGATCTGAGTTTTCACTGTTAGCTGTGATAGCAGATCTGAGTTCTCACTGTTAGCTGTGATAGCATATCTGAGTCTTCATTGTTAACTGAAGTAGCAAATATGGGTCATCACTGCTAGCTGTAGTAGTAAATATGGGTTCTCACTGTTAAATGTAGTAGCAAATCTGGGTCCTCACTCTTAGCTGTAGTAGCATATCTGGGCCCTTACTGCTAGCTGTAGTAGCAAATCTGGGCCCTTACTGTTAGATGTAGTAGCATATCTGGGCCCTTACTTTGAGTTGTGATAGCATATCTGGGTCTAAACTATTAGCTGTGAAAGCAGATCTTGGATCTCACTGTTGGTTATGATAGCAGACCTGAGTCCTTACTGTTATGTGTAATAGTAGATTGGGGTATTGTGCATTATAAATAGCAAATGCTGTGATTGCTATTTGATTTTATTAATCTTCGTGCCGAACCGCAAATGTATTCAAATCATGGAGGTGTAATGGACTTTACCCGAAACTGTCAGATGTTATTATGATTTTTATTTGGGACCTATGAGCTACAGGACATGCATATACATAATGCAGACATAGTTCACTTAAACATCTACAGGTCTCATCATGTGTGTGTGTTTGTGTGTGTGTGTGTGTGTGTCTGTGTGTATATATATACCAGAGGTTGGGAACCTCTTTGATACGCTGTCAGACATTTGACTTGTGTGTGTGTGTCTTGGGGGGGGGGATTGGGTAGCATCACCATATTAAAGTTTCCACCAACTGTTTAGTCGTATTTACTTACAACAACCATTAGGCATTCATGATTTCAATATTTCATTGTATATTGTATTTTTTTGAGAAAATATGTTTGCTAAAGAGAATCTCAAAAAAATATATTATTTCTTTTTAAAATTTGTAATTTTATGTCAACAGTTCCAAATTTCCACTCCCTAAGTGCTGTTTGTGATGGGGAAACAAGCAATATGTCAAGTTTTCTTTTATCAGTTTCGATGATTTTGTTCATGTAAGCAATTAGGAACCTATGTTTTCACTTTTTATAAGAAGAAGCATGAGATCCACATCTACCTATGCAGTAATAGTTGATCTGCGAGTTATATAGGCATGCTAAAATGAAAGAATAGTGTGTATATATTTTGTTGAGCTTGATAAAGGGGTCACTTTGGCATCCATGTGCATGCATTTTGGTCCATCCACATATCAGTCTGCATCCTAGATTTAACCTAATGTTGAAGATTTTTACTTTACTTTGCATGCTGGGGGATGTAGCATAGGCCTGATATGCTTTCCTGTACTTTACTTTGCATGCTGGGGGATGTAGCATAGGCCTGATATGCTTTCCTGTACTTTACTTTGCATGCTGGGGGATGTAGAATAGGCCTGATATGCTTTCCTGTACTTTACTTTGCATGCTGGGGGATGTAGAATAGGCCTGATATGCTTTCCTGTACTTTACGTTGCATGCTGGGGATGTGGAATAGGCCTGATATACTTTCCTGTACTTTACTTTGCGTGCTGGGGGATGTGGAATAAGCCCGGTATGCTTTCCTGCATGTTGTAAGAGGTGACACGTTGAGGCAGAAGCTGCATTGGCTCATCGGTTAGCATGTTGCCTGACAGGGTATAGGTTTAATCTAACCACTGGATAAACCCAGGCTAGCTACTATCATGTGTTCTTTGTCAAGGCACTTTACTTCAATTACAATGGCAATAAGTAACCTATATGTGTTATTTAAGTTATGGGTGTCAATTAATTTGCTGTCACAATCAAACTTGCTACTCTGTTTTTGTTGTACCATTACAAATGGATTATTTAACTTTTTCTTCCCCAGTATGATTTTTTTTATAGAAGATGATGTATATTTTTGTTTGGGAGCCATCTTTGCCCATGAAATCTTATGGTGCACTCCAAAACGCGGTTTAAGCAGATAACTAGTTTCCTGG
The DNA here is from genome assembly GCA_029931535.1 of Margaritifera margaritifera. Classification (NCBI taxonomy): domain Eukaryota; kingdom Metazoa; phylum Mollusca; class Bivalvia; order Unionida; family Margaritiferidae; genus Margaritifera; species Margaritifera margaritifera. The sequence continues at coordinate 2,621,357 of JAQPZY010001469.1, forward strand.
TACAGGGCCCTAGTAAAGGTTACGTTATACTGTTTACAGAAGACCCGAGGCAGTTTCACACCTGTTGCAATTACATCTTACATATAAGATGATACCGTTTCCCATGTACAATTTTCAGTTAAAACAATTATTTATCGAGTCTGACCATGATTTTCATATGGCTTAGCAGAAACTCCCAGTGTTTTATTTGGGCATTTTATAGTGTGTAAATAAATCAGTCATGTTAGACATGTTGGCTGTAAGGCCAAGTGAGCTTATGATATGGTCCTTCATCAACCATGAGTCATACATCATCCATTCACAAATGCTATTTACAACAAATTCTTAAAAACTGCTCAACAGAATTTGACTAAATTTTACAGCATTTTGGGATGAAGTTCTATCAGATTTATTCACACAATGCAGATTCACTATCAGATATGGCTGCCATTAATAAACAGAAAACAAACTTTAAATTACTTTTTATTAAAAACGGCTAAACAGATTTCGACTAAGTTTAAAAGAAAGCATTCTGGCATGAAGGTCTTTCAAATTTGTTCAAATGATGTTGGTCCACCATCAAATATGGCCACTGTAAGTAAAACAAAAAAAAAAAAAAAAAAAAAACACAACTGTAAACAACTTCTTCTCAAAAGGCACTCAACAGAATTTGACCAAATGTGACATAATTATGGTCTAGATGGCTTTTCAGTTTTGTACCATGATGCCGCTCTTCCATCAAATATGGATGCCCTGATAACAAAGAGAATAACCTAAAAATGATTTGTTCTTGAAAACTGCTCAACAGAATTTGACCAAATTTGACTAAAAGCATCCTGTCATGATGGTTTTTAAATTTTGTTCATTGTTGCTTATCCACCATCAAATATAGTCACCATTACTACAAATGACTTTCTTCAGAAAAACTGTTAAACAAACTGTGACCAAATTGGACAGAAAGCATCAAATATGGCTGCTTGTATCAAAATTAGGAAAACCTTTAAATGCATTTTTTCTCAAAATTTGTTCAACAGAAGGCATACTGGCATGAAGATCTTTAAGGTTTGTTAAAATGATGCTAATCTGTTTGTTCAAATGATGCTGATCCACCATCAAATATGTTGCTTTTATTTAAAATAGGGAATCTTTAAACAACTTCTCAAAAACTCTTCAACAGAATTGGACCAAATTTGACCGAATACATCCTGACATAGATGGCTTTCATATTGTACAACATGATGCCAATCTGCAAACATATATGGCGACTATTACTGAAATTAAAACATCTTTAAACAAATTCTCAAAACCGCTAAACAGAATTTGACCAATGTAATAGAAAGCATCACGGCACATAAGGATATGTTAAGTTACTACAATGATGCCAATCTGCCGTCAAATACGACCACTGTTGCTAAAAGTAAAAAGCTTTAAAAGACTTCTTCTCTCATAAAAATTTGACCAAAACACCATTGTGGCATGAAGGACTTTAAAATGTATACAAAATAATGCTGATTCACTACTAAATATGGCCGCCTTTACTAAAACTACAAAATCCTTCGAATGACTTCGCAACCACTCAACAGAATTTGACTAAATTTTTTACTTAAAGCATCTTGGCATGAAGGGTTTTCAGGGTTGTACAAATGATGCCCAATCTGCTGTCATTCGTGGCTGTTTTTACTTAAAATAGAAAAACTTTTAATAACTACCTGTAAAACACTGCCTAATATAATTTTAGACCAAATTTGATAGAAAGCATCCACGTTTGAATGCCTTTCACACGAGTAGAAATTATGTCGATTCACCATCAAATATGGCGGCCGTTACTGAACATAGAAAAATATTTACACAAGTGTATCTACAAAAAAAGTCGTTCAAAATTTGACAAATTCGGATACAAAGTATCATGGAATAGTATTTGACAAATGATGTTGATGTGCCATCAAATATGGATGAAGGTGTGAGAAATGGAGAAACCTTGAAACAGTTGTTTTCATAATATAAGGCATCAACAACATGGGAAGAAATTGTTACAGAAAGTATTCTTGTTTTGCCCAACTGCTCTTGCATTTTCTTTATTATGCAGATGTCATACAGGTGAGAGATCTCAGACCCACGTATGCCTCTTGTTTGGAATGTAAATTCTATAAGAGCACAATACTTTGTGACTGTCATGAACAGTGTTGCCCCAGATAAACCATTGCCTAATGTGTCAGCAGATCAGGGTCAGTACTTTCTCACCAAAAATCAGGGTCACTGCTGTGTCAGCAGATTTGAGTCCATGATTTTCATTGGAAAATTTATGTAGAAATAATATCAGAGACTTTAATCTTTGCAGTATGTGATGGCAGATCAGAGTTTATGCTTTTTGCAGTTGGATTTGTGCTACACAAGGTCAACTGTAGTGTTTAGTATGCCCTAGCATGGCTGTGTTAAGGGTATATATTGTTATCCTTGTCTGTTCATCCGTTACACCTTGGTTAATTTAGGTCATTTCAGGCACTGGTGGGACATCCATGTTCCATGAATACATATATACTGTATTTATTTACAGGTGCAGCAGCAGAAGAGAAAAATAGATTGGTAGAAAAACAGAGAGCAGTTAGAAAGGAGAGAAGGAACAAAAGGATGAGTGGACACCAGTGTATGTTATTATTTATATTATTATTAATAAAGTTGAATGAAGTGTTTTTGGCTGAAATTTACAATAAGCCAATTATCTCAATAACTCACAATAACAACAAACATTTGGGACCAAAACAAATCGTCAGTATAGTCAGTGAGACTGGTTTTGTCAAGGTGTGTTTGTTTAGTTCCATTTTATTACAGTAAAAATCTGAGAAAATTGTAATCCTTTATGACATTGACTACAGAAAATTATTGACAAAACTTATTATATTTTTCCCGCATAAATTTGAAATTCCACTGTTTCTTTAAAATTGGAAGTGAAATTATTTTAACATTAGGTACAATACTTTGGATGATTAGTTTATCTGGTGAAATAAACCTCCAGTACAAAGTATGGACCTTTATTGAGCACAAGTTGGCAGTAATCAAAACATCCTTTTTATTAGTTCATCTGGTCCTAAGGCCAAGTGAGCTTACCACATTGCCCTGAAACTGTCATGCATTGTCCATCGTACATACATCAACACTTGCTTTAAACTTCTCAAAAAATAACTGGACTATTTTTAACCAATTTTGACAGAGAGCATCTTGTCATGAAGAGCTTTCATATTTGTACAAGTGATACTAATCCGCCATCAAACATGGCTGGCATTACTAAAATAGTAATATCCCTTTTAACGACTTCTCAAAAACCACTGAATAAAATTTGATCAATTTTGACATAAAGCATCCTGGCAGGAAGACTTCTCAAGTTTGTACCTTTGATGTCGATCTGTCTTTAAATATGGACACGGTTCCTAAAAATATATATAACAAATGTAAACGACTTCTCCAAAACACTGACTTTTTTACTTGTAAAAATGATGTCAATCAGTTGTAAAATATGATCACTGTTACTAAAAATAGAAAGCATACTGGTATTGAGAACTTTCATATTTAAACAAATGATGCTGATCGACTATTAAATATATATGTGGTTACTAAAAATATAAAAATGCTGTACTTATAAAAAGCATGAAGGAACCTATAATGAGAACTATAAGATATCACGGGTTTGGGGCTATGCAGAGTTATCCCTCTTGTAGAAAAAATGTAGAACATTTAATAAATAATATTAGAATACAGGATTCACAAATTGAAATAGAACAAGCTAATAAAATCCGCATAATAATCCACCTTAGGGATTAAATTGAATAGTATGTCAGTTAAAACTGAAGAAAAATGTAAAATAGAAATGCAACAAATAAAACCCTTAGTAAATGAAATAAATTACTTTAGCTTGGAAAACAATGAAATGTATGCAGTATTTATCTTAGATTTGCTGTACTGCGTCCTCATGACATTATAGCAGTCACTGTATATCAGTTTAAAGTCACCAGAACCAAAATATGTTCTCAAAACTTTGAGCAAGAAACTCTAGTTCAGTTTTGATATTTCTGTGACGTAGTTTGAACCTAAATGTAATATCTGAACTTGGGTCCCTTTACTAGACTGTCAAATTTCTATGACGTAGGTTGACCCTAAGAGTCATATCTGAATTTGTGTTTTTTTTTCAGCTTGAGTTAGAGTTTATTAATGACAACATTGTGATAATATAGAGCCAGGTTTAGTCCAATGATACCAAAAATATCTTTGTCACATGGGGAATTCCGATATATCGTTCTGTGTATAAAATGTTGCCCATTGACGTTTAAAAACCAAAGATTTTGAGTACAGTCCTAACCGTTTATCTCGATTTCCTCGGGCCCGAGGTAATATTGTGGACATAAGCGGATGTCGAGATAAGTCTGGGGGTGGGGGTGGCTGAAAACAGCAAATTTCTATTTGACCCGCTCACAAGTGAAATTGGTCTGTAAGGGGGATTTACACTTTGAGAAAATAAACAATGGAAAGTTTGATTAAATGAAGACAAAAATGCAGTGTGAAATACATTTGTATATTGAAAACTTACATTTTTGTTACATTTGTGTACTAAAATCCACAATGCGTTAAGTACATGCACATACAAAATCCATCAATTCGAGTATAGTCGGATGTTAGAAAATTTATGTATCTGTCACATCCTGTTAAAAACACATGTATACAAAAATGGAAGTCCTCGTTTGAACTATATCCCATTGTGAACCAACAAGTGTGACTAAATAATTCACTATGATATTCATTGTCGGCATTTGCACGTGGTTATATAATTCTTATTTACATGATACATGTACTTAAATTGGTATGGATATTGGTCTGCCTAAGGCAACAAACATATTCATCTTACTGAGGCTACCAAGGGAATGAGGCTATTCATAGGGAAATGAAAACCTGTCAACAAGTTATGAATTCTATCGAAATAGCAGTAAAAATGTTAATGACAAATGATGGCAAAACATTTAACTTGCGTTTTACGTCGCCGTTGGTAGGCACTGTAAGCATAAATATCGTTACTTTCTTGATTCAGAAAAGGAAACTTGTACATCACAATAAATGTGTTCTAATCACGGATCACTTTGGAAAATGCAACAGTCGATCAGATTCCATTGCTTTTATTCAAGTTTGGTGATGATTCCCTTTGATGAAGGGTGCATTATTTTTTATTGAAGATTGTACTTAGCTTGCTTTGACAAAGGGTGCATGCGTTATTGAAGTTGCCGCGAAAGACCAACTTTGGAGGACCAAACAAATGCTTGTTTGTTAATGCGAGGGAAACATTAAAGCCTGTCGGCAGCATCAAAGAATTGTCGAACAAAGTATGGGTCGGAGCTGGCAGCTTGTCGACGTAAACGATTACAAAACAAAGGATTTCTTCAATTTGATACCCAGGGCTTCTGTCTATATATACATTTAATTTTTATCTCGACGTCGACATAAGCGTGACAAATTTGGTACACGTATTAACAATAGACCATGGGCTCATGACGTTGTTTTTTGTCGATATGGATGGTTTTGTCGACATAAGTGATGTCGATATAAGTGGGTAGGGGGACTATATCACACTCCTGAAAAAATTTAATTTCATTCACTTTGCTAGAATGATCCTTTCCTTCTGTCAAGAACCAGTGTAACAGAAAGACCTCAGTTATCAGTGGGTTGGAGTGGGATGGTGGAGACATTATCTTTCTTTAAAAAAACAAAAACAAATCCTTTCTAATTTTTAAACTGAATTCATTATCTCGGCTACCATATGTACATGCTTATCAGTCGAGTCCAACTGCAAACTGCATAGCCCAGATCTACCGATCCATAACGTGCCAGCAGATTTGGGACTACGCATATCAAGGTCCGTGTTGTTTGCAGTTGGACTCGTAAGCGAGTATATATGGTATATGTACGTTTTTCATCACATTCATTTAGTAAATGAAGATTGATAGAATTGTTATGAATTTAAAAACAAGTTACATGATAATGTCAACACAGTTTTAATATGGGGTTTGATCAGACAATTGATTCAGATACAGTGTAAAAAATAATGTTGGAATGCAGTTTTGCAAAGAAAACATATTTTAATCTTTTGACAACATGGAGTGCTCAGATTAATTGATTGGTTGGTTGGTGTTTATTGGCACATCAGCACATGAATAACTACATAGGGCCAATACAGTTGGGTAAAGTGTCATGCCCTGGGACACACCATAGTAACTAACCTGGTCTGGTTTGTTTTTGTTGGTTTCAACGGCTCTTTTAATACATTATTGGTTATATAATGCTGAGGAAAAGGGAGCCTAGTACCTTTCCCAGGGACTCACCAAGGCAGGCTTTCCAGGCTAGCTTGGGCCGGTATTAAACCCATGACACTTTGATTACTAGTCCGACGCATTACCAGTGGAGCTACCATGGCTCAACTGGGCATGATTATAACCTAAGTGTTCAATTTTATTATGTGGCCAGTTTGTCAACGACAGATTCTTCTTACTTGGTATTTGGATACCTCTTTATGTGTACAAAACGAATTTACCAAAACCTCTGAGTGGGCTTGACATGCATGCCATAGTGCGCTTCTTGTTAAACATTTGTACTCCAAAGTTTTAATATCCTCCTGTCTAAAAAATACTCCTTATGTCATCTTGAAAGTAGGACAGCATGTTTGCTTTAAATCTACTTGTTGTCTTTGAGTGATTTCAATCTCGTCATGTCTGTGGTATAGTATCCATCCTCTTTTATCAAATACAATTTATATTGCTCATAATAATAAGAAAAAATGTATGGCCTTACTCAAATTAAGAACAAAGTATAAATCCACTGACATTTTAGGGCAATTCTATTTCAAGGGAGGGAAGTCAAATTTGCATAAGTGATCTTATAGTAGTTATCGACCATGGATATTGTTCCACTGATGGAAATATTTGAAACAATAGTAGAAAATGCTTTTTGAAAGGAAATCACCAACATAATACCAGATGTTAAAATAAATTCTCTAAGTAAATGTAAGATAAGAAATTTTAGGTACAATAATTATTTAGAAAGCACATTTTAACCAAAGAAAGAACTTATTATTACTACTGTCATGTTCAGACCGATTTTTGAAACTGGCATTTCTATTTCACATAGGTAGGGTTTAGCATCTCTTCAACAGCGACCACCTAATTGGTAGGTTGGCATTTATAAAGCGATGCATAAATAGTCTGTTTAGTTATCATTGACAGACCATTTTTTTCTTCTTCTATTTTTAAATTGAGGTACAGTTGTAAATGTAAAGGTTGCTTTTTCGTAGTTGTTGGGCAATTGTAAATTATCAAATTGGTGAGTTGCTCCTGTTTGATTTTTCCATATTTTTGAAAGCATTGTTGAAGTTTTGCCTGATACATTGAAACTTTGAGTATGGACACTTGCATATATGTTTCCCCTATTGTTAATCTACATATATTTACCTCTGTATAAAGAACGCCTGCTAAAAAAGGACAATGATATATATATATATATATATATATATATATATATATATATATATATATATATATATTACCTCTTTACAGGGAACACATGCTAATAAAGAGCAATTGTAATTGGTCTCATTTGGTCATTTGTTACCTTTTATCTTACCTCTATATAAGGACACTTCTTTATAAAGGACATATTTTTGTTGTCAAAGATGTCTATTATAGACATTTTACTCAGTACTGCAATTATCCATAAATGAGAACTTCTTTATCAATGTCACACTGATATTAACTGGGTCAAATAAACAGCATAATGGCTAAATATAATGGACTGCAAGAAGGGTCTTTCTGTTATGATATACACGAGATTACAGAGGCGACTTCTAACTTTTGGACCAAACTCATGAATTATAAGTCTATGATTACTATTATAAGCGTGGTGATATAAATTATTTACTGTTACTATTACAATAGTAGGTGATACAAGTTATTGACTGTTACTATTACAATAGTAGGTGATACAAGTTATTGGCTGTTACTATTACAATAGTAGGTGATACAAGTTATTGACTGTTACTATTACAATAGTAGGTGATACAAGTTATTGGCTGTTACTATTACAATAGCAGGTGATACAAGTTATTGACTGTTACTATTACAATAGTAGGTGGTACAAGTTATTGGCTGTTACTATTACAATAGTAGGTGATACAAGTTATTGGCTGTTACTATTGCAATAGTAGGTGATACAAGTTATTGGCTGTTACTATTACAATAGTAGGTGATTCAAGTTATTGGCTGTTACTATTACAATAGTAGGTGATACAAGTTATTGGCTGTTACTATTACAATAGTAGGTGATACAAGTTATTGACTGTTACTATTACAATAGTAGGTGGTACAAGTTAGTGACTGTTACTATTACAATAGTAGGTGATACAAGTTATTGACTGTTACTATTACAATAGTAGGTGATACAAGTTATTGACTGTTACTATTACAATAGTAGGTGATACAAGTTATTGACTGTTACTATTACAATAGTAGGTGGTACAAGTTATTGACTGTTACTATTACAATAGTAGGTGGTACAAGTTAGTGACTTTTACTATTACAATAGTAGGTTATACAAGTTATTGGCTGTTACTATTACAATAGTAGGTGATACAAGTTAGTGACTGTTACTATTACAATAGTAGGTGATACAAGTTAGTGACTGTTACTATTACAATAGTAGGTGTTACAAGTTATTGGCTGTTTCTTCTGTATGAAGAGACCAGAGGCACAGCATGTTCGATTCACAATCGATGGGTTGCAGGTATGAAGCCTGCCCAGACCAGGCTGTAAAGAGCCACCTGTTGCACAGCATGCTAGATTCACGATCAGTGGAGTGTGGGCTTGAATCATGCTCAGACCAGTCTGTTATGAGCCGCCATAGGCACAGTATGATGGATTCACAAATCAATGGATTGCAGGTTTGAAATCTGCCCAGACCAGCCTGTAAAGAGCCTTCTGTGGCACAGCATGCTGGATTCACAATCAGTGGGTTGCAGGTTTGAATCCTATACAGACTGTAACGAGCTACCAGTGACACCTCATACTGGATTCACAATCAGGGGATTGCAGGTTCAAATCTTGCCCAGACCAGCCTGTGTTGGCTGCCATGATGTGTTCGTTGGAAAGGCAGTTTACTCAACTAAATAGCCGTTTATGTGTTCATGTGAAATCAAATACCAATCAACTAATAGTTTTTTTCCTATAATGACAACCAGTTGTAATTGATACATTTTAAAAATAATTGTAACATTGAAAAACAAATTAATAGTTGAATAAAAAAATTGCAAAATGCATTTGCCAGGGTTTCTACTGAAAATTAAAGTTAGATTTAGCTTGGAAACTTATAAATTTTGCCTAGTAAATTTCGTGCTTTGGTGATTGACCTGTCAGGGGGCAATACACATATATTAGAGTTATTAGTTTGTTGCCAGGACACATCAGAAAAATGTTTTCGTCTGTATAATCTATTGTCTCTTACATGAATGATTACAGAATATAGAATTTAAATTAATGGAATGTTTTGTGATTTTTACGACTGAAAATTAAATAATTGTTACATTAGTAATTATGTTGACAATATGAATAAAACTCGAGAGAGATTTACACTACAGGAAAGTTTAAATATGATAAACAATTGATATATCGACTATGCATTGCCCTATTGACGAAGGTCAACCCTATTGACGAAACTCTACCCTATTCACTAAGCTCCACTTACTCAATATAATATAAAATACATTAAAGTAAAAGAGTTTCTTGTGAAATTGTTTGCTTCGACCTCTATGCAGAATTGTGTATTTTGTATGCTTAGCTTTAGGCACTAATTTTAAAGCTTTATAATTTCCTACACATTTAAATGTTTACATTTATGGTCCAAAACAAGATGTGGCTCTGGTCATACTGAACATACCACCTGTGGCAGTTTGTGTGTGTGTGTGTGTGTGTGTGTGTGTGTGTGTGTGTGATACTGTAAAAATACCTAGGCATCAGAATTCATTGAGTGAAGACTCGAGCAGTATAGAGGTAATTGTGTAATGACCATCATTTGGCCGGCAGTTAATTGATCAGGTGTCCACCGGGATCATTTATATTAAGCAATAATGTATTCAAAGTTGTCAGTTGGTTACTTAGAGCATAGTTTTCCTTTGCTACCTCGTACAACATGAGCTGTAAAATTTGACCAAGGGCAACTCATATCTTACACTGCCATGCTAATATAAGGTTTGAAACACTAGCCATAACTGTAAATGTACTTGTATAATGTTACGACTCTAGGTCTTAAAATAATGTAACAGAAAGAAAGTGAAGTCAATAACGTATGCAAAATCAACAAACAATTTCTTTCTCTCTAATTAAAATGAAAATTAAAAAGACAGTTACAATTTGTGAATTAAATTCCAAATAATCCTAAATGTTTTAAACACAAGTCAGAAATTATAGAATATTCCGAATGAATGAATGCTCCAAATGAATGAATGTTCCAAATGAGTGAATGATCCGAATGAATGAATAGTCTTGAATGTCCTGATATACCACAACGATACAATCAAGAATATCTTTGAGAATGTTTACAAATATCCAAAAGTCATATATATAAATCCAAAGGTTAATGAGCACTTTATGGTAATTGCAATGAATGTTCAAATAAATCATTCCTTTCGAATAATGTCTTCAGCACAACTAAAAATCCTGATCGTAAACAGATTCCCAAGCACTGATTTTATCACAGGGATCATATTAAAACAGGATTTAAAATAGGAATGAATAAAATTCGTTCAGCAAGTCCTTATATACACTTTTTCAAATGACTTATTTCATAACAAAGACGTGCGTCATGTGATGACCCACAATGCAAGAGAACATGGGTCGTTCTTGTTGATAATCCCAAACTTTTACGAACAATCGTCAACACGACTGGCCTTAAACTCAAATATCGGTCAACATCCTGTTCACAACTTAAACAAAACTTAAAATGCGACTTACAACATGGACTAAGGTTACGCGCACTTAATAGATTCATGTAACACTACAATATGTACAAGAAAATTCAAATCGTCCCTACGTGTCTATTTCTGTCTTTAAAATATAAGTTATTGTTGACTTGATGATAATTCTCTGTTCAAATATTGAGATTTTCATGGCTTTGTGTCAAGACCACATTAGTTGGAAGCAAGACATAACAGTCTCTTTTCGGACAGCCGCAGTTGTGACAGTGATAGCGATGTCAGCAGTTTAAGGTTTTGGTTAAAGTTATTAATTTCCATATATTTCCTAAATCTCTTCATATATTCATATCTTACCTGGCATGAATCATTATGAAGCCAAGTCAACTCACTCTGTGACATTATCACCCCTTTTACCTTTGGGTCAAAGTCCAAGTCGTAAAAATGTGTTGTTTGTTGTTTTCATTTGCTAATACTTTCTAAAGCCCTTGAAGGATTTTCCTTATTCTTAGGATGAATCATTATGAAGCTAAGCCAGTTAAATCAACGACGTACTTGTTTATATGTTACCACTATGATTTGTGGGTCAAGGTCACAGTCATACAAACTTTGCATTAAGGATTTGGTTAAGTTGTTTCATATGTTGCTATTTCCACAACCCATTGATAGATGTTCTTAATGCTTTGGATTGATCATTGCGAAGTCAAGACATTTCTTTTGCTGACATGCATGCTTGCCCCTTTGATCCTGGGGTTAAGGTCATAGTCATAGGAAATATGCGTTAAGGTTTTGGTTAAGTTGTTTTATTTGCTAATTTTTTTTTAACTCAACTGGCCATTGACCAGATGAGTTTATGGGATGGTTTTGTGTCCATCCGTCGTCTGTCCATCTGTTAGCAACAGTTTGCTATCACTACTTCTCCTAAACTACTTGGAAGATTGCCGTGAAACTTTATACACACATTAATCCCATGGACTAGTTGATCCTACATGAAAATGGTGCTGCTTGGACATCCAATTTGCCACGACAGTGGCTATTTTTAAAATCTTATCATTACTCCTGCATGAATGGACATAATATCATGGGGTTTTCACTAAAAGACTTTTTATGATGTCTACTTGGTCTTAAATGAAAATGGTGCCAATCTGATTTGCAATATGGCGGCTACAGCGACCATATTGAAAATCTAATCTTCACAACTCCGCTTGAACATAAAGTCATATTTACATGAGGTTTTCACCAAAAGAATTCTTATGATATCCAGTTATTCTTAAATGAAAATAGTTCTGATCCGACATCCAACATGGCTACCACACAGTAGCCATCTTGAAAATCTTGTTAATGCTACTCCTCCCAAAAGGATCAACAAGAGATTTTCGCTAAAAGACTTCTTATGATGGTTAGTTGGTACTAAATGAAAATGGTGCAGATTTGACATCCAATATGGCCACTAAAGGAACCATCTTGAAAATCTTGTTATTGCTACTCCTCAACGGAAAGTCATATTGACATGGGGTTTTCCTTGAAATACTTCTTGTGATGTACAATTAGTCCTAAATGAAAATGGTGCCAAACTGGTGTCTAATATGGCCGCCACAGTGGCCAGCTTGAAAATCTTATTACTACTTCTCCTCAATTAACGCATATATCAGCATGGGTTTTTAAATAAAAGACTTATAATGTTTTGTTGATCCTAAATTGGAATGGTGCTGATCTGATGTGCAATAGGTGGCCATCTTGAAAATCTTGTTTTCGCTACTCTTAATTGCAAAGTCATTTTGACATGGGGTTTTCATCAGAAGAGTTTGTACAGTGTCAAGTTGGTCCTTAAAGAAAATGACTAACCCTCAATATGGCCATCACGGTGGCTATCTTGAAAATAGTGTTACCTCTACTCCTTCCAATTTGATGGCTTTATCAATATGGAGTTTTCACCAATAGACTTTCTTATGATACCTAGTTTGTACGAAATGACGATGGTGCCAGTTGTACATCCAATATGGCTGCCACGATGACTGTCTTAAAAATCTTGTTGTCACTACTCCCCCTAATTGTATGATCTTCATGACTTGGGATTTTCACCAAAATACATCAAATACTGTCTACTTGGCCCTAAATAAAAATGGTGCCAATCTGACATCCAGTATATGCAGCGTAGCAGCTAATTTGAAAATCTTTTTAACGCTGAAGAATATAAGAGATGGTTTCAACACTCAGCAGTTACAATGAAGAAATGGTCTTATCTGGCATTTCTGGAAATTCTTTTCGCCCTGTAGAGCGTAAGTCCCTTCGAGGGACTCTTGTTCTGAACCCCATGATGGATTTTCTTCATAATTTGGATGGATCATTATGATGCTAAGACAGTTCATTCGCTGATATGCATGCTTGCTCCTGTTACTTTCAGGTCATGGTCACAACCCCAAGGTCACAGCTACAAAAATGTGCACTAAGGTATTGATTCAAGTTTATTATATTGCTTATATTTCCTGAACTGATCTTGGATTTGGTTCTTACCTAAGATGAATCATTTTGCAGGTAAGCCAAATAATTTTGCAACAAGCTTGCTGTACCTTCTGACCTTGTGGTTAAGGTCACACATTTTGCAGCAAAGTTTTGATCATGGGCTTGACATGCAGGTCCTGGTTTTCATGTTTATGCCTTAAATTGAATTTCCTTTCAAATAACAAGTAATTTCATGCAAAAAGTTTTGTGTGTAAACTTTTGAGTCTTCATAGTTCCCCATTTGTAGAGGTTGTAATACTTTATACTACACAGGTTTATTTTTGCACATAGATAATGTAAACTAATTTATAGCACTGTAGAGTTTTCATGCTAAAGATGCTAAATAAATTATGCGTTGAATTTCAGAAGTGTTCACGATGGCTTAAATTTAAGGTTAGATGGATGGTGGCGAATATATTTCAATCAAATTGCCGCAAAAAGTTTCCTGGTGCACACTGTTTCAACAATAAAACGTAAACATTTGGTTCCATTTGATTCTGAGTATAATGGGGCAATGTCACTTGCATTTTTCAATACAGAGTATTCATGATATTTTAAAGTGGATATACACGAGCGCTAATTTTTCTTTTGTTCGGATATACATGAGTACTGTAGCTTTTTTTCTTTGTTCCGATGGTATGATTTAGATTTGTACACATATTTACTTGTGGGGATAAACAAAAAGTTTTAGATTGTAAAGTGATTATATCAAGTTTTGTTGGTTACTGTGATATTATGTTATCTGATAGTACATGTATATATGAGAAATTTTTAATATAGACGAGATTGGTAAAAATAAAACTTATTGTAAATTGTTGAAAATATTTTACTTTACTAGCTTTGCACACATTTGATTTTTGCAACTTCATTCATATAGTCATCATTTACAGGTTATGTTTATTGCCAACTAAGTGACAAAATAGTTAAGGGTATTCACTCTGGACATCTAGTAATGATGTGATCATGGCATTAGTTCATCATCAGTAAGTCATTACTTGTTACTCCATTGTTTCATAGCGCTATCAACTCTGGGAGAGATTGGACATGAGATGACGGGATTGCGACTTCTGTCTCTTAGTAAATAATAAAACAAGTACAAGTTTTAATTCAATTTTAATAGCTGCAAGAGCAGTACTGTAACAGAAAATGATAAACCTGATGAAAAACAGGACACTGTGAAATCGTTATCATTTTACGACCTACCATAAATTGAGCCTTACAGGACTTTTGTGTTGTTATTCCGATGTGAACTCAACACTTGTGTCATAGTGAAATACATTCACGAACCAACATGTTCATAAGAGGAAACTATGTTCTTTATTGTTGTGCAAACTTGATGTATTTTTAATATTCCATCAGCTATTATTATAGGAGTTAAATTATAGGGCGCTATTTTCTTTATGGCACTATATAGCCAGGATTGTACTGAAGTTAAATTAAACCCCATACATACATGCAAAGATACATACATACATACATACATACATACATACATACATACATACATACATACATACATACATACATACATACATACATACATACATACATACATACAAAGATACATACATACAAAGATACATACATACATACATACAAAGATACATACAAAGATACATACATACATACATACATACATACATACATACTTACAAAGATACATACATACATACATACATACATACATACATACATACATACATACATACATACATACATACATTCATACATACATACATACATGCATGCATGCATGCATGCATGCATGCATGCATACATACATACATACATACATACATACATACATACATACATACAAAGTTACATACATACATACATACATACATACATACATACATACATACAAAGTTATATACATACATACAAATATACATTCAAATATACATACATACATACATACTTTTTCCTATACTTTCTCTAAGTAATGACCCTTAGATGGGAACATATATTTAACTAAGTGTAGCATTAGAATATAAACAGTCATCAACGCATTCGTTTCTTCAAGGTATTGGATTGCTTGGACTTTAAACTATGTAAGAATATAATTTTTTCAAACTGTTAAATACACCAGAATATCAATAGATTCAGCAGCAATGTATTACCATATTTAATGTTGTTTAAAGTACACACCAACACAATAGACCAGGTCTGCTCTCACATAACGTGCTAGCAAAATGGGACTTTGCATCCATTTCTTCTGCATATGATTTCAAACTAACAGCATACACCATGCCTTTAAGAGAGGCCAACCATTTCTGATTATGTTGAATTATTTAACACAATTTAGTGAAAATATTGTCCCAAATTATGTTGAAAATATTCTGGAAAATAAAAATTGTACGGGATGCACTTTTAAGCAGGAGTTTTCTGTGTTGACACAGGTGGGTACAGAAATAGTTTAATCCCGATATGATTGACTGGTACACAGAATGTTGTTTCTCAGTGTAACAAAATGGTATGTACATGACACAAAACTATTCAGACAGATTGTAGTTAGGTTTTTAAAAAATGGTGGTAGAGCTGAAGAGAAAAGAAAGATGCAGTTTCATCATGAGGACTAATGTTTATGGTTATGTTTTGGCCAAATATGTTGCAAGGAATTCAAAGTTCTGGAATTGGAGGAATGGATACACCATTCATTATCCCACGACATTCATTGTTTCTGGTTGTGCAGGTATGTACAGGTTCATAGGAAGATGCAATATGGTTGTATAGGTTTGTAACGTCTATCCAATGTTATCAATTGAGCGAAAATTTAAAAACAAATTCAGGGATTTCAGGATGAGAATTGTATACATACAAATATGTTGGATTGGAATAAATGGTGGTAAATACACCTGTCTGAAGACAAAATCAGACCCACCGTATACACAGGCTTATAAGTTGAGTCCAATTGAAAACTACACAGACCCTGATCTGCTGTTCCATAATGTACTGGCAGATCTGGGTCAATGCAGTTTGTTAGGAGTAATAAGTGGAACAAACAACACAGACCCTGATATACTAGCACATTATGCAACAGAGCAGGGTCTGTGTTGTTTGCAGTTGGACTTGACTTCTAATCGTTTTAGATTGCTGGAAATACTGTTTTTGGTCACTATTTGAGATCTAGCTTTTGAAAACCATAAAGTTATAAGCAATTTGCTTGTTTAATGCCATTTTATTTTGGTCATATTTTTGTATTATTTTGACCTTGTATGCAATTGTGTAATTAATAAGAAGAGAAGAGAAAATTGTCTTACAATTCATCAAATAGCTCCTGGAGGACCAATGTATAATCTTTCACAATACTATTAGTGGTTGTCTGGTTTTGTCTATAAAATGGCAATATTATATTATTTAAAGGCACACTGTATAGAAAAACCATGTACCCATGCATGTCTACATGTACACACCTATATATGTTATATATGTGACTGCATTGACAGAGATACCAATGTTTCGACTTGGACAGAGCTTGTATTGCTTAATTGTTATTCTTTTGTGGAAGCATACTTAAGTGCTTGTTTCACAAAAGAAATTGAATATTAACCAATTCGAAATCTCGTCAACTTAGCGCCCTGGTTCACCTAGGAAAGTTCAAGAAAGAGTTTTAACTGAAACCAGTCATTGACCCCCCCCCCCCCAAAAAAAAGGGGAAAAAAAAACAAAAAAAAAAAACTCTAAATGGAATACATAGAATATTAACATTGGACGTATGCCACGCATTTTCAGGCATTTCTCGACAGACTTCGTGGGAAAGAAGACTAAACAACATGTTTCAGTCAATCAGTAGGATTTAATGCGGTAGATTTCGGAATGCAGATTTGAAGTACTCATATTTGTTGCTCAAATGCTGATTTTTTGAAGCTGTTATTCCTATTTCACATTGTTAGGGGTTGGCATCTCTGCAGTGATGTGGCAACAGTGATGTTCATTTCTTGATATCGGATATCAATGCAGGATTTAGTTACATCAGTGCTCAGTGCAAGACATTAGTTACATCATGGTCAGTTCAAGATTTACTTACGTCATTGGTCAGTTCAAGATCTAATTTTATCATTGGACAATACAAAATTTAGTTATATGTTTGTACAATACAAAATTTAGTTATATGTTTGTACAATGCAAAATTTTGTTATATTATTGGTCAATGCAAGATTTACTTGCATCAATGGTCAGTGCAAGATGTCATTATATGATTAGACAATGCAAAATTTAATTATATGCGTGGACAATTCAAAATTTCGTAATATGATTGGACATTTAGTTTAATTTAGTTGCATCTGGGGTCAATGCAAGATTTAGTTGCATCAGGGGTCAATGCAAGATTTAGTTACATCATTGGCCAATCTAAAATTTAGGTATATCATTGGTCATGGCAAGACTTAGTTACATCATTGGTCATGGCAAGATTTAGTGACATGATTGGTCAATGCAAGATTTAGTTACGTCATTGGTCATGGCAAGATGTAGTCACGTCATTGGTCAATGCAAGATTTAGTTACATTATTGGTCAGTGCAATTTATCTTTATACCATAAATACACTTTTATCATAAACATTACATATACTGTAATGTATGTATGTATGGCTTTACAAGAATGACCAAGGTTTTTTTTTCCTTAATTGTAATTTTTATTTTATCCGGTATGTGGATTGACATCCATATAATAGAGGTTTTTTTGAAGGCAAATCAAGAAGTATTTGCTAATAAATTTCCATATATGTGTGAAAACAATTTGCTTCACTTCCGTAATTTATGTGACCTTACTAGAAAATCACAATAATTTGATTACGACCCAAAGACATTTTATAACAAGAAAAGGAACAAAAATGCTAGTGATGGGTTACAGTTTGATTTCCTGTCTTTTGAACCTTTTACAATAGTTTATTGATTTACCTTTGTTTTTTGTTTTGTTTTGTTTTTTTTTAAATCCAAAATGTGATGTAGACCTATATTATGTTAAAGAGCAACAAGTAATAAGAAAAAATATTTGCATGAATGAGACACAGAAATGTACTTCATTTTTCTGTTGGTTGTATTTTCCAAAGAAAACCGAAGTTCTCCCAACATTTTCAGTGTAGGTACACCTGATTTCTTTCAGTTCATCATAATGATAAGTTCATAGTAGTGTTTAATTAGGCATGTACCATTGTAAAAAATTTGGAATTCGTTTTGAGAAATATGATTCTTCTATACTGAGGCATATTTCAACATTTTAATATGATAATGGGATTTAATATATGAAACTCTTCCTACAAATACTTAAGCATGTGATGATATCTATTAATTTTTCTTTCTTGCATTTCAAAAATCAATAATTAGTTTTTAAAGTCATAAAATAAGTATGATATTATACTCAGTCCAAAACAATGAAGGAAGAATGCATGTTCTAGTTCTGTTTTTGTCTAACTGTCCTTTGCCATGATTCAATGTATAATGTGCAATTTTTAGCAGTACTTACATGATGGCAAAATCAGTATGTAAGGTTAACAGTTTCTGACTGAATTTCGGGTTACCATAATGAAATTTTTGCAAAGATCTATTGGAAAATAAATTAGCTTTTTCTTTCTTCTTACATCTGTGCTCTATTTCAAATGAAAACTGTGAAACTTTTCAGTCACTTGCTTGCCATAGCTTATAATATATATATATATATATATATATATATATATATATGGGGGTGGGGGTGTGTATATGTGTGTATTAGGGGTTACAGGTTTTAATTTTTAATGGACTTTAGTCCTACTGCATAAGCGCATAAATTGGTCAAACATTTGATGATGAAAAATTATCTTATGAGACTATTTCTGTGAATACATTACATTACCAGCGTATAAGTAACAATAATGCAGAAAACTGAAGAATTTAGTCTACAATAGAAATAGAGAATAACATCTTAACAAAACATAATAACTGTCAACATAGTCTACAGCTGAAATAGAGAATAATATGTGAATGAAACTTAGTAACTGTCAATATAGTCTACAGCTGAAATAGAGAATAATATGTGAATGAAACAAAGTAACTGTAAATATAGTCTACAGCTGAAATAGAGAATAATATGTGAATGAAACAAAGTAACTGTAAATATAGTCTACAGCTGAAATAGAGAATAATATGTGAATGAAACATAGTAACTGTCAATACAGTCTGCAGTTGAAATAGAGAATAACATCTTAACAAAACAAAATAACTGTCAACATAGTCTACAGCTGAAATAGAGAATAATATGTGAATGAAACATAGTAACTGTAAATATAGTCTACAGCTGAAATAGAGAATAATATGTGAATGAAACATAGTAACTGTCAATATAGTCTGCAGTTGAAATAGAGAATAACATCTTAATGAAGAGTAATAACTATCAGCATAGTCTACAGTTGAAACAGAAAATAATATCTTCATGAAGCATAGTAAATGTCAACATAGTCTACAGTTGAAACAGAAAATAATATCTTAATGACGCATAGTAAATGTCAACATAGTCTGCAATTGAAACAGAATAATATCTAATTGAAGCATAATAACTGTCAACATAGTCTGCAATTGAAACAGAATAATATCTTAATGAAGCATAATAACTGTCAACATAGTCTACAGCTGAAATAGATAATAATATCTTAGTGAACATAGTAGAAAACACGTGAAATAATTTGCATCACATTTTACTATTCATCAGTAATTATTGTAGGTATGTTTTTAATAGATCCAAATAAATGTCCAAGTCTTTTCTAGAATTTGTTTCTTGCAAACAGACTTTCATAGTGTTATTTTTTGTTTTGCTTAACTCTGGAACACACACACACACACACATACACATACACAAAATTAATAACCTTTAGCCTTTTTTTTAGAAAACGAATGATCTCCAATTGTTCTTTAAATCATTACATTTTATGGTGAAAAAATTGTCTAGGGAGCTTTTCTTATGAAAATAAAAAATTAAATGAAAAATGTGTTTTTCTTTATTTCGTGAAGTAAATGAAATCAAGACATTAATGGTTGTTTCAGCAAATTCCTTGATTTATTTTTCTTTGATAATACATCCTAATAATGAGAAATTGAGTCTGATTATTGATTATATCCTTCCCCATAAACTTTAATTTTTGTTCACGAGGTTGGGTTATAAAAGAAAGGATTCACCTAATTTAAGTAATGTTGTGGAACATGGAATAAACAGCAGTATGATATTCTAATTATTTTATTGTTTATTCCACACGTATGTAATATTGTATAGAAAAATGCGTGTATCACGTTTGTTCATATATGCACTAGCACGATTGTGATTGGTTTTGTATCACTTGTTCCAAAATGACATTCGATTATTAATAGTTATTATTATATTTAATTTGTAATTCGATGCAGTGAGATTTCATCAGGTCAACATACACAAGTTCACAGCGTCAATAAATCACAATAAGATCTGTTCTTTTTTTATATGTGTGTAACAAATGGTGTGTTCAGAAACATTGGAACACAAAAAAAGGAAAGAGTGAAGAAATATAATTAATATTTGATACGATACGAAGGAACAAGTTCTCTAGTATAACTGCAGTCAATGAAACTACAAGTAATCCCATTGTGTATACTTTATATCAATGTATATGAATGAACGAAAAGGTACTCGGGTTTCGTTGCCGCGTACAGCGTTACTAGAGGGTGGTTAATTTTTTCGGCTCTAGTTATTTCGAAATATTGAGCGCGATTCATCCCATGCAGCACGTGCAAATTGCCTGCAGTGGAAAATCCAAGTACCCCGAGCTCTCTAGCTGCGCATATTCATCACAGCTATGGTACATATAGAGCGAATTCTCTTTGTACAATTACATTAAGATGATTCTTGTCAGGAAGCTTACCACTTTACGTGAGCAATCTTTAGCTGTAGAGGTATGTGAAATTTAAAATTGTATTCTTTATTACTATCCGTTTTATATGAAGGAATTGTTTTATATATTGGACGTTTTAGAATTTATTCTAAATTGTATAGAGAGTCAAGACCTAGGTCATATAACGACATATTAGAACGACTATAGTCTGGTTCAAGTTAGACATTTGTTATAACTGGACAGACGTACTGAATTTAATTATACGCTGCATGCATTGAATGATGAAATAATGTTATCTGTAACGAAACGAATTCATGTGCGCGCATGCTTAGCATATATCATTGCATTCGTACTTAACAGTGTCATATGTACTACACGGCTCAGTTATTATACTTTTAGCTGTTTTATGGTTTGGAGACGTGGAGGGTTCCTGGTAACCTGTACGCTGCTCTCTGGTGACGTTGGCTCGGAAGAGAGTACTGGAGTTCTCGATGTGATGGACCAAGGCTTCGCGACCAGTTGGTCTGTGTTCAATGAGAAGACTCTCGAGGGATCCTTCAACAGACTTGGAGGGGTGGGCCATGCGTGGTGGTTCCTTGACCATTGACTGTCGGAACCGGAAATGCATCTCGGTCGTCAACTGGACGCCACGATATGTTCCATGTTTCAATTGGTTATTTCACTATTGCTATCTGAGCATAAATTCATGCATTCATATTTCAATATCGCTAAATGAGTGATAAATTCATAATTCAAATATCGCTAAATGAGTGATATATTGATAAGTTAATAATACATGCGTCCTACATGTGGATGCATGATTAATGATACCTCATTCGTAGTTGTGTATGAATCACATGCTTTGGTCACCCTTGGTGCTGAACAAGACATTGTTTGTATTAGGGTGTAAATCATACACTTCAGTTCGCTGATTGGTGATAGAACAGTGATCATATTTATTTTTTATAAGTTCAATTTTTTTATTCTTTTTTTATTTCCTCGTTGAGTTACTTGTTGTTGATTAGTTCCATGTTGGGAACTATATCATTTCCTTATATCGTTTTGTTACAATGGTGTCAGATTCATTCATCGTTAAATTGCATTATAAATAAACATCTCGTTAAAGCAATTGCGTTCGGTGTCTTCGCTAAATCCAACCCCAAACCGGCTTAATCCTGTTACACCTAGTATTTCGCTTGCCTGTGAGCTGCATGGCCAAAAAAGGTTATATGGCACTATGCATTATGTGCACCAGCCGTCATAAAATTTGCGTCAGTCATCTGTCAATATTGGCTTTTTATATTTTTTGTAAACTGCTGGATTAATTTTGACCATATTTAATCAAGACAATTCTGGTGTCCGGGACTGTTCAGTTTTGTTGAAAGATTTGCCAATCTATCATCAGATATTTGTACTTTTGTTGGAAGTCGTAAAACAATTTCTCTAACTTTATTTTTGTTTTAAAAATGTCGGAATGTCCTCGGTCAACAATGCCGAGCCAGCATACAATATTGCCATCCGTACAGTGAAGTAGAAATCATTTAAATAGTCATTTTCAGCCAGTGATTTTATGATACAGCCCTGCGTCCGTCTGTCCGTCAACATCAACATTTGGTCGTTACCACTCTGAAGGCCATGTTTCTGATCCTAATTCTTCTGAGAAGCTGCTTTCGTATTTTGTCGCCTGTGATAAATGTCGCAAAAGGCTAGACATAGCGGTCACAATGTCATTGTCCATCCATCCGACTTCAAACTTTTAAAGGGCATCCACTCCTTTTTTCGTTAGACGATCATCATCAGGCTTGTTTTGATGTCTAGTTTGTTTTAAGTAAAAATGGTGCAAATCTGACTTCCAATATGGCCGCCACAACAGCCATCTTGACAATCGTGTTCTCGCTACTCCTTCTGAAGGGATGGTCGCTACAGCATGGGGCTTTTATTGAAAGGCTTCTTATGGTATCTAGTTGATCCTAAAGGAAAATGGTGCCGATTAGACATACACTATAGTCGCCACGGTGGCCATCTTAAAAATTTTGTTATCACTATTCCTGATTGAATGATCATATCAACATGGGAATGTCCACTGAAAGGCATTTTATGTCTACTTGGTAGCAGCGGCGGGGTGGTGGGTGGTGAAGGCAATTGCCCTCGGGTGCCAGGCGAGAAGGGGCTCCGTCGGGAGCTATTTTTGTTTTAGCTGTAACCGGAACGTTGATGGGGGAATTTGGAGGTTGGCAACAGACATAAACAGTTATCTGTGGCAAAGTAGGGGTACCACTAATGGCCATATTGATGATCTTTTTATCACTACTGAAAGCTCACAATAGTCAGTTTGTTATATTGTTTTGGGAGAGGGGGAAGAAAAAGGAAAAACCTTGCGTCATGTGTCTATGGATAGGCATTAGACTTTTAACCTTCATCAGTGTAAATTGCGTTGGGGATGATGGATCCAATGTCAAAGGTCAATGAAAAATGGTGAATTGTTGAATGTTTTGTGGTAAACTGTTAAGCACTGTATGTATTTTATCGCACACGAGAGGGTGATTAATTATGTGTTACTTGGGTTGCAGCCGACATCGTGGCAGGTGAGACGATAAATGTATGTATTTTTGACGGAATGCGAAAGAATGAAGGCCTTCCGTTTGGTTCAAAATAATGCTAATCCCGCACCAGCTATTCCATTCTTACTACAAAAAGGCTGAAATGATAAAAAAAAAAAAAAAATGATTGACTAATTTCGACCAAATTTGAGAAAATGCATCCTTCTGTAACACACTGCAGGTTTGTTCCAATAATTCTAATCCGGCGTCAAATAGGATCAAGGTTAGTGTGTTGGACTTGCGAGAAGAAGTATTCGGGTTCGAATCTACCATTGCATCTGCCCGGGTCGGCTACTGTGGTGTGCACGTTACTCAAATTGCCTTTGTAATAATTAACCTTTATGTTCTTCTGTGCTGTAAAACACAAAACCAGATCAAACCAAACCGACGTCAAATATAGACACCGTAAACAAACGCGTAAATAGATGGTTTGAGCGATTTAGACAAAATAATCAGCCTTAAGTTTAAGCAAATGATGCCATTAAATATGGCTGCCATTCCAAACTATAGTTTTCTTGAAAGAGCAACAAGATGGCGGCAGTGATTTTCACGTTTGAGGAAGTCTGCAATTACAGAAATGCTATCATTTCACTTTTCCTATTTGCGTGTGTGTGTGGGGGGGGGTGCGATTTACCATACGAAGGGTGAAGACGCGTCTTGGAGCAACCAATGGAATCTGATTTTGCATGTTAACACATCTTGCATTTTTCTGAATCATTAATTGTACGTGTTGCTCACTGGTTTGAGAGTTTTACGAACCGACCGTAATTTTTCAAAATATGTACCTCAGATTGATTTCAAGTACAAAATCTAAATGGACTCCCACGTAATTTAGTTTTTAAAGGTCTATACTACTGACCACCAAAACACTTGTCAGATTTAGAGACTTTGATTGTCCAATATCAGCACTGGAACTTTAATGAGTCAACTACTTTAGGAACTGGATGGTTTTGTGTACGAGCACATATTGATTCGCGTAAAGGTTGTTTTATGGATTGGTCTAGGCCTGGATATTTTATTTCTTTTTACTCTGTATTTAATATTCGTTTTTTAATTATTTCTTCTCGTAAAGTTTGCTTTAAATTTACATTCACCATCTAACACGGCAAATTAACTTTTTTTTTGTGTCCAGATTCAAGACAAAGATAAAACTGTTCCTCGGGTGCTACTCTTATTTCTTTCGAAAAGTCACCTGATGAGTTTGTATAGAATCAACTGTGTTTATTATATGACTGAAAACGAACACCGATTTTGCTTCCTGAGATCTAATTGGCTGATCCATTTTTAACGTCATGTTATAAGCTTTTATTTAAATCAAGGCTTTGCCGGCCATCCTAGGGCTGATAAATGCAGAGAAGCGGAGTTTGCCAGCCGTTTGTATCCGAGGAGGGGAACAAAAAAGATGCGAGTTTTAATGGCCATTTTTTTTTTACACCTCCAAAGATGATTTTGCATAATTGCATTAGATTAAATTAAATCTAACGGAATTTAAAGATAATTATTGAGATGCTATAAGTCGTTTTCAAGCCAAATATTAACTAGGTGCTCAAAAGACGTTTTAATCAAGGTCTATTAGAAAATTTTCACTAAATAATATTACGTCTAATGTACAGTAAACAAAATGTACACAAAGACTTACTAGATGCTTGATAATCCACCCAAGTTACTTCGTGACCAAATAGTTACAATGTTCACAAATTGAAACTTGGTTGCTGGACTAAGCATTTTTCATTAAACAAAACCTGTTTTTATTTTCTCTTGTCAAATATGACCTTCACTAAAATGATCGAAATATGCAGATAATTTGACGTTCCCGTGTCGTCATATATATGTATGTCAAGATAAGACGTGTATCGATGTCTAAGACTTGACCCTGCTAGTTTTGGACGGCATGAACTACATGTACGTTTACGGTAGAGCACACATATGCGTCACAAACAGCGAAATGGACTAAAACAAAAAGTACATTCAGCTTGAATTGTACTTAACCTGAAAAAGAGAATAAATTTAATCAAATTATTAGTAAATAATTAGTGATACATACCGTTTAACAAGTAACAATGCTTTTTTTTACGAAATATATACACCTACCACCCCTAATTTTAGAGATGGATTGGTCTCGAAATGTAAACATGTATGTCGCCCCCTTCCATGACAAGTATCATACAATCACAGTGAGGTTAATCTACAGGTAGATACGACCATCTGTTGTGAGTGACCTTGGAGATAAAATGGCTGTCTCGCTGCTTTATAGGACTGTACCCAGTGTATTGGGAAAACATCAGAATGGGTAAGCATAACTTTTGTCAAACCTTTTTAACAAGTCAAACACGAAATGATGACGAGGTTAAGGTTCAAGTGTGTGGACACTACTGTGTGCCCATGAATTCACGCAAGGAACGTGTGGGCGAAGGGAAAAAAATTCCCTGGCGAGTGGCCTTGTCATTTCCACATTGTTTGCAAATGGGTAAATTATTAACAAACTTTACCAGCCCTTTTAATAGTCTTTTGAACTAGGGTTTTTAATTTATACATCGTTTAGCTGCCAAATAACATAGTTTATAAGTGTCATCCAGTTGAGTTACATCTATTGCTCATCTGCTCTTCTGTTCTGGAGTCATATTGCTGCTCAGCTCAAATTGAACTCTGAAATAATGACCAATTACTATTAGAGATAAATCTTCCAAAATCACCCCCCCCCCCCAAAAAAAAGCAAAAAACAAAAAAAGCTCCAAAAAAAAAAAAAAAAACCAAACAAAAAAAAAAACAAAAAAAAAAAAAACAAAAAAAAACCAGAAGTTGCAAATTGATTTAGTGCATATCTCGTCAGTCTTACAGCAACACGAACCAAATATTGAATAAACTCTGCTTACAAGATTTGGAAACATTTGAAGAAATTTGAACGAAACACACAAAGAATAAGTCATAGAAAGAAAGAACACGCGCAAACCTTAACCATAAATTATATCCCACCTTTCGTTCATTTTCAAGAAACAAAATTGTTGCAAAATTAAGAGTGCATGAAAGCGTGTTGTCTTGGATTATTCCCCTACACTATAACGCGTGATGCTAGTGCTGTTTTTATTAATCGATTTAGTTGAGCACTGGTCACTTTCTGTGAAATGACGAATTGACCAATTGATGGATTGCGATTTTGTGTGGTCGAATTTGGTCAACATCCAGTTGTGTGGTATTTCTGCTGTTTTGGATTTGGGTCCCAGTTTTGGCAAGACGTCATTTAGACAATACAGTTTTCATCGATCTTTGATGGGGGAAAAATGATGATCGATCATGACATTTTATTAGATTCCCAATACTAATATGTACCACCTTATACACGTGTCCTTTTATTTCACACACTAAACTATGCCTACATAATGAATAGCTTATGAATAAGCTGTTTGTACTACCTTATAATACACGTCCTTTTATTGTATACACTGATCTATGTCTACATAAAGAATAGCACATATGCTGTATGTACCACCTTATACACACACGCCCTTTTATTTTATACACTGATCTATGTCTACACAAAGAATAGCATATGCATAAGCTGTCTCCTAATTGAAACAGTCACATGGACTCTAGTTTTCTTCACCACAGACGGATAGGGCCTATCACTGGAAGCTTGGACAAATGGATGAATTGTAAGTATTGATGAAAACCAGCAATAATTCATTCATTCATTCATTCATATGTCCGTTCACTCTTTCCTTTTTAGCTTCATTTTTTTCTTTTCTTTCTTTCTGTTTCTTGTAACTCCTCCACTTTATCATCTTACATTTCCTTCTGAATCTTCTCCTCTTCATATTCTTTATCCTTCTCCACATCCTCCAACTTCTTCTTCTCCTTATCTTTGCTCTTCTTCATTAACTTGTTTTTCGTTTATGTGTACAGATACAGATACATAATAACAAAAAGAGTTAACTATTTAAAGCAGGAAGAATAAAAGAAAACAAAATAATTTTTTGTAAAAAAAAATATTAGACCGAAATTAAATTAGAAGAATATAAAATATATAGGAGATGTTTTCCATTTCCGATTCGGAACGAGGAATGTATATTGTCATAACTAGCGAAACCACAACCTAATATTCGTTTGTTCTTACCGTCAGTGTCACTCCTTTTGTTCTTACCATAAGTGTCACTTCGTTTGTTCTTACCGTCAGTGTCACTCCGTTTGTTCTTACCGTCAGTGTTACGATGTTTGTTGTTACCGTCAGTGTTACGCTGTTTGTTGTTACCGTCAGTGTCAATCCTGTAACGACATAAGATCTGGTGTTGCGAAGCATTATCAGATAATTTATATTTTCACATATGAAAAATACAGCGATATATTTTTACACGTGAAAAATACAAGAATCAGAGTTATATTAGAAATAGTGAACCATTCAATTTTAATATTTAACTATTATGTTAGTGAAACGCAGTGAACCATCTCAACACGTTTTTCTTACGTTAAGGATATCAAGTTCATACAGTTTTGGTGTGCTAATTAGCACTGAGCTAATTCTGTTAATTAATTTCATTAACTAATCGTTCCAGCAAAGAGGAATTCTTCAACTATAGAGATGGAGTATGCGGTTGAGGTACGCATATTTTTTTAAATGTACATATTCCTTGCAACTTAAACTGATCAAACGACCATCACAGCGATATCCCTTGGATAGAAAGGGTTATCTCTGGGATATGTCATTGTTGGTTTGCAAGGAAAGTATTACACATACAATTAATCTGAAATAATTTTAAATTGGTCCTCGATACAATTAATTTAAATACTGCAGTAGTTTTGCTTCAAGTACATTATTGAGTTGGTTGGTCCATAAAATGTTCTTGACGGCTCCCATCAGCTGTGAAATGGTCCAAGGTTGTTCTAATGTTTGCATTGATTGTTATAGAAAAATGTATTTTTTGGCCCTTTGGTCTTCTGTAGGAAATACATACTACGACCATCACCCATTTCTACTGTACTGGCAATACCACCACCTTTTCTACTAATAATAACTAGTTGCTGTCAGCTTTGCTTAATCCTGTACTCGGTGCTTGATCTGATAAAATATTTACATCAGATCTCCTCAGTTTAATCACCTCTTTAAGCTATATTTATTTCAAGTTGTTTCTCGTTTCTACTAAGAGAATGAAATACAATCATGCAATACCCGTCGAATTGATTGGACATTCTATTTTTTAATGGAGGATCCATGAGGTATGTTACACATGTCTTACTGGAACTGTGATTCTTTTATTTAAAATACCTAAAAACTGCTGCTGCAACTCTGCTGCTTCTCCTTCCACTACAAACATCTCCAGCACCATTACAATACCGCCCATATTGAATATGCATCAAATTATTTGAAGAATAGAGAATGCTTGAAGTACAAATGCACGATGAACAATAAAATAGTAATATTTTACTCTTATCGTGCGTGTGAATAAACACACACACCAGCACGCAGTGCATTTTACCCTAAGAGCATGACACATATTTTAAATATACATCTTCAGAAATATAGACAAATAACAATAAATATGAATGGGACTTTTGTCTTGCCCGCATTGTCAGAAATCTTTACACGAGTACATTTTTCACGCATTGTCGGCGGCGTCAATAATTTGAAGATCTTACAGCTTTATTTGCAGGCAAGATACTGTGTTTTACGGGACAAATGTGTTCGAAAGAGATATACAATTTTATTTGATGTAGAGTTTATATTTTGTGGACAATTTGTTGTTTCTAATGGACAAAGTAAAAACTGTTAAATAGTAATATTATCATGATCTTTCCAGGCACTTTCTTCAAATGTTAAATTTGGAAGAGGAGCTACAAGAGAAGTAGGCAAGGTAGAGTAAACACAAATAACAGTCAGAATTTTTTTTTCTTCTGCAAACCAAAGAAATAATATTATTCCCAATACAGTTAAATATAGTTAACAAACTGGACATGTGTTCAGGGAACACTAAGGTCTCTCTACAGTGTCTTGAACATAAAGTTCAACCGGACAGTCGGATGGCCAGTAGTAATTTTCATTCGTCATTTGTGGAGGGTTATACAACCTTGACCCTATATTGGTCACATTCATAGTAGTAAGTAAGTACATGTAGCTGAGGTGTAGATAAGAAAGGAGGCACAAATTCGTGGCTGTATATGTGTATTATATACATAACTAATCAATTAACTAACCAACTTACTAACGTACTAACTACGAAAATATTGTCACCTAATTAAATTACTGAGCAATTAACTGATCAACTAATTATAAGTAAATAAGTAAATAATCACCTACAATGACTGACTAAATGACTAACTGACTGACCGACTGACTTATAGATTAATTAGCAGCCAGACTTACTTTCTAATAAAGTATATGTCGTATTATTTACAGTCATCTTTAGACACTTCATTTAAAATGTGCTAAATGTAAGATATAGTCCTTAATATGATCTGATTTAATACATTCATATATTTCTACAGGATTGCAAGAACTTGAAGGTAAAGAAGGTATGCGTGATGACAGACAAGACACTGTCTAAAATGTCGCCTGTTCAAATAACGGTAGAATCCATAGAAAAACAAAAAATCAATTATAAAGTGTACGATCGTGTCCGAGTGGAGCCGACAGATGAAAGGAAAGGATTAGCTCTTTTTTTCAAATCATACTCCCAATTGGAGAATATTAGCGAGGGATAAATGTCGCTATATTCTAAAGTTTAAATTGACCAAATTAGAATTTTAAATTAATAAAACCAAAATGAAATAGAGTATGAATTAACATAACCATGATGTAAAACTTTCTTGAAATTTAGGGATCAGAAATTTGCTTCATATTTATTTGTCGCCCAAAATCTTATAAGAAAACTTAGCCTAGCAATACAAATCGTGAATGTATGCTATTTTAATGTGATATCATCGTATATGAAATATTAATTCCCGAAAAGTCAGGGACGCGAAAATATTGCAATTTTAAGAAATTGGATGTTTGTAATTTTTCATACCTGTTTGTGCACAAAAAATTATATTCGGTGACAAGCATCAACTTAAAACAAAATTTTTTAGTACATAATTGTCTGGATTATTTATGTGTTTTTTTAAATATCAACAAAAGATCGATAAAATCAGAAAAAAAACTTGCAGTAAGTTTTTGCCAACATTTATTAAAAAGATTTACAGATATTCGAGGAATAGATCATTAAAATTTTAAAATTCTTCCCTCAAGCTCTTTCCAAAGTTATTGTATCAGAATATCTCAAAAACCAAACGTATATCTCTCTCTTTCAGTTTCAAGGAAGCTATCAATTTTGCTAAGAAAGAATGTTTTGATTGTTTTGTGGCCGTTGGAGGAGGGTCTGTCATAGATACATGCAAAGCGGCAAACTTGTACTCCTCAAATTCCGACGCAGACTTACCAGATTACGTAAATGCCCCCACAGGGAAAGGACTTCCGGTTACGCATGCGCTAAGACCTTTAATAGCAGGTAAATTATAATTCACAATAACCTTGACTCTTTTGAACATCATTGCAAGCCACAGGCGAAAATCCTTTTCAACCCGTGGCTGCACGGTATAAGAATTCCTCGTTTCTAATGAATATGCATAAACCTGATTAACCAATCATTGTGAGCCAGAATACAATTTTCTCGGAAAGTTCATCCAGCAAAACCTTTCATGCTGATTAAATAAGCCTATCAAAGCTTCTCTTCCAAAAACATTCACTTATCGATTAATTAAAGAGCACTTGCGTTGATGTGTGAGAGCTTGTTTCATTGCATTTTTTATGGCCTAATTTTGTTTATGAATATTCATTTAAAACTAGGAAATCTTGTCGCAGTCAGGCTCGGGTGAAAGCAAGAACGTAGCGGATATTCGCGCGTGGATTGCGTCTATGCACGGAATGGGTCGAATATGTACCGATCTTTGAATTATAGGCATAGTTTTTATGCGAACCATTGGTTTGCTCTTCCGTTTCTTCTAATTCTGGTTGATCTTTGAACCAGAGTTTTTAATAGGGCGGTAATAATCCCTTTGGCATAAATTGGAACTCTCGACGTCTGGCCTCAAAGATGTAGCCTCTAGACCTCTTAACTATGGTATTTACACTTAAAGACTGAACCGCGGGGCTTATAATGCGGTTTAGAATATCGTGATCATTATATCTATGATATTATCAGTACGATGTCTCTTATTACCTATGTGTATCGTCGAGCTATGAACTCTGGTTGAGATTGGACGTAATTAATGAGAAAGAAATACGCTTATACAATTTAAATAATCGCAACAAAACAGTCCTGTGCACCCATAACCATGCAAAGATGATCGCTTGAACCCATACACCATGCAAAGATGATCGCTTGAACCCATAACCATGCAAAGATGATCGCTTGAACCCATAACCATGCAAAGATGATCGCTTGAACCTATAAACCATGCAAAGATGATCGCTTGAAACCATAAACCATGCAAAGATGATCGCTTGAACCCATAACCATGCAAAGATGATCGCTTGAACTCATAACCATGCAAAGATGATCGCTTGAACCCATAACCATGCAAAGATGATCGCTTGAACCCATAACCATGCAAAGATGATCGCTTGAACCTATAAACCATGCAAAGATGATCGCTTGAACCCATAAACCATGCAAAGATGATCGCTTGAACCCATAACCATGCAAAGATGATCGCTTGAACTCATAACCATGCAAAGATGATCGCTTGAACCCATAATCATGCAAAGATGATCGCTTGAACCCATAACCATGCAAAGATTATCGCTTGAACCCATAACCATGCAAAGATGATCGCTTGAACTCATAACCATGCAAAAAATGATCGCTTGAACCCATAACCATGCAAAGATAATCGCTTGAACATATAGCTATTCACAAATATCCATTTTTCAAACAGTTCAATAATCCACCATTTTACAAGCGATCATTCTTAACAGACTGCATTGGTGTGGACATGTTAACGTGGCAGTTGGTGTTGAGCAGAGTGTGATTGTTTTACTTGTCTTGACGATGTCGGTTATGTCTTTTCCATGCACGGTAGACATCTAATGTAGACACAAAAGCACTTCGCCGGTCTCTGTTGATGTTTAATAACTGTTGCTGCTTAAAGTATATGAAAACATTGTCTACATCATGTCATAATGTGGATGGAGGAAAAGTCCCCCAACCCCTCAAAGTATACATCAGGCGGAGTACGTATATATTTGTATACCTGGTCGACAGGCTAACCTGATTACATAATTTTATTTATATTGCTAGGAACGAATAAGTAAAAGTCATTTCCAGGGAAATTGTGAACATTCACGACAACATTTATTAATAATAGCCATTTCGTTACAAAACCTCAGGCTTGATTCAACCAAACAGTACAATGTAGAGTTGTCGCTCTTGCACATACAGTGCCCATGGATTACCAAGTCTTGATGCAGTGGAAGTCTGTGTCAATTCAAATCAATTTATTGTACAAAATTCATGTATGGACAATGTAAAAATACTTATATGAGTATAATAACATATGATAAGAGCATGTTTAGACAAAGAAGCTTCTTTTCAGATACCATAATCAGTCAAGAACAGTTGCCTTCTTTCGCTAGGTGGCAAACACGTAATGTCGGATATGTATCAATTGCTTGTTATAACAGAGGCCACTATTACAAATCCTGATGTCGTTGTGATTCTGTTTTACGAAACCTTTGTACTTTGGAGCCACACACATAAAATACAATCTGTGACTTGCACCTTTGCCGTATTTATTTTGTATAAGTATCCCTTTCTGGTCCGAGTTTTGTAAGGGATTTAGAGACCGAACATTTAAACAAATTGTTATCTTCGTTTATCACCATTTATTCTCGATGTCTATCTATCTACTTTTTTATAATGCAACACTCTCTTCCGAGTAGTATGTGCAGTTGCGCATCAATAATTATTACTAAAAAGAGAAAAGAATTAGCGACAAGATGAAGAATGTACAGTAATGAGAGAATGAATTTGTTAAATGATACAACAGGATTCATGGAGTACAATCATGAATACAGAGAGCCTTGCTTTGAAGACATCATCTAATGCTTGAAAGGATGTGCTTAAATTATGAAACTTTTCACAACTGAAATACATTCTCTCATTAAGGCTTAATATTAATTATTCATTTGACTTTGCTCTATGTAGCCGGCTTTCTTCAGTCCCACCTTCCAATAACGCAGGAGACCATAATCGTTTTCCAAAGATGAAGAGTAGCTGTCTCTATAGAAACGTATTATGACAAGTTGCAAGACAAGTGTTACAATACACCGAATATGGACTTTGTTTATTTGTCCGTGTCTTTTAGGAAGCAGTCTGGACTTTCTAAATTGAAAAGATTCCCAAACATATTTGACAGCAGTTTCTGTTGCTATGTTTTGTTACGACTACACGAATGTCAACGGCATCTGAATCAGTTGGTATTCAAAATTAATTCAACGGCATCCAGAAGAAAGCCTTTTGAGTTTTCAATTGTATAAGTACAAAACTAACTGAATTTCTGGTACCTGAGAGTTTATCGTTAGATTTCTGTTGCAAGGATAAGCCAGTTAAATCTTTGAAAGCACAATGATATTGTATTAAAATTCCGTTTTGAATTAAATTCATCTATCACAATTGTGACATGAGCATATACTTACAACTCAAGAAATTTAAATTAATTTAATTTAACCTTTTGCACAGTCAAAATCTTTATTTTATGTATGCAAAGAGAAGACACCTGCTTTATCTATGTTACTATCACTTTTCGAGGAATAGCATTGTGTTTATAGGTTTTACACGTCTTTTGGGTTGAGTCAGAATGGGATAATTAATCACATACAAGTGCTTGAATGATCAATATAGCTATCAGTTTATTCATATATATATATATATATATATATATATATATATATATATATATATATATATATATATATATATAATGAACCATTACTTTAGTTACGACAAGACCAGGAACCGGAAGTGAAACAACCGGGACAGCCGTATTTGATTATCTTCCCATGAAGGCTAAAACAGGTACATATACTAATATTTCAATAATTATACTGTTATTTTAATTAGAGTCACAAATGAGTTGGCTATAGCCATTTTTAAAATTAAAAATAGAACAACAAACGCAACAGGGACGGGTTGAAATAAAATTCATACTTTTACTATAATTCAGTGAATTCAGTGGTGCGAATAAAAACAACGAAGTCTTTTGTTAACTGTCAATTCCTGTGCCACGCGGATTGAAAAAGCCTGAATGGTTCATGACTTGTCTAGCGCTTGTGGCAGTGTCTAACACTCAATCTAGTGTCTGTACATTTTAGATACAAGAGCAATAATTTACCACGAGTGAACCTTTGCTTTTATATAATAATAATAATAATAATAATAATAATAATAAATTCATCACACTAATCAATATGATAATTATTACAACGTGAAGAGGACATAATCAGAACAATAACTTCGACGACAAAGTTGGTGACGATGAAGCTAACGACGACGATAATAGAATTGTTTACTTTGTAGGTATTTCCAATAGGGCAATAAGACCGACTTTGGGTATAGTGGATCCAGATCATCTGATTAGCGTACCTGAAAGAGTCGCAGCTTATTCAGTAATCGACGTTTTATGGTAGGGGACACTCACACAGACGCAAATATACACAGACATAAATACCTCCCCCCCCACACACACAGAGCTCCTTACAAGCATGCACCTTATTTGCTCGTATTTGCAAAATTTAGATGACTTATCATCATCAGCTGTTCACCTCTCCCTCTCCTTATATATCATTAAGCTATGGTATATATCTTTACGTCTGGTCTTCTATGCACGTAAGTTTGAAGCCCTGTAAGAAATTATATATAATATATATACAGACACACACATACACACAGAGCCGTCGCAAGTTTGCGCTGGACGAAACGTCGTCCTGGGCGGGCATCGCCTTCCGCACTCGCCACTCGAAAAAAAAAAAATGCAAACTCAGCGAAACGGCGTCCCCTCCCCCCTACTCGGGGTTTCATCCCCTGGCGGCCTCCCGTATTGCCCACCCCTTAAGACGGCCCTATATATATGTAACATGGGACACTAATCATTTCCCATAACCGCCTTAGTTAGTACCTCATTACCCATTAGAATTCCATTAACATCCAGAGGGTGCTATAATGTTAAATTTCCGTAAATGTCGCAGAGTCCCATAATATTAAATTCCCATAGATGGCTATATCGAAGCATAATGTTAATTTCCTACACATTAACATTCACTCATCTATACTTGTTTCCTCTCAACGTTTAAAAGACTACTGTAGACAAAATAGTGATTGTGTGGGCTACGATCATTATATTTTTGTCAATTACAAACACTTCGGTGCATTTGTAACAAAATGAAGAACTAAAATGTTTGCTGTCTTGATAAATTAGTCAAGCATTATATGTTGTCTGCTGATTTAAAAATACAAACAAAAATAAAACTCTCAATACGACAGTAAAATTTACGAAAATCTCATCTTACGCCAAATACTGACCTTTTTTTGATTCAACTGTAGCAATCCCACTGTCTGTGTCACCAACAGCGTATAGCAGAATCAGAATAGAGTCCCTTTTAAACTTGGTCTGACAATAAATTTACTCTTGGATTGTAAAAATAAGTAAATGTCTGTCATTAGGTATGTATTTGTCTGTCTATCCATTTGTTGTAATCTTCAGTTTCCATAGACGGCTGTATTGCTCCTTAATGTTCTATTCTGATGGCGATCGTGTAGGGAGGGGAGGAGGAGGGGGTTATAAACCGCTAATTAATATTAAATTCTCACAGGGGCCCATAGTGACCCATACTGTTAAAATTCCACAAAGGCCCACAGTAACACCCATAATATTAAAATTCCCATGGGTCTTTATCTTACATGCGTAATGTTAATTTTCCACAATGCTATTTCGAGGCTTAATGTTAATTTCAATAGATGGTTATACCGACCTAATGTTAAATTCGCATATAGGGCTATATTAATTTCTTTTGTTTCATGCATTCATTCACATTCACTCACCTATTTTTCATTTCTTTCCAAGTTTAAAATAGTGTAAAAAGAAAAATAGTGATTGTGTGGGCAAACAAAACCGGTCCTTCACTTTTTATGCAGTACGGGATAAGATCATTATATTATTGACAAAGACAGAGACTCTTCACTACATTTGTAACAAAGTGAAGAACTAAATGGTTACGGTCTCTTGACAAAGAAGTCAAGTAGCAGAACAATATGGTGCTTGCTGTTTTTAAACACACACACGAACACACACACAAAAGAAAATATAAGTCTCTTAAAGTACACGAAAACCTTATCTTAAGCTGAAGTCTGACCCTGTTTGACAGCGTAGCAATATCTTACTATATTTTTCATCAACAGCGCATTGCAGAATCAGAATAGAGTCGCATATTAAACTTAACATTACATTGAATTGGCTGATGGATTGTAAAAGCACGTCAATATCTGTCATTAGGTGTGTGCTTGTTTTTCTTTTCCTTCCTAATGTAATTTTCGATGCCCATAGAAGGTTATAGTGATACCCTCCCCCCAATGTTTAATTCCCATAGGGGATCATAAACCGCTAATGTTCAATTCCAATACGGGCTATACCGTTCAATAACGATATGTATCCATAGGCAGCTATAGTGTCACCTGTAATGTTATTTCTGTAGGTTGTCATTAAGTCCCATTGCTAATGGTAAATTCCCATTGTCCCAACAGTGCTCCCTCTCCATGTTAAACTACCATTTTCCCCATGGTGCCCGATCCCATGTTTAAATTCTCATTGTGCCTAAAGTGACCCATCCCCATGTTAAATTCCCATTGTCCCAACAGTGCTCCCTCTCCATGTTAAATTCCCATAGTCCCCATGGTGCCCGACCGCATGTTAAATTCTCACTGTGCCTAAAGTCATCCCCATGTTAAATTCCCATTGTCTCCATAATGCCCCATCCTATGTTAAATTCCTATTGTCCCAATGTTGCCCATCCCCATGTTAAAACTCACATTGACCCCATCCGCTTGTCCAAATAGTGCTCCATCCCAGTACTGGACAAATTAGTTTTTGAGGCGCAAACACTGAACATTAAATCTGTGACAGTGACTCTTTTGCAACAGAGAGAGAGAGAGAGAGAGAGAGAGAGA
Organism: Margaritifera margaritifera; assembly: GCA_029931535.1. NCBI lineage: Eukaryota > Metazoa > Mollusca > Bivalvia > Unionida > Margaritiferidae > Margaritifera > Margaritifera margaritifera. Next base: position 2,659,446 of record JAQPZY010001469.1, read on the forward strand.
GAGAGGAGAATCATTACTCTCTTGTTGTCAAGATCGCTATGAATGTCGCATAAGGCAATACAAGCCATTAAAAGTTTTATATTCATAATGTACACCCAATAGTCGATGAAGATACAAGAAACTATCTGTGCCCAAGATTGTTCCCTGGGTCATAACATCAAACAATTTGGCCTTCTACAAGAAGAAATCTTCGAAAAATATTTGGGAACCGAAAAGACTAGATACTGTGTTCCCTGAAACATTATTATTATTATTAGTATTATTAGTATTATTATTATTATTATTATTATCGTAGCCATGCCATTGAATCATACACTGCTATAACCTTCACGAAACGAGGAGCTAGACCGGAAGATCCCATACTCAGGCCTACCTATCAAGGATCAAACCCAATCAGCGACATATGGTCCCTCTACTCCCTGAAAATAACCTCTAAATATCTTAAAAGGTGAATATTTCTTTTCTGCAGATTATGCTATCATTTGTTCATTACTTTTTATAGCTAACCAGTAAGACTGGTAATTGTGATATATTATATTAATATCAACCTTTGAATGTGCATGCGTATAAAATAAAATTGATTCTCAATCTGGTATGCCCACAGTTTTGACTGACTTGAAAGTCTTCCAACATCTGAGTCACAATGACACATGTTTTGCTTGGTTGACTTTGTAACACAGGCTTATGAACCTCCACAAAACGCATAATCCAGTATCTGATACGTCCAAAACGGGGCTTATTTTTCTGTCAAAGACATGGTACGAGATGTGAATGTGTTTACAATGTTCAAAAAGAGTATAATTTCTCACTGAGAACATGAGCATTGGTTTGTCTTCTTCAGTTACCTGTGTGCTTCTGTCTTTTCTTGCGCATCGATTGTACACTTATTATCGTTCATTTTTCATGCTCATTTATAGCTTTACTTATATTCGTCTGGTAAGGTGTAGTGTTTAGATATCTGCATCTATTCTTTTGCATGTAGTTGCTCCATTAGCCAATTTTGTTTCTTAATGTGGAATTCTAGAGGTACTGTACCAGTTGCTACACGGAACCGGTTACCGTATGATCGCTACTCATGCTCGACAATGTGCATTATTATTTTTGAACTGCTGAAATATATAGCTAGCACTTCATTTTAAAAACAGTTTGTTTCTGCAACTAGCAATAACTGCTTCAAAGAATAAAGTTGAAGTGGTTATAGTGCAGTAACCGATTCCGTGAATCAAGATGAAGTGATTATCGTGCAGTAACCGATTCCGTGAATTAAGATGAATTGTTTATCGTGCAGTAACCGATTCCGTGAATCAAGATGAATTGTTTATCGTGCAGTAACCGATTCCGTGAATCAAGATGAAGTGATTATCATGCAGTAACCGATTCCGCGAAACAAGATGAACTGGTTATCGTGCAGTAACCGATTACGTGAATCATGATGAAGTGGTTATCGTGTAGTAGCCGATTGCGTGTGGAAACTGGTACATACCCTCTTAATAAAATTACAGGAATGAAAACCGATATTATTAATCTTTGAATAGAGGCAACGTTCAGATGGTAATATCCAAATAATGTGAATTGAAGATTTGAGCTAATTGAAAGTGGGGACCGAAGTCCGAACTGTTAATGAAGGAAAGTGGGGACAGAAGTCTGAACTGAGCATGGAACTATTAGATAATCTTGAGATCTGGTCCTTATATCTACTTAAAGTATGAAGTAAAGCTTATAGACACACACACACACACAAGTATATATATATATATATATATATAAATGTCGTCAGATTATTTCCAAGAATAACTGAAAACGTTGGCTCACACTCGTCTCGAAATTCAAAATTTTAGAAAAATAAATTGCATGGTCAGTCAAGGGGCAGAAAGACCATACGTATTTGAGTACAAATCATCCAAAATGATAACCATGACGATCAGAAATAATCATACCCATTCCATGTTTGTCTTTTAACAGTTCACCAACGTCGGAACTCTTTGTATAGCAAAGCTTATACACTCTGCTGCATGTAGGTTAAAAACTTGGAACTAAATTACAACTATATTACAACTATCCTAATATTTGTGTGCAAAGTTACCTGCGATACTTAAACCTCCGCGACAGGTAAAGATATGATAGTATTCGAGCGGCAGACTAGAGAGAGCTGCAGCAGATCTATAAATATCGTTTTCATTTTAGCTGTTAATATCCTGTACGATATGTATTGTTAATATACCTGTACGCTATATATTGTTAATATACCTGTACGCTATATATTGTTAATATACCCGTACGCTATATATTGTTAATATACCTGTACGCTATATATTGTTAATGTACCTGTACGATATATATTGTTAATGTACCTGTACGATATATATTGTTAATGTACCTGTACAATATATATTGTTAATGTACCTGTACAATATATATTGTTAATGTACCTGTACAATATATATTGTTCGATATTCACTCCAGAGCCGTTTACAACGCCGATGATTTTGAAGCAAGGGAAAAGATGCATCTCGCCAGTTTCTGTGCTGGAGTTGGATTTGGAAATGCAGGCTGTCATCTCTGGTAATATTTGTTGTCTGTCCGTCCATTGTTTGACATGTACTCCCATCTGTCAATGCATTCGACCCATGGTTTCAGTCCTGAAAGTTTCGTGGAGAGTCCCCATTGAAGAACGTTCAAAACTGGGTAGTCCCATGCAGGCTTTCGCACATCTCTGAAACTCTCACTATAGTTCATATACAGTCATGTAGTCGTCTCTGTTTGTATGTCTGTAAAGCTATAAATCTGTTTTTTGTCTGTCTATCTCTCTGTCTTTGTTTCTATATGTTTATATCTAGGCTGTTTGAAGATACAAGTTGCATAGACGATATTGGTACAGTTGATGTTCCTCGCATCATAGTTGAATTCTTTTCTTTTAATTGTTTTAGACTTATATATTCCATACACAGTGAACTATAATATGTACTAGAAACGAACTTAATTACATTAAAGAGTAATATAAATTGCCTGAGTTGATTCGTTCAGTATTGCTTTTTAAAGACATAATTTTAAACGACTGAAAACAAACAAAGGTATTTACTGGTAGAACTATTGTTTGATACTAAACTGTAACTACGGTTCGGTGGTTAGAGTGCTGACTCTTGACCAGAAGGGTGCGAGCTCGAATCCTTCCCAAACTAGATTGGGTCGGCAGCCATTGTGCGTTGTTGAACAAAGCACTTCACTTCAATTGTCTCGGTACGATATTAACCTTTCATGTATTGATGTTCCGTTAATTACCAATCTAACTTTAAATATTATCTTACTTGTCAGTCACGGAATGTCCTACCCGATATCCGGTCTTGTCCGTGAATACAGAGCGGAAGGATACGATCAAGCTGAGCCGCTTATTGTAAGTATAAAATATTTGGTACATAATATTGTTTACCTAACATATGTGTACCAGTCTGAACAAACGCTTATTGTAAGTATAAAATATTTGTCACATAATATTGTTTACCTAACATATGTGTACCAGTCTGAAAACACGCTTATTGTAAGTATAAAATGTCTGGAACATTTTTTTACCTGACACCTGTGTACCAGTCTGAACACAGTATAACTCCAGAGACAAACTGTCTTTGCAGGAAGTGGCGTTGTATAGTAACTTGATCTGAGAAGCAGTTTGCCATATACGTCTTGGCCTATGGCACTACTTTCAGTCGCTCTCTCTCTCTCTCTCTCTCTCTCTCTCTCTCTCTCTCTCTCTCTATATATATATATATATATATATATATATATATATATAAATATATATATATATATATATATATATATATATATATATATATCTGTGTGTGTATGTATCTGCGTGTGTGTTCCGCACTACAGTTATTATGTACTTCTGAGAGAGACCGGTACATGGTGAAGTTGTTTGCATTGGCAATATGCGCAATGGAGATAATGTTTGAGTACCTCTATGCTACTTTCATGTACATGTTTTCGGTGGTACATGTGAAACATTAAATGTGCCAGAAATTCCTAGAAAAGAAGGGCACGATAAGAATTAGCTGAAAAGGTAAATCTACGTATAAAACAAATAAGCTATTTAATAAAACCGGATTAAGATAAACAACTTGAAAATGCCGAAAAGATTGCTTTGCATCGATTATTTTTTCTTTTGTATTTGGAGGTGGGGTTGGGTGGGAGGATGCGTTTCTAGTTGCATTTAAATATCGACCAGGCCTTACAGCATCGCTCTACTCGCAGACACGTACCATACAGACAATTATTTTGTTTTTCTATATGTATCTACTGGTGTACTAATGGTCTTTAGCACAGCAATAGCGAGAGTAAAATTGACTAGAGTATAAGTCAGGCAATATTCGCTTAGGCTTAGTAGTTAATCTGCTTGACTCGTACAAGAAGGGTACTGGTTCGAACCCTGTCCAAACCAGGCCAGATCGGACTCCGTTTTATGCCCCTCCTCAAGGCACGTGACTCCAAAAGAGTCAGCACGATATAATACTTTGTGTGTTGATGTGCCGTTAAACACTAAAGAAACAAACAAGAGTTACTTGCGAAACCGTCCAAGTTATTATCATTGTAGTTCAGCCAATGCTTTCAATATGGTAACTACTCAACCATAAACCTATAGTATAAATTCTGAACAAACTGACTAAATTAATAAGTATACCTATCCTTGTATTATAAATATACTGTATTAAGGTAATGTCCATTTGACAAAAAGGTACTTACCTGCAGGAATTCATTATGTGATATGTTTAAGAGCAATCCCACGATTACTAATAGAACAAATATAATGTAGTATAGAACAAATGAATTCGAAATAAAGGTCAAATTACCTTATAAGTTTTACTGAGTCAGAGTCGACCATTACTCGAACGGCGATTAGCTCAGACTAAGTAATTCTGGCAAAGTTTAGTGCACGGAGGGAAACTAAATGTTAGCTGCACAAAATGACACTTTAAACAAAAGCAAACATGACAAAAGAAATAAACGAAGAAATACATGATCATTTAAGTCGTTTTGGAGTGAAAAATAAGTACATTTAAACTAAATAATTTAGACACAATCAAATCCGATCAGACGGACAATCAAATAATGAAATAAAATACAAACAAATAAAATATCACTATTTCGTGAATTGCAGCGCACATTGTTGTCTATATAAGGAATGATAACGTCAACATAAGGAATTATTGCAACACAAAGAGTGTTGCTCTTTTCCTGCTTTTTTCTGCTATGTGTTCTTATTGTATGTGGGTTTTTTTTAAAAATATGTTTTTGTTACGTTTCCTGCAGCCCCATGGATTGTCTGTCGTCGTGTCCGCACCAGCCGTGTTTCAGTTTACTGCGCCTGCCTGTCCAGAGCGCCACCTGGAGGCAGCAGAGGCAGTAGGTGACACACACACACACACACACACACACACACACACTCTCTCTCTCTCTCTCTCTCTCTCTCTCTCCCCGATCCGAGATAGTGATTGTTTCTTACTAGTATTTTTCTAAGCCAAAATGCCTTCATATCGAAATTCTACTTTTCCTCCTAAGTTCTGTTTCCATTTTTCTTCTGCATCTCTTAAGGGTACGAGCAGGTATACACTATTACTGACAGTAATAGTGAGCAAATCTAGAGAAGAGCCAATCGAACTTTTTCGATAATGCGTATGTATAAAAAGGGTATACAGAGGCCACACCTCTTGCAGATTGAAAACATTAGCACTGTAATTGCGTATACTCACCGCTGTTTCCTTCCAGTGTTTTGCGCATACTCCATGCCGTGGCGGCATGATGGGGTGGGGGTTGAGGTATGTAAGGAGGGGGCAATTGACCCCTGGCGCCAGACGAAGTGGGCGCAGTCTGGATTTTTTTTTGTTTTTGCAGCTGAAATTTTCATAGTGTTTGGGCTTTCCCTGTAACTGGGGCAATTCTTCACAAATTTATATTTCGTGTGTGTATGTGTGTGTGTGTGTGGGGGGGGGAGGGAGGTTGGCAACTTACATAAAGCTGTTCTCTGCAGCAAAGTAGGGGCGCCACTGAAGAAGATTGCTTCAGGGCACCGCGAACCTTCGCACCGCCACTGGCCCCATGGCAGAAATGAACAAAGAAATACGAGAAAGTGTTAGTTATTCTCGATAATTGGACCTTGTTCCTGTATAAACCTGGCATATTTGTGCTTTTAAGTTTTATTCAGCGATGATATAAATAAATATTTCTCGAAACTCTAGAACATTGCCTTATATAGACAAAGAACGCTCACGAGACACACGGCGTCACATCTCCGTAACGTCACAAGACTTAAGTCTGTACACATATAAGGTGGCACTCTCCAGTTTCGTACTTTGCATAGATGTGGACTTTTAAAGAAAAAGAATTACCCAGGTTTTCCTCACTGGCTGTCCTGGCTATTTAAAAAAGACCTTGTATATCTTAGGTATTGTTAAAAGAACTTTGAATTCCCTTTATTTTGGTGTATGATTGATGGGTGCAATTTGGGTTATAGAGTACACAGTTTGGTCTTACTTAACATGTGCAACTCAAAAAACTGCTAGCTCCGCTTGGTCATTTTCACTTCCTGGACTTCAAACGTAAATTTAAAAAAAAAGAGCAGATAACTTTTTTTTATTTTTTATATTTTTTTTAATTCATTCATTGTACTTTCAGAGGCTGGTATTGCCTACTCTGGCAAAATTCGTTTCCCTATTTTAATAACTGCTGAAAATAGTGTACTTTTGACTAATTCAGGCTGATTTTTCGAGTACTTTGGAGAGGCCATTTCTGTCTGCTGTGTGCTTAGATCATGTCCAATTTCCACAAGTACAATATGTAAAGAAATTTCAGCCACAGTACATGAATGTAGCATAGAGGTATGCCAACATTCTCTCCATTGTGCATGTTGCAAATGCAAAAAACTTCGTCTTACACCTCTCACTCTCTCAGAAGCACGCATTATCTGTAGAGCGCCCCCTATATCTAAATAGCTTGGTTCCCTGCCCGACAACAACTAGCGTGCAAGTAGGCCCGGTACGAGCAAATCCACTAATTCAAAATGGTGGCAGACTGATGTATGTCTTGATTGTTCGCTATGCTCAGATTTGAATATTCAAGTAAGAGAACTAGTACAATATTGTTGTCTTTGGTACTAAAAAAGACGGTTTGAACGCACCTTTGTTCATAAAGTCTCAATACAAATTAAATTTAGATGTCCCATTTTTCAATTATGAGCTATTAAAAAAGTAATAGATAGAATGCTAATATTGGGACAGTAGTTTAAAGTGGGCAGCATCGTATGTGACAACGTTGTGTATATGTCAACGATTTGCTTGTCAAATGATACTATATAAAGGAAGTTACATGGTTATATTTTGTTTGGTTATTTTGACGTATATTAAATGGATTTAGTAGCTTAGTGACATGGCTGAAATCAACTATGGCTATATCTTTAAACAACATGCTATATTTTGATAACTACACGAGCTTAGGACGTAACTAAATTATACCTTTTTTTACCCGTTACCATATTGTTCTGTGAATTCGACATGTTTTTGTCCAGAGAGACTATCCAGTCGAGTCTGAAATGAAAGCACTTACAGTGTATTTCTTTTGTCATTTATTTTGTGTGTAGATTTATAAGTTTTGTTCAGTGGCCACGAACGGGCAGCGCTTTACCGCAAAACAACTATCCCCACCCATCTTAAGTGTCCTATGAATTCAACCCATATTTTGCAGTCACCTGTGTGTTTAACACATTCATGCCCAATTGCATTTAAATAGCGTTATGTTCATACCTATGACATTAGCCTTTATTTAATGTTTGTGAGAGAGCATCACATTATATTGAAAAGAAACTTCTCTATGACCACACAAAACCTTGAAATCATCATGTATTGGGATACATGTATTCAATCTAGTCATGTCCATTTATACTCAATAAAAGTACTTTTATCTGTCCTTGTACACTTTAAATTAAATTAATATCCTCATTCTTACATTTTTTAAATTTGATTTCCTTGTGTTGTAATCTGAAGACATTAATTCAAGCTCATTATATATATATATATATATATATATATATATATATATATATATATATATATATATATATATCCATTGAGAGGGGTATCATAGCGTTGCATTTAACTAAACATTTCAAGTCAGTTCTTCCTCTCTTTGTTTCATTAAACAGCACAAGGCACAAAGAGAATGGTATTCTAAGTTAAATACATTGCGCACATTTGCATTAGTTATTAATATCATCCTTAAACATATAATAATAATAATAATAATAATAATAATAATAATAATAATAATAATAACTTACTTCAGTAGTTACCATACTTCAGACGCAGTGCCAGAAATGAAAAAAAATAAAAATAAAAAAATAAATAAAACAAATGAACTGAAGTGAGCAATACTATATTTTAAAACTTAACTTAAAAACCCCACCCACCCCCACCCAACCTTGAACAAATAATTGATCGAATGAAATAAAACTGAACCAAAACTAGTATGGAAAATAGAATTACTAATTACAAGATACTTTCAGTAGTTGACAATTACTAAAAGTTAATTACCAAGTTTATTTTAAGAAAGGGAGTTGAAGATTCGTTATACCTTATCTCATAATTTTCTTGTTCTTCTTTTCTTGATAGTTCGATTATATTTTAGAATAATACAGTTATGTTTTATTGCGATTAAGCAATATATCTGACCTTTGACCCCTGCTGGGCACCTGCAGACATGCAACCATGACTGACTAAAGATGTTCGAAGGCGGCGGATTTTACATATCAACTTACTTGCAATTAAACCCTCCCACCCCCACCCCACCACCAGTTAAAAAAACCGACTGTTACCTTACAAGAAACGTGTTTCTTAGATAACTAAATAACCTTAATAGTTCACTCAATTTTGATATTTCACCATGCCACATAATACCATTCACAATAAATATTCATATAATATAGTCTTATGTTACACTAAAGTTTATAGTTTCAGTAACATTGATTCTTTTGAATCCTTGTAATTCATTTTTTATTGATCTTACATGCATGTTTATTTGTTGGTTCTTTTTAATTCATTTGCTGTAAATGTGGTTCATTTACGCACACTTTCTTTCTATTTCTGTGATAAGGCATGCCCTACCATAGACAGATACCCTTAAGGAGCCCCAATTGGAACCTAATTATCTTTGCGAGAATATTCAGAGAGCGAAATGCTTACATGCAAGTGACCTAAAATTTGAAAAATACAGTTGTTTAGTCTTCCTGATTTTAATGTGCCAAAAAAAAAATGCAAAACGTTTTGAAACTGCTTGTCTGTAAAGTAGTAGTTAAGTTACGCTTCCCACTATGCCACCAGCCTCGCTGTAAATTATAGATGATTTAAAAACCAAACTCTATTAATTGAGCGGGGGCCCAACTTTGAGGTTAAGATTGAGTTTCCACTATCAGCCAATCAGAAATGACCTTTCAAATGTAAGATTGGTAAAATCACAAACTTAAATTCAAAATCAGGAGTTCTATCATTTCCAGGCCTGGGGATCTTTTTTTCCTTAGCTTTTTCTTCTTTTGTTTCCCCCTCTTGCATGTACATTAGAACTAGATTTTTTAATAAGACCCGGAGAAAATGCCCCATGGCTATTGTGTGCATTCAGAATCACGATAATAGGTTTTAGAGATGAACTAATCCGACCACCCGGCCATGTCATTAGACACAGAAAATCTAATAACTGCAGTTAATATACTTCACACAGTTAGAATTGTGTACTTTAAACGTTAGTGCAGGTGCTGCACAGATAGTGTGCACTTTATTGCCACTTCTACTTGAAGTTTTTACTTGTCTTGTTTCCAATAGAAGAAGCCAATATAAATTACAACAGTCCCGGAGTCTGAAATGGGTTCCTCTAGTGTGAAGTCACTGGGCAGTCTGGATGCTGATTTGAATCCAGTTTCATCGTCTGAAATTGTAAAAAGGGAAAACTCAGGTAGCTGGTAAAAAAAATCCCACTGATACGTTGAAAGAATAGATTTTGAATAATTATATTGAGTCCGGGATATAAAGCGGTATTGCACAAGCTTAACTTAACTCTACCTTTCGACCCATAGTAATATTGTTCTAAAGTTTTAATTGAATGCAGCCACTGATGTAGAAGATATGTTTTTTTCAAAAACATGAAAACTTCTACGTTGTTCGCCATGATGCTCAAGTAAGCGAGACTTGCAAGACAGGAACCCCTTGCGTATCACAGTATCAACTTTAGACCTATAGTGATCTTATCAAAGAGTTTCACTTGAATACAGCAACTGATGTAGAAAAATATGTGAATTTTAAAAACTTGAGTGCAAACACCTCCACGTTTTTGACGCCACCGCCGACCGAATCGTGACTACTATATTTCACCATGCTTACGCATTTGTGACAAAGATGAATAAATTACTATATTAATTTATGAGTAGAAAACTAATTATTAAATTCTATATAAAATGATAGAAATATTCAGCAGATGTATCTCTGGTCCGGTTGCCAGATGGCTTGTGAGCAGAACGCAAAACAACTTTTCGCATTTCTTGTCCGGCGCGTTTTTCGTTCAACATCTACTGTTGTTAAGGTCATTTCGATAAGGCAGAATGGTTGTACTCTCTCACATACACGAACAGAAAATTCCCCAACCTTGAAGAAGCTTAAATTACAAGTCCAGGAAAGCCGCAGTGGGTCGGTGGTTAGAGTGCCTGACTTGCGGACAGAAGGGTACGGGTTCAGATTTGACCCATGCGAGGTCGGTTTGGCTGCCGTGGTGTGTCTCAGGATAAGATACTTTACACTAGTTTGCCTCGGCACGATATAACCTTTCATGTACTGATGTGCCGTTAAACACTGATCGATCAGTAAGTCAATCAAACAATCGAATCAATCTATGCTTTTCTCCCCACCCACATTCACTCAAGTCTTACACGTACAGATGGCTTGTGTATTTCGCCGCATTCGGCTCGCTATACAAACAACTGGTCTGCGAAATTAGGTCCGAATACGGTGCCTCCTAAACATTGGCGAACCACTAACTATATGGCAGATTAACAGAGGAGAGACCCAGATGACTAGGATTGCACAAAATTGGGAAATAAACAGCATTAAAGTAATAAAATCCCTACAACTGTACCACTTACTACTTACCAGCAAAAATTGCCATATGGCAGAGACCCAACGAAAAGCATATTTTCCATTTTAATCAATTAAAGACCTAGACGATAGAAAACTTGAATTGCTATAATCATTCGAAGGTATCATTAGGGCAAACCACGTGACGTCATTGGCGGAGACTTCAGGTAAACGACGAGTAGATTATTATTTACTTCACCAGACACACGAAAAAGGCTTTATTGGTTCCGTAATCACGATGATTTTCAACGTATGTAGATCTTAAACTAATTTATTTCCCCTGTGATTAGCATCGATTTTCATAAAACACCTACCCTGGAATTAAAAACATTGTCCCCAAATCATGATTAAATTTACCGGAAAGATAAGAGTGCATTTGAATGTTTTCTTCATATGAAAGACACCTGCCTATACAGTACAAAATTTTCACGTCCTTTGCCTGTTCTTTATAGACAGGTTTTACTGTATGTTCACCATAGAAAAGGAAAACCATTGATTTAAAATATTAACAAATCATAGCAAAATATAATTTTTGGAGCCCTTGATGATTCTGATTACCCTGGTTAGCGTTAGAAAAAGTAACTAAGAAGAATTATTATTTATTTTTTCTTGTAGGTACGGATATCAGCAGAGCCAGAAAAGAGGATGCCGGGAAGGTTTTGAGTGACACTCTACTGACAATACTACGCGATATTGAAATTCCAGATGGGCTAAGTGCTCTGGGTTACAAAACAGAAGATATCCCTACCCTTGTTAAAGGGGCAATGCCTCAGGTACCTCTAACCTAATAATATTGCCCTTTACCCTAATGGTATTGCGCCAGTGAAATTATTTAATGCAGCATATTATCTGCTTAAATTTATTTTCGACTTACTGTTCAGCAATATGTTTTTGCTTGTTTGTTTTTGTGTTTTACGGCGCAGCATCACTTTTAAGGTGCCGATGCAAGAAGAATGAAGTGCACTGCCCAAGGACAAACCACGGTAGCCTATCGGGGCTGATCCGATGGTAGGAATCGAACCGGCACCTTTCTGGTCACTGGTCTAATGCCTTAATCAGTGAGCCACCTCGGCTCCTGTTCAGCAGTTTTGTATATTCTTTATATAAGTTTGCATCATCTATTGTAGCTAGAATGATATTATCTTAATTTTTGTTTTCTGATTGGATTTTCAAAAGTTATACTATATTGTTAAAAGTGAGTTTTTCCTTTTTTGTCCAGCAAATTTTGAAACTTCAGTCGATTCTGTCGACTTGTGATGAATATTTCTTATGAAAAATTATTACATGTAGTGATATTGTAATGGATATTTCTGCTAAATATTTTATGCAATATTTCATCTGTGTATGCATATATGCACCTATGTACGTAATTACATACACGCACGTATATATGTATATATTTATGTATCTTTGTATGTATGTTTTAAACACTCTTTATAATTTACCTGTGTTTTCATTTCAGCATCGACTAATCAAGCTATCACCAAGGCCAGTATATGAGGATGACATGGCGGAACTTTTCGAAAAGTCCATGAAAATATATTAAATAGTAATTAATATCAGCATTAAAAAATAGCACTAATCTGGAGAAAAGAATATAAATGCCTAGAGCTAATATTTGCAAAGGTCTTTTGTACGTTTCGTTGGCTTTATTCTTTTTCTTCAAAGAACTGTTAATGCAATTATAAAAATTGTATTAGACTTTTTCATTTTGATATTGTAATAAGAGACAGAAGTCGCAACCACGTCATTTTACGTCCAATCTCTCCTAGGGTTCATAGCGATACGATGCGGAGAAAAAGTGACGTTACATATATGACATCATAATATAACGATCACGTCATTTCGAGCTGCGCAATAATTGTGGATTTACAAATGAGGAATACTTTCGTCAGGAAAGTCTAAATTTTTAGAAAAGTTTCAAAGATTTATATTTTTTCACTAAAACTTGGGATTTATAAATATTATAGCCTATGATACGTTTTGTCAACTACCTCAGGTTTGAATATATGGTAATGAAGTATCGCCATCGTTACTGTAATGCCAATTGCGTGACGAAAATCAAGTGCTTTAGTTATTGTTAGCTAGTAACATTTGGCATGAAGAAGATCGTATACATTTTTTCTTGATTTGTAATGGGTTTAATTAGTTCAAAATTGCCATTCTCATTTCATCGTCATCTATATTTAAAAAAAACAAAAAAAAAAAAAAAAAACAAACAAAAAAACAAACAACAAACTATTAGATATTAATAAGGAACGAAAATAGTCTAACCAGTCATCAATATATAGCAAAATGGGAGGATTCGTCTCTATCATTATTACCCACGTTTTGTATAAAGGGAAACAACTCTGTGGAGACTACAACATAATCCACATCTCAAAGGGTGTGTGTGTATGTGTGTGTGTCATTCAGTTTCAAAACATTCCAGTTTATTGTGTCTTTTGGCTAATTCCTTCTCATAAATGTATTATGTCCTTATAAACAAATGTAGAGATGGAAGCTTTATTTCATAGCGCATTATATATATATATATATATATATATATATATATATATATATATATATATATATATATATATATATATATATATGACCCGTACATATTATACAATTAATTGGTGATATTTTATATTCACAGGTTTAAATCATTAAATCATTCCAAAACAGTTTCACTATAGCACAGTCCTAAAAATACGGCTTAATATCTCATGTGAATCTGTGCAAAGAGAACACATTGACTCTCCATTTATTCTTAAAGACAAAAAGTGTTTGTTGCAAGAATTGAAGTAATTTATACAGAAACCGTATTATATTGTAATCTTTTGTAATTGTATATGTTATGACCAAACAAACTGATTTCGTATATTAAAAGGTATTTTCCTTTTAACTAGTTCTTTAGTTTATAATATTTCTGCATCTTTCACCAAGATGATATACCTATTTATGCAAACTTTCATAGTTGTTAGGAGAAATAATATCTTTTTGCGATCTAGGATCTTTTGTAAAAATTCTTGTTGGGATTCAATATATAATGTATTGATATATCATTTCACAGAGTAAATAACCCCTGTATATTTCAAACATTTTGGTTCCAGCGTGATATATTTCATTTTTTTTCGCCATGAAAGGAATTCTCCATTATTCTGAACAATATCATTGATAATTAGGATACCGTTCTTAAACCATTTTTTTGCTAAAGAAATATAGATTCTTTGACTTTAATACTTTTAAGATAAATTAGAGGATCAGTCGGAAAATCTGAAAAAAGCCTTCGGAATAAACTTTTTAGGGTATATATTATAAGATAGAAAATATATCTTTTCAAATCTTATTATCGACAACTCCTATGTTTCTTGATATATAATTCATACCAAACTTATTAAAGTCCGGCAAAAATCAAAAAAATGAAACATTAATTTACTCTATCTTGAAATTTTTTGTAAGCATTATTCTGACCCAAGATAAGTTAAGGCAAAATTTGATTTGTTGGCATAAAATAAGTCATCACAAATCCTCCCTCCCCATAACTGTTACTTGTTACTTTTCTCTGTATCTTGTCAACTGACCCTTTCCATCAGTACTTGTAGATTAAAATAGTGTTAATTTTTTAATGTAATATTCTCAAGGATTTGGTAAACTGTTTAAATCTATGATTAGAAGTGATTTTATCACAATAATTATACCATACATGGTAAGAATTCCCTTCGATCATAGAGCTAATAACATTTTGATTTAATTTAATTTGCTATCATAATTAAGATTTATCACGTGCCGTAAATATGTAGAAGAGATAACGCCCATAATTTCTTAGCTACAATGGTAAACCAGACAATCAGATCCATGTAAGGAGAAACTTTCCTCGATGATAGCAAAGTTAAGATTGTTTCAAGGTAAAATCTGTTGCATCATTAGTAGTAAATTCCCTGTCATTCAGTTAGATTTTTAAAATCTTTTTTCATTCACAACTAATTGGTGGATTCATGACCCTATCTACTTAACATTCAGTAATATCATTATGAAATCCAACGATTAATTTCATTGGAAATTGTACTTGTTTCTTAGTCATTGTGTCGAAGTAAAATTCTGCGGAAGTTCAGAAAAAAACAATAATTGAGCAGACGTATTTCAGTCCCAAAGAAATCAAAGATCTCTGATGAAATTTTAGCATCTTGAATGCATCTGTTTCTTCAGTCATTTTTTACAGGTATGATCTTGCTTTTAAATTTAGTTATTTTGAGATGTTATAGCAATATTAACAGTTCTCATCTTTTTCATTGGACAGTGACATTTTAAAACTTGCATGCACCATAACAATACTTTCTTCAGACAGATAACTGTTCAAATTCTTGGAATGTTAGTTCATCAAGAACATGCAAAATTAATTTTGCAATTGTTTTCTTTTCTGTTTTCCAATTCGCCCACACAAACATTTCCTAATATTGAGTAGAAAGATATCTATATACAAGTTAATACTGATGCATGACTTCTAAAATGTTTGTGTTGTTCCGTTATTATAGGCTTTACTTTATTACTTTTAAAAACGTTGATGTCATGTGCAGTCTATGAGTCATCCATTTTCAAATAGCTCCTCTATGTCGACATTATCAGCAGGGGTCTTTGGTTCTATTCAATACGTGCTGAAAGCCATTATGTTCGTTTTTCTCCTGGCATTTGTCCTTTTATTGGGGGGTGAGGGAAGATGACAGGAACATTTTTATTATTAGCACAGCTCTTGCGTACTCACATATCGTTTAAATAATGTTTCACACCAGTACCTCTTTGACATTGGGATACTTATCTCTTAAAGCAATGCATTTCTCTTTGTTTATTTTATGCTATTCCATTCTAGAGAAAACCTCAATATTTTTTGCACTACTTTAAAAAAAAAAATTGATAATAGATACATTACCAGGGGTTTACATCTCCCATATATTCCACCCTCCCCGGCATATAGGTTTTTAATCAATTTGAGAGAGAGAGAGAGAGAGAGAGAGAGAGAGAGAGAGTTTTAAAATCATATCACTTGATCAAGCATGGAGCGACATTACATGTTACAGCGACATTACATGTTACATGTTGATCAAGCATGGAGCGACATTACATGCTATAAAACGTGCACATTTTTCTTCGTTATTGGAGAAAGAATGGTTTTCACTCTTCCCACATTTTAACATTTCATTTTTTCCAGATTTGATTGCAATATATTTTCGCCAATTATAGTGGTCTTTAAGAAGATATTTCAACCCATCTAATCGAGGCCCATCCCTTTTCATTTTACATATATAGATATAGCATTTGGCAAGAAGAAAACGGAAACAATTTTTTTTTCATATATTCTTTCTGCACGTGTATCTCCCAATATAACAATTCTTGCACTTGGCACAACATTTATGTTCACTTTATTCCGAATCCAGTAGAACACATCATCCCATGGCCTGTTTTTACTTGTACGTCATTATAATTTCCCTGAGATAATATATTAGGTCATATATCAAATGGATTGAAACAGGTTGATTAAAGTGTTTACTCCTACATGAAACATGAAACATTCTTTGTTGTCATAGACGCTTATTATCGAATCGGTCCTAGTAATATTCACACTAAATTATTCTGGTTAATCAATAAGCTCTTCTTGAAATCTGCTGTGGTATACTCATTACAAATAATGGGCTAGCATGTTTGCAAGCACGTGATCTGCATAATTGACAAGGTTTGCGAAAATCAATATCTCAAAGGTGTACTAACTAACTTGTCGAACAATGATATTGTTGTGTCAGCCGATTATGTGTTACAACTAGTTCAGGTGAGTATCAAATATTGAAGTACATGCGATAATATTTTTAAAAAAAATTCTTATTCAAAGTGAGACAAACCTTATGCATATTTTTGTTGTCGTTATTTATGTAACGCATCAAACAAAATAATAAACATCACCCACTTGCTCTTGCATTTTGGAGAAAAACATTAACATTTAAGGTCGTCCAATCAGCTGGAGTAATATACACACCAAATGATTCTAGGTAATCAAAAAGCTCTTCCCGGAATCGGCTGGGCAGGCTCAATAAATAAAATGTGCTAGCCCGTCTCCGTGCATTCGATCTTCATTCTTGACAAGGACTACAGCTTTGCAAATCTCAAACGTTAGGTAACTGGCCGGGGGATGCTATTCAAGGTATCATGCCGTGCATAGGTTAAATAAACTTAAGGTAAGTATATATGGTTTCAGTACAAAAGAAAAAAAAAACCTTTTGTTTGAAAATGCCAATTTAGTTTCGTTGTATATAAGAAAAGATGGAAATAGCATTTAGCTATCAAACGCTTCTCCATTTTTTTTCTAATAAAACAGTTTTAAAAAATATACCTTCGCATCTTAGAAATTTTTTTATCTTTTGTAATTATTTAATTAAATCATTCAAACACTACAAGTTAAAAAATTTCCTCATAGATAACATTATAAGATAAGTACTTGCCAGCTTTAAAAATTTTTCTTAATTTTTTAAAATATTTTATTTATGTCTATCACCATTTTCCAACTAATAATATTCAAATGTGAAGTATATATGTGCTGCTTATTCACTGTATTCGTTTGTAAACTTTCAGGTTACAGCTCTCAAAACAAAAAACCAAAAAATCATTGTGCTGATTTTCCTCTATTATTCCTGAGCTCTGCGCATGATGTCTTCAGCAGAAATACTTTGGTACAAATGGAGACTCTTAGTATTACATTAAAATATATAACTGATTAAACCATCGCAACCGTTGGAAAATGGAGCGAGGAAATGGTCTAACCAGCCAAATATTGACTGAAAGAAGTGGAGGTGCATCATCAGATGTAGCACGCGACGATGAATTCGTGGTCTTGCTGAGG
This sequence comes from Margaritifera margaritifera, assembly GCA_029931535.1. Classification (NCBI taxonomy): domain Eukaryota; kingdom Metazoa; phylum Mollusca; class Bivalvia; order Unionida; family Margaritiferidae; genus Margaritifera; species Margaritifera margaritifera. Next base: position 2,677,476 of record JAQPZY010001469.1, read on the forward strand.
AAATTGGATTTATACAAGTACTATCCTGGTAAGTTGTATGAAAGGGGTTTATTTATCAATGTGCCTGTAATCACTTGAGGATTCTAGTCAAAATTATGTATTACAAAATACGCGTTTTCTGACTAAAATTTCATTTCCTTCATGCATTCCTTTTTTCCTCATTTCCCACATTTGGAGTTTATATGTCAGCATTATATTTGCAGGTTCTAACATACATTTGAATTTAAATCATTATAAGTTGTACAATTGATTAGTAATTGTTTGAAGTGATTTTTATGCTGAATGAAATATGATGCATAATAAGAAACCTCAATCTGCCATAATAAGGAACGTCTTTACCTGTATTTTGTTTAATTTTTTTTTCATTTGCCTGTCATTTGGTATCAACAATAGGTGTAATTTTGGTATCTTCGTCAGTATATTTAAAAACTCAATTCATTTTGGTTCGACATCAAAGTGCACTGAATAAAACTTGGCGTGCCTTTTTATTGAGGTCTTTTTCCCCATACTTTATTGGGGAATCACTTTTTTATTAATGTACACGAACGAAACCAAGCCAGATTATGGAAATTAGTTCTAAATCGCTAGAGACATTTAAAAACAAATATAAGTTTGAACTGTCAGTGCGGTCCAAAGCACTACCGAGAAGACTTTGTAACATACATTGCGTTCATTTTTGCACAGGATAATGGTTATACAAGCAGCTGTAATATGTTATTTGAAAAGTATTACAAAATTACAATAATCTTGAATCCTTCTTTCAAACCTTGTATATTTCCTTCACTGCTGCAAAATTGATAAATGGAAAAATAAGACCTAAACAAATATAGTACCCACAATGTGTATTGATCATTTTCCACTCATGGCTGTGAAGTATCGACTGTATTGCACTGTACTACACACTACTATGCCCTCAAATTAGCCAGGTAGACACCACGCATGCTTCTGTAGAATAGTGAAAGTTTCACCCAGTGAGAACCAGAGTCAGAATGCTTTACCTGCATTTTACGAGCATGTATCATTTAACTACATTCAGCAGCGCGCTACACCAGCACAAGAGTAATATGTTCAATAAACATTGTGTGTATTGTAAATATACAACCAACAGAATTGAGCCAACCGTTCATTCATGCATTCATGCTTCCGCCTTTTTGTCTTTGGTTCTCACTGAAAAATTGTGTTTATTTGCCACATAAGTCAACCTAAAGCCAATAGTCAAAATTGCATGTGGTATACTCACAATGTTTTAGAAAATAAAATATAACAAATTGAAACATCGATGAACAGATGTACAAATAAAATAATATTCATTAAATTAATTATTTTAGTCGTTTTGACTGAAACAAAATCGCATATTTATAACATAATCCAAAATAACACCAGCAAACCAAATTGCATGACCCATCTCTTTGTTTTACAAAATAACAAATACAAAGGTAAATATTTGAACGAAACGATAAAACAGCTATTCATTTATTCATTCATTTATTCATTCATTCATATGTCGTTTTGCGTTTATGATTGAAAGGGTTAGCATATTTCCTTTTAGGTAACAAATAACACCAATGAACAAACTTTGCACTTGACTTACTCGTTTCTAATCGACGTAAGGCTCCCTTCTGCACGTGAAAATTCTTCTATCCTATCCTTCAATGTCATTTTCGTCAAAAACATTATTTTATTATTAAGTACAGTATACAGTCTTCACATACGACAAATACATGCATGCAGGTGCCAGCCTAAAATAACTAAACAACTAGTCCTTATGAATCAAAATATTACAGGTTTAACACAATGAAACCCCATACCAGATCCTTTACAAAATGCGTCCAATTAGGTGAAGAATTATGTTTTCATACGGATGGAAATGCTTAAAATTAGTGCCAGTCACTATCCAGTCAATAACAAGCCCCATTAACGTTTTTATTGGGTCTATATAAGAATTTGTTTTCTTACCGGTTGATTGACTTCAAATCGATATACAAGAAGCACAGTGGCTAGACGGATAGCGTGGAGCTGTGAATATAACTTAAAATCTGGAAGAATTGGCTCCCTGGCACTGTTGTACGGCACGTGAAAGTTTCACAGAGATTGCTATCCTTTACTCTATTTCATGATAAGCGAAAGGATTACCTTGGCTGTCATTTATTCCTTTGCTGATTTAAAGTCGTAAATTTTTATTTCCATTGTCTGAATATATTCTCTGCTGCCTAATATTTATTGTATTGTTGTTATCAATCTCACGTTCTAAACAGAAATACTTTCACGATACCAAACACAATATTCCTATTAAGACAGCTGAACATTTGTTATAGGTAGGAATCAAAGCGTGGTGTTTAAAAACCTAGTAGTAATGTATGGCTTCGAAAGATACACCAACATTTATGTAATTAAATGCCACTTCAACTTCTTTTTTGAATTATGCAACAGCTTTAATTTCCTTAACTATAATTCTTTTTTCCAATTTCAAATTAAATAATGACGTAAATCAAGTCTGTCGAATTGAGAAAGAGAAATAGGTCAACTTTCAGTTAGTCTATCCCTGAAATTCATTAGATTCATTTGTATGTATGTATTATCATTTACAGGATTGTGAAGCATTTGGTTTACAGGATTGTGAAGCATTTGGATCACATTCGTTGCAGAACTTTATATGCTTACCTCATATCTAATTAGTTTGGTAAAATCTAAATATAATTGTAGGTAAGATGAAACGTGAGGATGTCGTGGGGCTAACGGACGAAGAGCTTATTGAGCAGAAAATAGAAAAGACAGAAGATCTAGGTAGGATCTTTTTACATAGATTACTATCTTGCAATTATGGAGCACGTGACCTAGAAATCATCACACAGAGTACAAGCAAACCTTTAACGGTGATAAAAGGGGAAGTTCCCAGTTCCACTACTTCTATATTCGGTAAACGGAAACTATTAAGTTCCAGTCCCCCTGAATCACAATCAAAGGCTATAAATCCTTTAGATGTTGTTCTTTCGGTGTTTTTGTGCGCGGATCCTATATTGCAGCAAGACATAGCCACTCTGTTGTGGAAATGTAAGCTGGCAATACCTTTCATTACACAAGTCCGTAAATACGATATTCCCATTGCACACGTCTGGCCTCTAAGAAGTATTTGCGCCAGATGGACAGTAAAAAAGGATGGAAAAGTGGTCGTAGAAGAAGACAGTATTCTCACTCCTCCGTTCTTTACTATTGGATTTATGAGATTTGAGTCAACCTGTGTTAAAAAATCGATCACAATCAACACATTAATGAGCGACACGGATAAAGCACATCCTATCTTTTATCACCGAAATTCCAGGGGATCAACAAGGCAGCGACTCCTAGCCGATGGAATGATTGAAATAAGTTGGTATTTACCCAGTAACTCGGGAGAAAATCTGTGCAGTGAACCAATTACTGTCTTAAACCTGAGAGGAAATGCTCTGATGTACCACAGACAGCGGCAAATATTAATGGAAATGGCATCCGTCTGTTTCATTGTATGTTCTTCCTCAGACCTTGACAATGAAGAAGTTGAAAGCATCGTAAAGACTATTCTAAGAATGAACAAGAAAGTTTTTGTAATCACTTATGACGATGAAGAGAACAAAGGCATGCCATTCATGCAACTTGAAGAAGATGTTTTTATCTTTAACACAGAATCCCTGACTGATGCGCAATTGAAGGAAAGCATAAAAGTTCAATTCAGAGAGTTGGAATGGAAAAATGCATTCCAGCGGACAAGTATTGATAATTTTTCATGGAAAGATGTATCGGTCGACCAAGAAAGACAACAAATCAAAGATGGGATCTTACAAGCAGAGTTAATAATGAAGTCAGTGATACAGGAGCAAACAGAATGCAGAAAAGACAAACTGCTACCACTTCATCAAGATTTGTGGAAGAAATGGGTTGAAACAGACAAAGAAATACATAGATTGAAGAAACTTTCTAAGTCACAAGACATAACACAATACAGAAATGAACTGGCAATGGAGAAAGTAAACAAAAGGAGAAAACAACTGGAACTCTTGCAAAGTGAAGTATCCGAAGCCATTTCCAACTTTCTCAAGGCACTCAGCATCGAGGATAAGGTAACTAGAGCGATTTGTGTCAGATGGCTAAAGATACAGCTGGACAAACTTTCTCGAAGGGAACTTCGACAGCTTCTTAATAAAGAAACCGTGATCCAGGAAAGGATTAATGCTTTTAAAGGCAAACATCGAGAGGAACAAGAGAATTTACAGAAAGAATTTGAGAGCATACAGGAGCTGAAGAACAAAAGTAATATTGGGTTAGAACATTTCTTCAGAGAACTTGGGCAGATATATGAAGCAATTGAAACCCAATCACCGGGAGAGAGGCATGCCATGGGATACGATCTTCCTCAGTTGGCAGCACGCTTTCTTCTCGATGGAAATTCTTTGGAAATTTATGATGGCGATGTGGGATCCGTCCCAATAACATGGGTATCAGCCGTTTTCGAACGCTTATCAAAGATGGTTACAGAGCTAACCGGAAGAGAAAATCCAAAATGTACGGTCATGACTGTGTATGGGATGCAGAGCTCTGGAAAATCAACACTGCTCAATACAATGTTTGGATGCCAGTTTACCGTAAGTGCAGGGAAGTGCACTACTGGTGTTCAAATTCAAATGCTGAAAGTGAATGACAGTACACCTGATGGGATAAATGTTGATTATATTCTTCTCGTTGACACAGAAGGAGTGCGTTCTCCAGAGGTGCCTGAAGAAGTCAGAAGATCACGTGACAACGAAATTACAACATTTGTAATCGGTTTAGGACAGAAAACACTAATTAATTTGATGGGGGAAAATACAACATATTTGACAGAAGTCTTGCCAATAGCAGTTCGTGCCTTTCTCCGAATGGGATGTGTGGGTCTTAAACCATCATGTTCCATTGTATACCAGAACGTAGATTCACAGTCACGTGACGAAATTTCCAGCCAAAATAGGAAACTTCAAGAAGAACTCGACAATCAGACTCTTAGTGCTTGCCAGATGGAGAAAAAAGAACAAAAACGCTTCCACGATGTTATTGAGTTTGACATTGAGAACGATATTCACTACATTCCTTCGTTATGGGAAGGTGAGCAACCAATGGCAACAATCAGTCAAGGCTACAGCAAAGGTACATTGAAACTGAAAAATAGTTTCCAGCAATTCTGCAAGCAATGTACAGGCCAAAGTCTTACTAGTTATAGCTTACACGTAAACTCTTTATGGACAGCCATGGCCAAGGATGATTTTGTGTATTTCTTTCGAAATACTCTCGAAACAGAAGCACGTGAGCGACTAGACAAGTTTTGGTGTAATGTTGTCTGGGAATTCAGAATGGAGGCTAGCAAATGCGGAACTAAAATGCACACCGATATAAAGAATTGCCCCGATCCTGACAAATTGGATGAGATCGGCAATACAAGCAGGGCGAAAGTCAGGGAATACATTGCAGTAATACATGAACATCTGAAGCAAAAGCTAGTGAAATTCTTTGGTGAGACTCCACAGAAGTATAAACTGTACATGCTCCAGTGGGAGGCCTCAAGCATTGATGGCTTGACTCAGATTAGGGAGGATCTCATTGGAGATATAAAGATAGATATTGGACGCCTTCAACGCCTGAAGGAATCCAAGTTCTTGGTGGAAAAAAAAGTGCAACAATTCAAAGACAGGATCAGAAATGAAATAGTGGAGTATTTTAAAGGAGAACGAAAACGGACTGACGGTATTGAGGTCAAACTGTTACCTAGAGAAGAAATCAGGGAAGTTTTCGAAGAAAAATGGAACGGGTGGTTGAAGAATGTCGAAACTATGTGTGATGTGCGTGAACGAAACAACAATATTGCGCGTGAGGCGGTTGATATCTTAAGAGAAAAGTTTTCCAGTCATGAAACATTGGTTATTCAAAACTCAGACACACTTTTATCTGGCCAAGTAATGGAATTCCGCTTAAAGCAATCGCATTTTACAAACGCCAAAGATGAAACTGCGAACATTCTAGTTTTAGCTGATGCCATTGTGCAAGAGACGATTAGTGAAGTTGGAAAATGTGTGAATGAACTGACACAGGATCCTTCGCCATACAAAAAGGGCTCAATAGAGGAAATCATTCAAATGGTTTTAGCCAAAGAAAATGAACTAGAAGCACTGGGTGCTAAAACAACGGTGGAATTTGAAGTAGAGATTTCCATCGCTGTGGTTTCCATGGCTGTCAGTGCATTTTTAATGAGCGAAAATATTTTTCTTGACTCTTTTGACCCCATTCCGCTGCTTGAGAAGGAAAAGGACACCTTTTTCATTCTTTTTGAGAATCACTATGAGAAGACCAGTTTCACTCATTCCTTCGCATCAAGAGTTTCCGAATTACTCATAAATGCAATCAGAGACAGAGTGGATACGGATATTGTGAGAGAAGTAGCAGATGATATGAGAAGTAGAGTTTACATGGAAGTACTCAACAACAAGAAATCTTTCATATACACCATTCTGTGTCGAATGGCAAGTGATGACTTATTCCGTAGGTTTATGGAGTACATAGAAAATCCAACCAAAACAATAGATGACTGGATCGAAAGATATGTCGATGAATATTCGTCAGCGACCAGGGGCAATCCATCCAAACTGCGCATTCTACTCGATAGACTCGTCATGGGTTGCGTGAAAGATCTGATGGCTTATGCCGAGGAAACAGAAAAGCAACTCGACAAAAGAACCGACAACACGAAAGAAATAGACAAAACAAAAGACGTTCCGGCTAAACTCTGGGTGAAAGAATTCACACAAAGGGCGTCGGAGAAGTTCGAAGTGAATGAAATCAGAGGATTGTCAGACTTATTTGGAGAGGATATGGTTGATTTTCAGTATTTTTATGTTGAACTAATAAAACGTATAGAGACTAAGTCACCCAACTTAGATGACCTAACACATATGGGAAAGGCCTCTTATAAAACCATGAAAAGAAATGTTGTAAAGAATCTCAGAAACGTAGTTGTTGGCTGCACAGAAGATTGTCCTTTTTGTGGTGAAATCTGTATCAGTTCACAACCAAACCATGGGGGATTACATGAAACTCCAGTCCATAGACCTCAAGGATGTAAGGGGTATCTAATCGTTTCTGGTCGTGTTCTTGTTCAGGAGAGCTGCCAGAAACTTGTCGCTAGTACTGACAGACGATTCAGGAACGAACAGACACATGGAGAATTTGTGCATTACAAGGACTATCAAACAATTCACACAGACTGGAAAATCCCCGGTGACCCAAATCCATTGACTTCCACATTTTGGGAATGGTTCATGTTCGCTTACATAGAGAATCTGGAAACAGAGCATTATGCAGTGAGACCAACACTACCCGAAGTTTGGGGAACTTACACCAAAGAGGGAGAGATAGAAAAATTGAAGAGAGAGATGAACAAATGATTTTGCTCGTACTGCAACTGTTTGACCAATTGAAATAACAATTTGTTTAGTTTAAGAATAGACTAAAATACAATAGTAGGTGCCTGAAAGGAATTGGAAAGGTTTTCTTTTTTATTAAAGACAAATCCATAGATGTTTAAATAGTCAGCGTGATCCAATGTGGCTTCTGAGTAGCTGCCTTAGAATATTCACTATAATTTATCTGATTCAGGGTGTTTGCACATTTTTTATCGCAGGAACTTCGTGTGACTTTTTGTTCATTTGTAAATACATTCATGAAACAAATCCATTTTTATTGAACAGAACGACGAAGTTTGTTCATATATCTCAGGTTGCAAAGATCCATAGTATGCTGTAAATTTATAAATAATTTATTTAGGATAGAATGGAACGCGTATCAATGAAATAAGCAGGTGGTTCACTATTTCAATTGTCGCAAAAGTGGGTATTGAGATAGTAAAGGCAAAGGCAACAGCGTCACTATCGCTATGTTCAGAAATGTCAGCAATAACGACTACAGTCAGAGTAGACGGTGAAGAATGAGGAGGATGAGGATTAGAAGGAGTAGGACAGTTTAGCTGAGCTAACATTTCAAGGCAATAAATTCTTTGGATTACAATAACCGTAACTTAGCTTATATCTCGCCTGTTTTTGGAACATAATCTTTTTTAAACTCTGTCGGCTCGTTATGCTTCTTGTAGAATTGTTACATATCATATTTGTTTCCTTCTCCCCCTCGGAAAGGAAAGAGTTTCCCAATTTAATGAGCTACGACTTTTTTTTAGCTAAGTGGAAAGAGCGTGGATACATTTTCTGCAGGTTCGTGTTAATGATAAACATAATACTTTTCAGTTTTCAGATGTAAAAAAATTACTTTCTAAACCTTAAGCAATAACTCAGATAACTTTTTTCATTACACAATGATTTAATTCCAATGGAATTTTTTCGTTAAATATAAACGTTTTATCAATAGTACACATGATTAATCGAAAAACTAGATAATATCGTGATGTTCACTGGGTTAAAAGCCCGTTTTCTTACTAACAATAGAGCTTCCGGCATGCGTTTGACCTTTAGAATTACTGTAAGCTGCAGTATCAATTTAAATAATTTTTTGAAGTTGTTTTATGTGTCTATTTTGACATATCATATTGCAAATTACGCACTCTAATCTTAAGAGATATGTTTCCATTCGTGTACGAATAATTAACTTATGCGAGCTGGTATCAATACAGTGAACTTATTTGCGTTAAGCCGAAGGATTAAATAATAAGTCATTTCTATAAAAGTTTCTTTTACCTGCAAATGGTTTAAATTCAATATGTTAAAAGAAAACAAAATTATGACAGTTCGCAGTATTATGGGTGCGTGCAGATATATATATATATATATATATATATATATATATATATATATATATATTATAATGTGTCAGTTGATGTCCAGGATAGAATTTAACCTGTCTATCGTTATCATTAACTTGGGTAGCACATGTGCATGAATCAGCATTGCAAAGCCTATGATAATGTCATTGATATATGCATAAATACAAGGATCTTACCTTTTCTAGTTGTTTGACCGTATTATTACACTACAATCCAGAACTGTTATATTTATTTAATGTCATCATCAGTTATTTTGATACGCGCGTGTTAGAAAGTCGGAACGAAAGTCTTTCAAGTGAAATTGTTAATTGAGGCTATTCAATTTGTATTATCGATAGAATTGACGACAATAAGTAGCTTTGAAGATGTTTTATGCAAATGATTTAAAATGGATATATGATAATAGTTTGTTATGTTGTAGTGACAGTCGTATTTTAGTATGATACTCACAGGTTTAAGTTAAGTTCACCTAGAACTGTGAGCACGTCAGTTATGAGTATATTTAGAAAAATCAGGGTCAGACCGAACAAAACTCACTGGTGCGTTTAGGAAAAGGGACATTTGAGTAGTTTGTTGTAAACGTTGACAAAAGAGATAATGTAAAACAGAGTTTATAGTACGTTGCTAGCAGAAAGCAGATAAATGATTTGAAACAGATTATACAGTTAGTTGATAGAGGAAAGTGTAAGAGAAATTTATTGTGTAATTGAGGAAGATACATCATACAAGTAAATGGATTCGTTAGAAATGAAAAGTTAAGATTTACAAAGATAAAGAACTAGATATGCATAAGTATTTATTGAATATTGCTAGGTGACCTGAAATAGATCAATAAACAAATTCCTTTATATCTGAATTATCTAACTTTGTAAAAATACAAGAAATGTGTAGTTTGCTTTGCATATTTAGGGCGAAGTACAAGGAATAACCTCTGCTTCACCATTAAAAAACCAAACAAACAACTGAATCTTGCCTTCTTCTTTATTTATTTTTATTAGTAAATTGCACCAGTTAAGGGAACTGTCTCTTCTGGTGATCTAATTGAATGATACTCTACCAAATACACTCATATATATAATTTCAATTCTTACAATACTTGAGGTTTTACTGGTTTGATGGAGATGTTTTCATAATAAAATCAATAAAACTTAGAGACCCATCCTTGTCTTTGCTTGACTAAACCATAGTTAGTTAGTGAAGTCGTGTAATATTAGTCCCTTTTCAATCACCCACACCACCCAGTTGAAAGCTTCCCTGCCCATCCATCCTTTCATCCTTCACGTCTTCCATCCACCCATCCTGACATGACAAATATTGGATGGTAGCGCGTTACACTATATATATATATATATATATATATATATATATATATATATATATATGCGTGAATAACCAACATGTATCTGCAAAGTATTTTACCTTTTGTACTTATGCCTCCAACAAGAAATGTGAGCACATAGTTTTCACATTGTCCTTTTTATCGCTTTGTTAAGTTGCTAGATAAATATCGTTTGTCATGTATCAGATAACGTGGACTTTCTATGCAATATATTTATCTTTGTCTTCTTTCTTTTTTATGCAACTCATTTTGGTAATTGATATAGGCTTTAAATCCAGTTTAGTCATACAAATTATACATTAATGACTCATTCTCTGAGCTTTCTAAAATTCAAAGTGTTTCGAGAAAATAATGTGGGTCTTCTTGTGAGGTACACTTTCAGTTCTTCAAAGACAAATTTCAACAATGCATTTGCTACTGAAAAAAAACAAACAAACACACAAACAGAGAAATAAATTTCACTATGTAATTTGTAATAGGTTCAGTGTTTACTTTCTTTGTCTTCTCTGGTCCACCACACAGGTTTACGATTTTCGCTACAATAATCTAGTGTTCTAAATGAACATCTGTTAAAGTGTACCAAGTCTTTTTATATTCAAAGTGGTCATCACTGTGTTACTGTCAGTGATATAGTTTATAAGAAGAACAAATATATTCGGATATTTTATGACCTTTCTTTTAAGTAGCATTTACTAAATCTTAAAAAAAAATTTTTGTAGAAACTATGCTGGATAGCAGTGTTTCACTGCTGATTGTTGAGAGTAACCGTTAGTTGTATGCAATATTATCTTAAATCAGACATAATAGCTAAATAGCTTCATGAAGTTTGTGAAAAGAACGCTTGCTGACAAATATCGGAGTTGTATAATTGTTAGCGGCAGAAATTCAAATATAACAATGTATACTATTGAGATTCAGCAGATAATGTTCATCGATCGCGTCATATGCGCAACCATACAGAAACAGAGGAACTGACATCTGAGTGATACATAATACCAGTTATTCATTGAATGGCAAATTAAATAATGCAGACAAACTACGAAGACAAAGTTGGTGAAATTTGAAAACAACCTGCATTATTGGTAATGTTTATGTTTAGTTCATTAGCTACCTAGGTGGTTAATTAGTCAGTTAAATAATTAGTAATTATATTATTGAGTGAGTCAGTTTGCTTCTTTGTTTGCATGCATGCTTGTTTATTTTCTGTATTTGTCTGTTTGTTTGTTTTCTTGTTTGTTTCTTTGTGTACTAACTAGCCAAATAAGCGGGGTTTTATTTAATCGGTCAGTCAGTTACTAACTGATCCAGTGAATGAGGGATGAAGAGAGTGAATAGGCCACATACCGCTTTAGATATACACGCACACACACATATATATATATATAGTTAGTTAGTTAGTTAGTTAGTTAGTTAGTTAGTTATTTAGTTAGTTTAGATATTTAGTTAGTTAGTGAACTTATTAATTTGTTGTTGATTGGTTGGCTGGTTGGTTGATAATTTTGTTTTTAGTTAGCTAGCATATATCTGGTCTATCTAGGGAGTAGTTTAGACATGAATAAATGAGACATCTTTAACAGACTCAAGCTTTGAACGATTTCATATAGATATTTTATAAAAGACATTTTTGCATATTTATATCACCAAAAGTATTATGCTGTGAGTCAGATGTCATATTTGCAGAAGATGTCATTCAGATTATAACTTTCCAATATTTATCATATTTGAAAAATGGGTAAGGGACATAGCGTTTTGTATTGCGATAGAGGTGTATGAAATATATTTCTTGTGATTTAATCAGTCTCTGAGAAAACTTTATCATTAGAACGTCCAGTATCAGTGCTGTTTTTGGTCAGAAGTTGTAAAGGCCTATTATCATATATTTCTCTTTTTCTGTTGCAAACTGTTGTTTTGTAGTGTTGTGTGATGGAGTAGAGGCAAGAGGAAGGGCACTTTACTGAATCAGGCAACACTAAAGGAGAACATTTCCTAAGGGTGAAATAAATATTAGATTTTGTACATCTAACCACGTCAAAAATGTAAAATTGTCCATCATCTACGCATTGAAGCCGTGGCATTAAATACCAACCCACCAAAGCAAGTGGTGCAATTTTAAAATACTTCAACAAGTGTAATAGCCGTTGCCAGGTATACAGTACTTGCAACGTCTTTTGTGACCAGTTTACGTACCGTTTCCTTACCATTACTGTTTTGTACAATATCTAATCGTCCATTTTTGATAGCTTCCCGGTGTCTTGCCACCTATACTTACTGAAATTCATATTTGCTGCTTTAAATCAACTTTACGAAAGTTAATCAATTCATTGTAAATTCTATTAAAACGAATATAAGTTATTAAAATTGGAAACAACCGCTCAAATCGTCTCTATGTTACCGAGTGAGCTTACCCTTTTATACCCTGTCGAACCGTTACTTACCGCTCTAAATGGATTTCCTTATTTTATTATCTCGTCTTCGTACCGTTTCCAATACTTTCCGTGCAGTTCCGTTCCGTTTGTAGAAGGTACCGTCTTCTTACTGTTTGGAGTGTTGAAAAAGATATTGCGTGTATTGTCCAAAAATAATCCTTGTACTTGGCCAATCAAAACTCTGGAATATGTAATGTTATGTACTAACACTTAATAAATAGTCCTTTTGCCTCTGAGAACACTTGTAGATAGATAAATAGATAGATAGATATATAGAACGATAGATAGATAGTACGATAGATAGAACGATAGATAGATAGATAGATAGATAGATAGATAGATAGATAGATAGATAGATAGATAGATAGATAGATAGATAGATAGACAGATATATATTGTTCCCTTGTTTCTTACTTTAATAAGAGTGAATTTTATTTTTTATTTCCACATAGATAAACCAGTAACAGTATCAAAATGGGTAGTCTCATCGGTGTGATATCGCCACGGAAACTACACCTACTTGCTCTTAGGATTTACCTCAGCAACAATGTTAGGTATTTATCTAAAAATTGTGTGCACTGTTTTAGTTTGATTTAACAACATTATTTCATTGCAAACAAGTAAAGCTATCCTGTAGTAGTAATACTATTCCATAGATTGGGTACTGCCGTACAAACGTGTCTACATAATTCCATATCAGGAAATTATTGATTTATTGGACAGAACAGCAGGACAACAATGTCATAATAAAGTAGGGAGAAAATTTCCTTTATAAATTTTTAAAATTATTTATTTACATTCTCCTTAGTAGAAATAAATGAACCAAATGCCGTATCTCAGAATTGTGAAGGACTTTTGTAAAATATTAAGGACTTCATAAACTACATTAAAATAAAAATCGGTGAATAGTTTAGGCCTCCAACACTAGAAAAGGGGAAGAATTATCAACAATAATTCTTTTCAAACGTGTCTGTAACAGGGCGGACATAATATCAAGACGTTAATTGTGCGATTTTCTTCCTTTAACTTTAACTCATCCAGTTCTTTCTCTTTTTTCTTTCGATCGTTATAAGTGCAGTAATGATGAAACCATGTCAGATACATCGTCCATCTGGTTCATACAAGCATTTATCCTTTCTTTTATTTTCATTGATTTATCCATTTGTTAGTTAGGTCAGTAGGTGTGTAACTTGTTACATTGGTAGGTAGTTAGTAAAAAAGTTAGCCTGAAGTTTTATTTGATTAATAAAATCTCTTTTTTGTTACAGATCATATGGACAATCGTTCCTAATGATCAAGAGGCTCAGGAGTTTAACAGAGAAAGTGACCACTCCGTCATTCCTGCAAACCCAGTTAACGCCTTGGTTTCATCTTTATCATTAAAATCGTTCATTAAAGACATCATCTAATTGTGACCGCTTTTAAGGATTATATGTGGATAATTTAGTTTTATAATGATCACTATTATATTTTGGTATTTTTTAATAGATCATTATATGATTATTTGATCCAAGCTTATTCAGCTTTATGTGAATGGAAATTGATGTTATGGAATAGTCTTGTGTTGGTTGCATCAATATAATACATTCTGTGGAGAAAATATGTAATGTCTTCAAGGTTTGCTCTATACCATCAATGAATCAATTTATTAGGTTGATTTAAAGCTTAGTTAGGTTTCTGCAAAGATGTTTACATTTTATTTACTAAATGGCACTTCTGACTATCCTGCCAACCTTTAAGTCTCCATAAGTAGGGTATTTGTTTGAAAATTCTGCTAGGAATACACTTGTCGTATTTTCTGACCAAGTTGAATTTGTCTTTGTTTGGGGTTTCAAGTTAGGAACATTTACAGCCTATTGCAGACTGCACAAAACATTAAAGAAATACAGAAGATAAGTGACATCATACCATATTTGACCACCTAGAATATATTCAATAGCGCTATGTTTGTTTACAACGACAGACTTATTATATGTCATGTGTCAATTATAAACAAGTTATCATAATTGAGCCTGACTACATAATTAGCTCATTCAGGCAGATTCTCGTCTTTGTCCGAGAGATATACGCCATAGGAGATCGAAATAACATCGCAAGACCTTCCACGAAACTGTATTGTTTATGCACAATTTTAATAGTGAAGTGTGGATATAGAATTTGATTTTGTCACGCGATTGACATTAAGGTACAAAGGGATGACTTATCATTAAAATGAAATTACTCCTAGTTATAGCGATATACACATGCACAAGTATGTGCTTTATATTCTCATTAAAATGTTTTTAAAAAGAAAATTATACATCTTAGATGAGAACTTCTGACATCAATGATCTAGATGAGAGATCATTTTGGATTAAAACGTTCAATATAGCCTACGAAATTTTTTTTATAAAACTTCAGAACATTGTCTTTAAAATCGATTTGAAGAAGCTTGTAAGTTTGTATCACTCTTTAATCACGTATTACAGTCTTGAATACCAAACAATTCATCTGTAACCGTAAATTAGTCTGCGAAAACGTATCCGAAGCTACACACTGTATGAAACCCCGCAGATAAAATTATTGTAACATTTCCTGAGCAAACAATCAAAATGATATAGTCAACACATATGGAATATGCATCTAACACATTTTATTATTTGGTTATTTTGTGTTGCAATCTTGTTGACATTTGCCTATCTTTCAGTACAGTGCGTATTTTCATACTCAGTTTCAAACGAATAGACCAGCAGTTGTAGTGACAAAATTAGTCATTCTCTTTCTTAACTGAACCTTTACTCACATAATTCTTAAATTTTACAATGATGTAGACTTTCGTCGCCAAGTCCAATTTATATATTGATTGCCGAGTATCGTGTATTGTTGGCGCTGGGTTAGATTGGCGAATTTGATAATATTTGTGACCTACCTTGGTGTTGCAGCAAAGTAAACAATTCCGTAATTTAACAAGATTATATTCGCTATTGAAATTCTACTAGACCTCATTAAATATTGTTTAGATTGAAGTTTGTCTTTCTCATTTGCTTTAAATATTTTTATCTATTTTTCTATCTACCTATATTCATCTCGATTGATCGATCAATCGATTTATCTATCTATCCAGTGACGTAGCAACCGCCTAAGCAGCCCCCGCAGAAGAGCGGGGCAGACTCACAAGAGGGGCCAAAATTCCGATCAAACAAGATTTTTTTATTTTGAGAGATCCCCATAATTAATTTTTCGGGGGGTGAGGGTTGGAGCAGAATTTCTTGCTACTCCACTGTATCTATGTAACTACTAACTATGCAGGTGAATATATTGTCTCTACATCCTTGCATCATCAATCTATCCATATTTCTATGCTTCTAATTAATTATCAAAACGTTCATACATTTCATCACATAATCTGTATATAACCATCTGTTTTTCTATCCCTCTTTACTTTTAGCTACCTATGATATATGAATATATTTACAAGTCCATCCATCAATATAATAAGAGTCCGCGTACCTATCTATCTGTCTATCATTCTATCTGTCTATCTTTTTAACAATCTATCACTCAATAAAATACGTCTACTTTGCTCTTTTTTTCTGAATGGCTATCCATCAACCCATTAAGTTATCTGTTTGAGATCTATCTAACTGTATATATGTCTACCTATCTCTTTGCAAACATAATAAAAACAAGAGCCACTCTACTGGTCGAATATAATTTCCTGAGCAGAAGCAACGTGTTCAAGAAGGCTACTATGGCAGCTATATTAGATGTAGGATCGGCACCATTTTCATTTAGGACCCACTAGATATCATTATAAGTCTTTTTGGTTAAAATCCCATGTAGATGCAACCATTCATTCAGGACGAGTAGCGATAACAAGATATTTAAGATGGCGGCCATGGTGTCCATATCGACATTAGTTTCATTTAGGACCATCTAGACATCGTAAGAAGTATATTGGTACAAAGAACATGTCGATATGAATTTCCGTTTAGACATATTTTTTGTTCTTTCTAAATATCATATAGAAAAATAACCTTAACTTTTCTTGTTGTGTTAATTTTCCCTTTATTTGATTTCATCAAAACGGCAAATTAGGAAATTAATTTAGTAGGTATATTATTCATAAAACACATGTATGCCATATTAGTGGGAATCTAAATTAAATTAATGGTTATAGCTCTGTAAGATTTCGAACATAAAAGTTGAATAACATTTAGGTCATTTCAGCATGGAATACAATACCAGTAAATGTACCAACATTCCACTTTGCTCTTAAAATATTTTCACCACACCCATTCAGGAGAATTTAAATAATTATTATGGCTTGAAAATAACATTTTAGCTTCTGAACATCTTCTGCACCCCCCTCACCTATCACACTTTAAAAAATTTCTGCATACAATTTTTCACAGATGGATGTGCAGACATAGTAATACAATTTTGAAAGACACAAATTTATTATTCTGATCAGTTAAGTACACTTTGATTTTCCTTTTTTTGTTTGGAATGACAATAGGGGCCTTTGAAACAATTGTCGCCATAATGCTGGATTAGATAGAAAGTGCACGCGAAGATTCTTTCGCCATAAGGATGTTTTGACTGTAACGGTTGTCTGTAGACATTATGTGTGTTTTTGATTTAAAACTAAGATGTGTTGTTTCATCCATGAATATTCCATCTTGATAATAGAAATTATAATTTATTGTCATAAGTTAAATACAAAAATGTGTTACAGTTTCATAACACAACATAACATCATTATGTCACCCCAATGATGCTCTGTGACATATTTCAGCCTAATGCTAGTTAAGTACTCGTGTGTGTGTATGTGTGTGTGTGTATAGAAAAAAAAACATTGTCCAGTTGCACCGGACAACGAAAATCAAAGCTGTGCAACCAAACTGACTCCGGGTCAAAGCCTGGCAGTACAATCAGGTTTTCAAATGTTAAAGGTAAAATCAGTAGGTTTGTCAGCATGCAAAATGCAAAAATCAATAAATCCAGCTGTTTACATACAATGAATATTGAAAACAGGAGCTTGCATATATGTATGTATGTATGTATGTATGTATGTATGTATGTATGTATGTATGTATGTATGTACGATCGCCTGTATGGATGTATATGTGTATGTATGTCATGTTGTATGTTAATCTATCGAACTATCCGTCTTCCTTTTCGTTTTAAGTTATACTTTTATTCTTTTCTTTAAATTAATTTGAAATTAAGACAGTCTTTGTAAAATTATTCATTAAAGGAATTTTTATTAATTTAAAGATTGAACAATTAAGTGCAACTCTAGTTGTCTTGCACACTGGATAGGCTGGTTGGGGATGTGTTCTTTGCTGTGACATTGCTTAAATTTATTCCCGAGCTATTTTGTAAATCAGAAACAATACTTTATTTGGAAGCAATCACTCAGAACGTCCCTCTTGTAAAGACAAATATGTTTCAGAGCATGTGGCATTTAGCCAGCTATTTCAGATAATTAGCATACCAAGAACAAGGCGTCGATTCTACCGAATATGATATTAATAACCATGACCAATTTCATCCAGTAAACACACACACACACACACACACACACACATGCATGCATTCAGGATAAAAGATCTAATTTCGCGCTTCCGTCCAGCATATATTATTATTGTTATTATTGTTATTATTATTATTATTTAATAACACCTCAATGAATGTTCAGTTTGGCGGAAGACTATATGACCGACGGTAAGTTGAAAATCCACACTCCTACCCCTGGAAATAATCCGGTAGACTATACATGTGGAAAGAGAGAGAGGTAAAATGTAAAATCTATCATCTTAAAAGAAAGTGGATGATAAATACATATCTTTCACGAACTATTCGAAATAAAACACCAATTATTTTCATAAAGTTGACTCTTTGCATGTTCCATCAATGGACACAATCGAAGTATTAATTCGCTAGTTACTTAACACAAGGAACCTGTCGCCATCTTCATGCTAAGCCCTCTTCTTGCATTAAACGAAGTAAAGTTATGCCACAAAATCAGACCTCAATCCCACAGTTACAATTTAAACAACGTTAAAAGTGTTAAGTCTATATCAAATTACAAACTTTAGAGATATATTGATTAGCACACATCAGGTGGCGATTCCGAACACAGTCGTTCCGTAACATATTTCACTATTTGTTTGCGTCATATTATGACAAGCCTTTAGATCGCAAGATCGGAAGCCCGAACTAAGGTTATAGCCCAAACAGCCTACGAGACATCTACCACAGTATGTATATATCAGTTAATCACAATCTGTGTGATATGAGAAGACAGTATTTCCTGCATGAAAGATTAATGTGAAAATAAACAAAGCGGATGATCTTGAGGTTCATATCTGTGGACTATGTTAATATGTGCATGTTGGTCCCATATACACTGAAGATCCCAATGTGTACAAAATTATTTTCACAGTTACAACAAGACTAAACTAAAGTCTGATATTAAAAGAAATGAACTGATTGATTTACTTTATTGACAATAAATTGTATGTGTATCTAGTGTAGTGATGTCCCCAGTGTCAGTATTATGATACAGGTAAACATATGATATAGGACAGATTTTGGGGGAAAGATAAACGGATATAAAATTTTCAATAGTTTTTATTTACTTGTCTCATTGTTACTCTCGATACTTGTCGAATGGGCGAGCTTCTAATTTCAATGATATATGTTTACATGAAGTTTGGTGTTCGAGAAGGATTTAACTAATTGGGATGGCGACATCTTCCTCCTATTAATTACATGACAAAAAGAAGAAGAAACACCACGCAATATCTCTCTTCTTGTTTTGTCTTCACGCAATTGCTCCTAAATCTGACACAAGCAACGAGGCCAAACTGACACATATAGCTAACAATTTAAAAGGAAAGTGCAATGTCGGAAACGTTTATCTCAAATATACATCAATTAACTGAAAGTTGTCAAGTTTTCATGAGCATAAGAGTTCTTCTATCTGTTTCAAAAATTTCAATGAATGTCGTTTAAATAAGAAAACACAAGATTTTACCAATGTTATCAACTTTTAGCCGCAGTCTAGTTTAGACTGAACATAAAAAAGACGCGTGATATTAGATTTCCATCATTATTGCATTGATATCTCGTATGCAGTATTAATCTTTGACAAAGGCACGCTTGTACTGTGGAATGAAGCAGAGAGATAGAACGATAAAACTTATTATTTTAAAAGTAAGTTGATGTTAAAAACATGTCTTTCATAAACTATTCGAATTAAAACACCCATTAGTTTCATAAAGTTGACTCTTTGCATGTTCCATTCATTGTCACAATTGAAGTATTAACTTTTAGGGACTCAAAACAAGGAACCCGTCGCCCTCTTCTGGCAGAAAACAAAGTAAATGTATGCCCAAAATCAAACCTCGATCCTAGAGTCCCAGTTTAAAAACTTTAAAAATCTTGAGTAAAGATCAAATTGCAAACTTAATAGATATATCAACTAACACACATCAGGTAGCGATTTCTAATACAGTCGTTCCGTAACATATTTCCCTATTTGTTTGCGTCAGATTATGAAAAGCTTTAGATCGCAACATAGGAAGCCCGAAATAAGGCTACCGCCAAAAACAGCTTACTAGACATCCATCATAGTACGTACTGGTATCTATCAGTTGATCATAATCTATGGATCACACTCTATAGACGCACAACAAAAAGTAATCGTTGAAAAGAATTTTTTTAGAGGTAGATGTAGTGTCGATGTATTAAAGCACTTGTTTTTCGTGCTTGCGATCCCCGGTTTCATACCCTGTGCAGGTATTTGCAAGATTTAGTGGTCTACCATCTTATATCGTTGATCGCCCTGTACCGAAATTTCAGTGAACTGAGCTGAATATAACATTGACCCAATTATAGTGAAACCTGTTTATAAAGGACACTCAAGGGACACGATAAAGCTGCCTCTATAGACAGATGTCTTTTATATACATGGACAGTACACTTGATGTACTTTACAGCTCGTTCATTTGTGACTCTGAGTGTTGCATAAAATGCAAAAATGTAGAAGTTCTTAGAGGTAATAGGATTCTTTCTAAACAAAATATACCAATGAAAATCCAGCACTTAAAATGTCAACATCCAGTAGCAGTGAAACTAAACAATCATACATTGATGTGTAAGGATTTTAACTGAGAACACAATTAACACGATACTAAAATTGAGTCATATATACTCACTAATGAACTGTTTAATTTACAAGATATTCCGAACTGCCATTTGTTTTATCAGTAGGGTGGCTATCATCGTAATTATGCCCTTTTAGATCTGATTGAAGCGAGATCATATAGGTTTTTCTTCCCAAAAGTCAATGCTAGGCGGAACTTATGATGTTATGAGACCTAGTGGAAAATGGTAATTGTACACTGTGTAGGTAACTGGCAAACAAGATAGGCCTCACTAATCTGTATAGATTCGATTGCGCCTGTAGCGAGATGCGCGGGAGGCCAATCCGCACATGTGTAAGGTCAAATGTCTGCCATACACAACTTTGTTGACCAAAAATAAATCACTGTCCGCCGTCAGCGTTACACAGGAGCTACACCATAATATGGATTTGTATTGTGGATTCTCGAATATGTCCGTTCAAGATAATGATACATCAGAAGCAATGTCAAATTTGGAAAGAACCACTGACAAAGCCCCGCTTGTAAAGACAAAAGTTTTTCCATGTAGGTATCCTTTAACCAGCTCGTTTCAGTATAAAAAGAATAATGCACTGGATCCCCAGAGTGTCCATTTAAACTGCAAAAGAATTGCGCACTTCATTGTCTTTTTTATTTGTTTAAGAAAAAGACGAGATATGTTATATAAGGAGACTTATTATCTGTGGCAAATATTAATGTAGTAATAGACCAGATGATTGAGGTAGAGATTAGTAGCTTTCTGGTTTCATTTGCTTTAGTTAAACCTTTTTTTTCTGCGGAGACGACATATATGCAAGCGCTCCTTAGTTTGTGTTTGTTTTCACTACATTGCTGAAATAAGCTCTAAAAAGTGTCACCTAAATTATCAAAGCATTTTTATTTTGAAAATAGCAAGGACTTTTTCCCTTCATAAGAACGTAAGCATGAAAACATCTAAAGTGAGGCAGCTGCAATACAAAAACTTACATGGTTTGGTGAATGTTGCAAGGGTTATACTTTCTCTTACGGATTCAATTACATAACTAGACGAGATTACGAAACTCAAGCAATAAACAAGAGGTCCCGTTGTTCAGATATATTTAACAATAAAGATGTAGAAAGCAGAAAGTCATCCTCGGTGAGACAAAACGAAGCCTGTTATTACTTTGATCTGCAAGCATATTATATGATTTATATATGAGACAATAACAATCAGAACTTGTTGGTCTTTTCCACAAAGCAAAGTTGCTTTAGACAACAATAAAATAGTCTAATGATTATTTTCTTACGCTGCTTTTATTTAGTATTTTTATAAACTGGTTTATATGCTTCATTCTAATGCCAATTTAGGAATATTTATGAATAATTTAACAATTTACTTTACGATCTGCCAGAAATTTATTTTCATTTTGACATATGTTGGTGTTTACGGCACATTAACACGTGCAGATTATATCGTGCCGAGGCAATGAGAGCAAATTACCTGGTCCAAGACAACACAACTTTGCTGGTACGGTTTATTATGAGTGTGTGTGTACAGGGACATAAATAACAACAAATAAAGGTTCTGACTTAAATGTACAGACATATTTTTTTAAATTTCCAGAGCTTTATACTTTTTACTTAGATGGTGTGTGCATGCGTGTGTGTGTGTGTGTGTGTGTGTGTTTGATGGAGAGAGAGAGACAGAGAGACTTTAACATGGAGACTTTACTCTAGCCTGGTGTAGAGTGTTTTGAGAGAGAGAGAGAATTAAGAATATTTGCAGAAAAAATAACTAGTCAACGCCAATTGTTTTCAAAATCAACATTTTAAAAACAACCCTGCTCACTTAAACATCAATAAATGAAGAGGGATGATTAGAGACAATCCCTTCCTTTTCATGTACAAATACCAAATATTAAACATGAACATATTTCCAAAGGAAACAAATATATTTCTTCATTTATTGTCTTTTTTAATTTCTTCACGGGCATGGGTTCTTCTGCATTTTCTTCTGCGTATTTTGCTTTGAATTTCTTTGCTGGAATGGGTTCTTCTTCTGTTTCTTTTTCTTCTGAAATATCCTCATTTGTCTCTTTTTTCACTTTTTATTTGGGACATTCTGTAGACTAATGCCTTTTTTCTTGATAATGACAACATATATATTTATGTTTGTCTGTCTTCCGTCCTGTCTTAGAGGTTCATTTTCTTTGATGCTGTGGACATTCTGGAGTCCAATGTTTTTTCTCTTGACAGGAAAACAAGTATTGGGACATTTATCTCGAGAGCAGTCTGCAGGTAGTTGGAAGTGTACTTTCGAATGACTCTTTGTAAATCTCTGACCAGAGGCGTTATCTGTTGTGGCTCTTCCATTTTCACAGATTGAAATTGCACGAGTATATTCTCTTACGCAGGCGAAAATGTGAGAATTTAGGGAGACAAGAAATTTGCATATACAAATTCGACGTGATGCTGGAGAATTACGGAGAGAGAGAGAGAGAGAGAGAGAGAGAGAGAGAGAGAGAGAGAGAGAGAGAGAGAGAGATAGGTATCCTCGGCCATAAAACGATCATACCATTCCAAGGAAATCAGAATCCAAAAGACGGCGACGTTTTATGTCACCGTATACGATAAGAGAAGTATTAGCAGAAGTTCACGCTAGCGATTTTGAAGAAGACATAAGTGATCCTGTGTCAATACCATCTACATCAACAGGACCAAGGGAGTCAAAATCAGTCAAAAAAGAAAGTCGTTCGTTAGCATCTGAAGATAATTTTCACATTCCAGCTACCCAAAAAGTGACTTCCAGAAAATGTAGAACGACTGTTTACACTTAAACGGTTAAATCTAAACAGTTCAAGTCATAATGGTTGTCATATCTTTGAATATACTGTTCATACATTTGCCACAGAAAATCTGCTAGTAAACGAAATCTACGAAATGTAGTCACTAACACGCACAAGACACGTCGTACAAAAATTCAAAGGAATCTTCTCGTCTTGTGAAATCAGTTCTTTTAAAAGTACTTGGTTATCCACTAAGTGTGAAAACACTCACATTCGCTTCCTTCCACAGAATTTCACTTTTAATATACCCATGAGCGTTTCTACGATGTACCATTGCTGGAGATTTTAAGTATAGTATAACATGTCATAAATGAAGACTTTGTGTTGGGGATACTTTTATACTCGTAGTGACTAATGCTGCTGCTGCCGCTGTAGCGAGCATTATTCCAGAGGAGGAGGATTTTAATTTGGCTTTGTGCAATTTCTTATCTTTGCAAGAAGTTTTGCTGGTAGCACACACCTTCGCCTCCTTCTTCATCATTACCAGTCAATGAAGATTTCAGAAAGAATAAATAGGGAAGAGTGAGAGACTTTTTTGCAATGCCAAAAAGAAGAGCAGACATTTGCTCTACAAAAAGAAGAGGAAAGGAGAAAACAACACGAGGAGAAGCGGGAAGCTTTGAACCGTGAACAGAAAGAAGAGATTCAAAACAAAACTGTTAGTGTGTTACAAGACATTTTGGTCGAGTTAAAACACTTTGTAAAAATGTACCAAACTTCTTTGGAGAAACCTATGAGAAAGAGAAAGAGACCTACACATACCCTTAAACCCTCCACTACATCGATGTCAGCAGCAGCGGCAACCATTACCGCTACTACTACCACAACAGGAGTAGGACTTGGCCGTGGAAATGGTGTAAGGTAGTTGCAGTAGATGTTGTCAAGTCCATCATTTTTTTTTCTCAAACCCAACAGTCCTTTTCAGGGCCACCCATATCTCTTAGGAACAAAGATACTATTCAATCATTGCCAATGTATGTGTTTTATGTTTGTGTATGTCTTTGTCTTCCACAAAGGCTGAAACCTATTTTCTGGTGTGATAGTTTATAAGTACGTTTATGGGCATAGTGTGTATAAGCGCTCTCACCCTTACTTGTGTATAATAGGCATTTTTACAGACAGACGGACAACAATTCCTTTGTTAACAAGTACAAAACATGCCATGTATGATACTTAACTTGGATGTAGTTTAGTTTTTGCCGTAAAAAAATGGAACTCCCTACGTTGATATAAAGGTATACCAAACCTTAAACGGAGAGATGGATTCGTTGGTGCCATTTTGGATTAGGTAATACATGCATTTTTTCAATCATATCCAAAAGGACTGGGAAAATTTGTTTCAATAATATAATAATTTCTGTTATTTTATTTGGACATCTCTGCATCTAGATTTAAATTTGTTATTTTTATGTCGAAAAAAAAAGAAAAGTAAGACCATTGGCTTTTTTTTGTCTTTTGTGGCAAATGAACACAATCGTCCAATCAGAAGGAAAAAGAAAGAGGCGGAAGGATGAATAAATCAATAAATAGTTTGCTTGAGTCTATTGGTTCTATATTTATAAATGAATGAATGACTTGCTTGATTATATTGGTTCAATATTTACAGCACACATAAGGTTTATTGACCATACTACACTTCTGATGGTGTAGGGTGCTGCTGAATGTAGTTAAGTGATACATGCCAGTGAAATGCAGATAAAGCCTTCTTTTTCTGGTTGTACTTCTCTTACTGAGTGAATCTTTTACTCTACTTCAGAGGCACGAGTGGAGTCTACCTGGCCCAAATGAAGGTATATTCAACTGCATCCATTCAAGACTGATTGCAGTGTGGTCTTAAATCAACCACACCCATCATCCAACAGCTTATGTGGCTTTGACCTGACTCTACCTGCATTACCTTGACATTATACTGCGTAGAGTCCAGTACAGTATATGCTATAGGTATGTTTGTTTAGGTTTTTTTTTTTTTTACTTTTATCTATTTTGATGCAGCAAAGGACATACCCAAGGTTTAAAAGAAAAATATGTTGTAATATTGTAATACTTTATACAATAACATTTGATATTACAAACTGCTTATATGACCATTAGTCTTTGCAAAAATGTATCCAATATTGAGCAGTCTTCTCGGCAGTGCACCGGAGCACATTGATATTTTAAACTTATAAAAAATATCCCTTGCGATTTAGAAATAACTTTAGCTTCATAGTTTGGTTCGGCACCGTGCACATTAGGAAAATATAGATTACTCAGTAAAATACGGAAAAACACTCACTTAATAAAAAGGCACGCAAAGTTTCATCCATTACACTTCGATGACAAGCCAAAACGAGCTGAAGTTTTAAACATACTGACGAAGCTACCCAAATTAGTACAAAAGATAGAAGAAACAAAGAAGAAACGAAAACAACAGGTAAACAGGTTGCTTATTATAGCAGATTCAGGTTTCTTATTTTGGATCTCGTTTCATTCAGCATAAAAGTAGCAAACCAACAATTACTGATACATTTTTCAAAAATGAAAATGATTTAAACTCAAATGTATATTAGAAACTACTAATAATGTGCTGGAAGAAAGACTCCATAAGTGGGAACTGAGAAAAAAGAATATATCAAGGAAATCAAATTTGAGCCAGAAACGTTTATTTTGTGTTAAATGAAAATAAAAGAGGTGATTAAATTTAATGGATGAACAAGTTTGAGTAGAATCTTAAAGTGATCACTGGCATACTCATAAATAAAGCCCTCTCATATAACTTACGAGGACAGTACTTGTATAAATCCAATTTCCTCAGCAAAGCTATAAATTCATCTTCGTGTGCTACATTTGATGATTCACCTCCACTTCTTTCACTCACGATTTGCCTGTGTATATGTTTTCTTGTTCCATTTTCCGACAGTTGCGATCGCTTAATCAGTTAGATCTTTTAATCTTTTAGGCAAATGACATTTGAGTTTTTATCTTTTAGAAGAGTCTCCATTTACTTAAAAGCATTGATGCTGAAAACATCAGGCTGTATTTGCATAACTCAGGAATATTATAGGAAGATCAGCACAGTAATTTATTTTGACAGCCGTAACTTGAAAGTTTACAAACGAACACTGAACAAGCAGCAGATATATAATTCGAATTAGAATAGTATTATCTGGAAAATGGGGAAACACATAAACAAAACGAAAATATAATAATTTATAAAACTGGCAAGTACGTTTTTCACATTATTATCTATAACGAAAGGTTAAACGTATGGTGCTTGAATGGTTTAAGAATGAATAAAAGAGATACGAGATACAAATATTGCTAAGGTGTGAATGTGTATATTTTTATTTTTTTATTTATGGTATTAGAAAAGAAGAAAAGAGGTAGAAGCGTTTGAACAGCTACATGCTATTTGAGTTTTCTTATATAAAACAAATGCAATCTGAGGTAAATGTAGATACATAAGAACCTTGTATTTTCAAATAAAATTTCTTTTTTATTTATATTGAGACAGTTGATACTTACCTTAAGTTTATTTAACCTATGCACGGCATGATACCTTTAATAACATTTCCCAAACATGTTACCTAATTTTTGAAATCTGGAAATGTGTAGCCATTGTCAATAATGACAATCATAATGATGATCAAAGAGACTTTTTACTATTTATGGGACAATTATTGTGGTAAAATCACTTGCTTCATTAGAACTAAATCATGCATTAACAAGTTTATCAAATCCTTCAGAATGGTTCATTAAAAATTAAATCATACATTAATAAGTTTACCAAATCCTTCAGAATGGTTCATTAAAAAATTAAAAAGTATAATCTACAAGTATCAATGTAAAGGGTCAGTTGACAATATTGAAAGAAAAGTGATAAGTGAAAGTTATGAAGAAGGAGGGATTGCGATGATTGATTAAAAGAAATATCATATTTCGCCTTAACATATCTTGGGTCAGAAGAATGCTTGCAATGCTTCATTGTCTAAATTTTTGCCTGAATGAAATAAGTGTGGTATGAATTATATATAAAAAGACAGAGTACACGTTGACAATAAGATTTGGAATGATGTATTTATATCATATCACATATACCTAATTTTGTCTCTCCACATTCTCTGGCTAACCCTCTAATGTGTAATCAAAGTAATAAAGTCGGAGGACCAATACATCACGATGGGACCAACATTTTGCAATATGCAGAGTTAACTCTATAAAATTATATATCAATGTATTATATATTGAATCCTAACAAGACATTTTCCAAAGAATTGCAAAAAGATAGTATTTCTCCTAACAACTGTGAAAGGTTATATATATATATATATATATATATATATATATATATATATATATATATATATATATATATATATATATATATATACCAGTATATCATCTTGGTGAAAGATACAGAACTATTGTAAACTAAAGGACTAGTTAAAAGGAAATACATTGTAATATGCGACTTGTGATAACATAACATTGTGCTTTAACATACAAAATTACAAAGGATTCTAATGTAATATGGTTTTAGTACAAATTACTTTAATACTTGGAACAAACACTTTTTGTTTAGAAACAAAATTATAATATAAAAAATACATGTTATGTCTGCACAGATTCACATGATACATTAAGCCATCTTTTTGGGACTGTGCTAAATTGAAACTGTTTGGGAATTATTTATACCTGTGAATTAGAAATAACACCAATTTATATCTTCTTTTTCACTAAAAGGAATAATTTGAAAATTTTTAGACGCTGGCGATGTAAAGAATTGTATACTATGTTATGTTTATATAATATTATAAATATTTTAGGAAATTATAAATGTTTCTTGATTTAAATATTTGCTCAAACCTTAATGTTATGTATCAGGTTTACATGTTTAGGTATTGTCCTTGAATTAGGTTGTTTACTTAGTATTTGAGTTCAAGGACAGTTTTGGTAAACATTTTGTTGATTTATTATGAGGTCAGGGTTGATTTTGTTTACAGGTAAAAAAACTAGAATTTCCTTTAAAATTATGTGTTAAGAGTGACATACACCGTATAATTTTCTAGAACATTCTCTCTCTCATGTGACCTATCTTTATATATACCATGTTTAGTGGACAGTTTTCAGTTTCGACCATAACATCAGTCTATAAAGAAAAATCAATCCAAATTCAGAGAGAGGAATTATTGAAAATATTCCTTGGATTATAAAAGTGCTCATTGGCTTTTTGGATTTTGGATTTTGAATTGATGCTTTTGTGATTTATGTGAACTTATTCAAAGATATTCTGGAGTACTTCATTTTGGCACATCAACACATTAAAGACTACTGGCACATCAGGACATTCGAGACTATTGGCACATCGGCACATTCAAGGATACTGAAATGTATTCGGAACAATCTATATTTAGGACTTGTGATTAAGACACTTAGGATTATTGGATTATTTGGATTTTCATCCACGTTACTGTATGTGTCTTTTGATTTTCATACTAATTATCTTGAAATAAATTACTTGTTGATATTTGTTGGTTTCACTTTTTTTCTGTTATATTTTTCTGAGACCATATAATCGTAACAACTATTAATAGGTAAAAGACACACACACACACACACACACACACACACACACACACACACACACACATACACACATATATATATATATATATATATATATATATATATATATATATATTATGCGCCATGAGAGAAAGCCTCCATCTCTACCTTTGTTTACAAAGACACACTACATTTGTGAGAGAGCATTAGCCAAAAGAAACAGTAAATTTGAATGTTTTGAAACTGAATAGCACCCATATATAAATATGAGGAATAACATAGTTATACTTTTGTCTGTTGTTTGAAATTGCATAGATACATACACCAATACATCAAAACTGATTGGCACCGCCCCAATCCCGAATTAGGATGTTTTTCTACTTCGTTCTTATTATCTTAAACAAGTTTAATAACATGTATACATGCGCTTATATCTATATTTTTTCCTGTCAATACTTCTGTTTCTTAATCTTTTCTGTCTACAACTCTCTATCTTCATTCTTTCCTTTCTCTTCCTTACACAGTACAGTAATGTATATATGTGTGTGGACATATATATATATATATATATATATATATATATATATATATATATATATATATATATATATATATATATATATATAATGCATACTGTTTGAAAAAATAGCAGCAATTTACTATAGTTACATAAATGCAGAAATGGGTTCTTGTATATCAACCAGCATTCTATACAGATTGCCTTACTTTCTTTCTTCATGATCTTTTTCTGCTACCCGTTTAAGGCATTATTTTTTATTATTATTCTTCAGTTTTCCGCCCTTTTCTCATGGAAATAAATAAGATTTTCTTATATGTAAAGTCATCTTTAAAACAGAATTGAGACAGAATAATTTTAAAGATGTTAGATGTTAGTATATATATATATATATATATATATATATATATATATATATATATATATATATATAAAATAACACATGTGTGGGAAAAGAAATTGCAAGGTAGTCCGTCGGATGGTTTCTTACCTATGTAAGAGGAATATTAAAAAGAAAAGAAACTATACTGTAACTGTTTACCGTGATATATATATATATATATATATATATATATATATATATATATATATATATATATATATATATATATAAATCTAGCTATCTTTATGCGTATATATATATATATATATATATATATATATATATATATATATATATATATATCTTTAAATCTAGCTATCTCTATGCGTGTATGTGTTTATATATATATATATTAATATATATATATATATATATATATACATATGTGTGTGTTTTGTGTATGAAAGCTTAAAAAAGATTAAACCACTTGCGTAAATGAACAGATCTTTTACAAGATTTCTAGTCTTTGCGACACATCAATATTCAACCACTTTATAATCTTCGGTACACATATATTTTTGATGATGAAAAATATAGAATTCATTTACAAAAAAAAAAAAAAAAAAAAAAAAAAAAAAAAAAACAAAAAAAAGACAACCCACAAGCAGATATAAAGACCAAAAAGCATGTAAGTTGTTTTCCTGGATTATCATAAGTGTGCGACTGTTAAAAAAGAGTACTGTTTCATGTTGTTGTTCTTGGATTAAAGTCGTATGCGCCCTTCGGGCATGCACGACTATGTACCCCCGTTAGGGGGATTAAATATGTGATTAAACACATTTCTAGTTGGTCAGGTGGGTTAACAGTTCGTAACACACCTGACACTTACAGATGTACACCCCTCCAGCGCAGCATGATTCCGCACGAAGCGGTTAAATTGAATGCGCGCTATTGGAGAGGTAGTACACTTAACACACCCTACAGTCAATGCATGGTTGCCCCACGAGAGGGATCATTGAGCGCACGAAATCGTAAGGTGTGTTGATATACCTGTACATAGGACTAGAACCACAATGTTTACAGGTATATGTGTGCGCGTTGTAGCGCACGTTGTTGATCGAATTGTTTGAAGTACCCAGTCTGGAGTGGAAAAGGCGGCACGGACTAAGCAAGCGAAGGCGCGAAGAGTGACGGAAGCTGAAACGCCAGTAACGTACATACATGATCAAATTCTGCCCACTTATACTAAGTCGGGCTGTCGGTAATACCAATAAAGTGTAAGCCACTTATTCAATTATGACAATACTACAAGTTACAAAGAATTTTCCATTTAACGATCATGTGTTTCAATTGTAAAAATTTTGTGTACAAAGTGTACATATTATTTTCAAAAAAACAATACCAATCTTTGAGTAGGAATTACTCATATCTTTTTCGTATCACGCACACTACAATTGTAGGTTGTAACTTTTTAGACGGTGGTTCGAAATTGATCAAATTTGTGTTTGAAAAGAGTATAATCAAAAGGGATTTTCGAAAAAAAGCCAAATTGAAAACCCCATTGATTCAGGCAATGAAATAGCCCTTAGAAGGACTGTTTAGCCCTTAGAAGGACTATTATTCAGCAGGTGGTCCCCGGTAGAGAAGCTCTGTCTGTCTGCCATGCTGGCTCTCTCCTTAACGCAGCGCCCCCTTGGTAGCTCGCTATGTTGCTGCTCCATGTGGTCGGCTGTTGGCGGGGGGATAGGTCGACATAAACTCCATTGGTCAGCACAGCAGCTAGGCCCCATACTTCCATACTGCAATAGGGGTGGTCTTGCAGTTGTAGTTGAGTGCTCCAAGGCTGCTGCAAGGCTGCCAAGACTGCCTCCTTCCCTCCTCGTCCACTGCGTCTCCCTCTACCAGTTAGCACGTCTGCCACACGTCTACACTCTCCACCTGCTGCTGCCTGAATGGTACTGATTCAAATTTATTCTCAGCATTTATACTTAAGACTATGTATCAGTCATTTATCGGAAAATAGACAAGTAAACATTTTATTTGTAAATGCTGTGTCATGTGTTGGTATAAAGTGGACCTTTTTACCTTTGAGTCCATTCATATGAGGACAATGTATTGGATAAACAAACGATATTCAGATAAAATCTCGACTACCAACGGCAAACAGTACGTCAATCACTTTAGTGTGCTATATGAAATCTAAGAGAGGAAACAACAGATACGAGCTGCATTGATTACAGAGCTATGTTCATGCTGTAATAAAGAGGTGATATGCAATCTCTTTTTGAAAACGTAGAGATCAAAATAACTGATCCTCTCAAATATATCAGGGTTTAACAGATTTTATAAAATCAGCTGCCCAGGGCAGGGCAAGCTGGCCGGAAAATTGAACTTGCTCTTGGGAGGTTTGGACTTGCCCCAAAATAGGACAACATGATATCACAATTAAACCTGAAATATTATGTAAAATAAAATAGGAGATGTTTTAGGGAAATCGCGCTATATTTATTTTACAAATAAAGAACTTCTGTTTCCTTTTTAATCTATGTTTGCACCTTAAAGCCATATACCGATCGTCAAAGTAACTAAAAAGACATATGAAATAGTACATGTAAATGAGAAGAAAGGAAGGGTTAGAATACATATATATTTAAACAAGAAAAGACAGACCTATACAGATGTATATTGATGGACAGATACATGGATAGATCGGTAAGGGTTTTTGAAATAGCTAGAAATTGGAGAGAGAGAGAGAGAGAGAGAGAGAGAGAGAGAGAGAGAGAGAGAGAGAGAGAGAGAGAGAGAGAGAGAGAGAGAAAGAGAGAGAGAAGTAAAATACCTTGAAATAAAAAAATAAACAGCTTTATTTCTTTGAAACGGGTTCATTATATTTGTGTGTGGAAACTTCGTCAAGTTTCCTTTTCTTTGCCTAGATACGCTTTCAGACTCATCTCTTCAACTACATCAACAATAATCAAAACTGGACTTTTTGTAATGACTTATTTATACTCACAACCGAATTATTTGCGAAAACCTCTTTAATAATTTACTTAACAATTATCACCTAGTCTTCTTGAAATCGGCGACATGCATCAATACAATATTTGCCAAGTCGAGTGTGGGAAGGATTTGAGAATACTTATTGTTATCGATTAAATTATTTGCCAACACAATAAGTACTTACCGGCCTCCTGTAATTATTATGTAAACATAGATGATAAACACTGCATGGGGGTGCCAAATGCTCAGTAGATTGATAGCGCTTTTGATAAACTACAGGTGGCTAATCATTATTCTCGAGTGCCTTTTATTTCCAAATGTAGCTGTAAAAGAAATCTCACGAGTTATATTATTATCAATTACCAAGTAATCACCTTGAAATTGGCGACATACATCAAAAGAATCTTCGACAAGCCGATTCTTCGAGTCCGCAAGCTTGGAACATATCGGAGTTCACGGAATGAACGTGGTTACGTTAGGACTTGAAAATCAGCGAATCGATAAAACGTAGAGATATTTCGATTATAATGTAACTGATAAGTTAAAATATAATTATGTATTTATTACAAAATGTAAACGATAGACGTTGACAGTATATCGGTTGAAATAAGGGATCAATAATTGAATTAAATTGCAGACAGTTATGCAAAAGAGGAATGCGGTACATATACATGCTAAATAAAGGTGCTAAGATAGCAGAGCATGAAACTTAAGGCATTATGAACTGAACACGACCTCTCTCTCTCTCTGTTTAACCTTGCCGCGGGCAAGTATATTGCAAACTTGCAACCTTGCCAAATTTGAGTTTGTCCAGGGCATTGGGTAAATGGATTTGTAAATCCCGGTAGATCCATTTAATTAAAGTAGCTGGCGGAGGCGGCATAGGTATATACATGCAGTGGGTTTGTACTTGATAATTTCTTGAGAGTTGTGACATGTATTGCGGAATTATTGGAGATATGAGCTTTGCTAGGCAACTGATGCATACAGTTGTTCAATAAATAGGAAACTGAGAAAGAGTTTCTTCCCTACTTGCTCTCTTGAGATTTTGCATATGGCCCAGCTCCCATGCACCAGCGCCCAAAGATAGATAGATAGATAGATAGATAGATAGATAGATAGATCGAGATAGATAGATAGATAGATAGATAGATAGATAGATAGATAGATAGATCGAGATAGACAGATAGATAGATAGATAGATAGATAGATAGATATGGACTTTTCCACACATTTTCAGAGACAAAGGTTGTTTTTCCGTTTAATCAACATAAAATTCTTTTCTAATCATTTCCATAAGCCATAACCTGATTTAGACTAATTTGTATGCCTCAGATAAACACCAGTTTTGTGAGATCAAGATGGTACTGAGTCCTCGGGGGCAAAACCTCCTCGTGCTTAGGTGGTCCTAAATATATCAAAACCGGTGTTTATATATGACAGTTGATACCTGATGGGCACGATTTCTTTCTTAGATATACCATGAACAGCACTTCAGAATGAAAGCATTTTCGAACATCCTACGAAAAGAACAAAAACAAAACAACTCCTCCCCTTCCTCTCCCCGACTTATCTCTTTAAAAATATGTTCATATATGTATGCATATATGTGTTTGTTTTATACTAGAATGGATATATAGAAGTGAATGTGTATTGCAAAAGCTGGTCGGTGCAGAGCTAATACGTCAACACGTGTTATTCTAAGGTCATTTTGGGTGAGCGACTTTCTTGGAAATGTATCAACACACAAATTACGACATTTACTAGGTTCAGTGAGGCATTAAGGTAAAGTTGAATGGGAATGAACCACATTATGTCATTGTCAAATGTATGTCAGCCGCTTTTCGGAAAATTGAGTTCAAATGCTTATGTTTGTTGCCAAAAACTCTTTTATATTGCGTAACTAACCCGGCCCATTGTTTTTTTTTCTGTATTCACAAACTTTGTATACCCAAAATATAATGATATATATCAGTTATATTTCTGAAAACGGTCGTTTGATTTTATCAACTCTTTTTTATTCTTACAATTTAGCATTAGATGGGTCTTTAATATACATATTTTCAGTCAAAAGCAAGCAATATACACTGTTTTTTAAACTGTGACACACATTTACAGTTTGAATTATTTTAATTTTGAGAACGCAGATACGTCATATATGAAGAATAGATACCCGCATCTCGTGGTAAATACGCGCTTTTTGTTGAGGGATTCAATTCGTTTATGCAGGTGATAATATTACTTTGCATCTAGAATCCATTTTATCAGGGCATTTCTATCCATTTTTCATGTAGTGTTTCCATTTAAACCACCCAACACTCACCGTCAGAAAATTGAAGTACAAAATAAATTACTAAAGCTGTGAAACAATGATGACTCTTCAATGGGTACAGTGATTATTTTTAAGAAGAAGAAGAAAGAAAAAAAAAAGAAAAAAAAAAAAAAAGACGGTGTTCCCTATAATCGGAACATTACTCAATTTAAGACGTTTCATGACATAAGTGACAGTGTACCATTTTATTCTGTGCACCAAGGAATCGCGTGATCCAGCATATATCGTTATGAACTTTGTAACATTCTATAATCCAGATGTCTTGGAAAAGTTTACAAGGGACCTGCATTAATTTTGAGAAAAGAAGAACATTTACCAATCTGAAATAAAACAGCACTATATCAAGTGAAATAACTTCTTTTCTTCAACTCTGAATCTGTCTCAAAACTTGCTTAACATTTCTCAGTATTCCAAAAGTATTCTGCCTTTTAGTTCACTATATATCATGGCAATCGACTGGATAAACAAACGGTATTTAATGTAATCTCTATTAGCTATGGCAAACAGTACATCAAACATTTTAGTGTGCTATATGCAATCTCACAGAGAAAACAAACAAACAACCAGACATACACAGATATATATATATATATATATATATATATATATATATATATATATATATATATAAATATATACATATAGGTAAATAGATAGATGATATATAATGCACGAATTGATGGATAAAGATACGGATATTACGTCAGTGGATAGAAGGATGGATGCCTGATTGATTGATTCATAGGTCTATTTGAAAAGTTTGCTTTTGCAGACCAAGTAAGCCGACAATATGGATGCTAATTTAATTGAGGGAAACGTATACATATACAAAGTGTGATATCTGTTTTGTGACATCTAGTAAAGATTGAAAGGACAAGAAAAAAAATGTCCTTTTGAAATGTGTCAGGAGGTTTTCGCAAAAAGGCAGTTACGGATGCGTTTGTGTGCCTTAACACTTTACCTCTTATGCGTTGATAGTAACACTTGTATATGACAAAGTTAAGCAAGCACATTGGTCAGTGTGCGTTTTGAAATCTGCTTGTACACAGAATGTAAACAAATTATGTACTTTCAGGCTAAACTTTCAAAGAAGATGTATTATTTAATTTCCTGATTTTTAAAATTGACCAATATGTACCATAAGTTATTGAAACAATCCGTTTGCTTCTCATTCAAACCTTACCCAAGGCTTAGATCTAGATGTTCCTGTAGACTCTAATAACCGTCAACAATTTAAATTCTTCGAAAATTGGTTTTGTCACACAAACAGAAACACACACACATATATACCAGGGATTTAAAAAAGTTCTTTACAACAAACTCTTTCGTAGTGAACACTAAGTCAGTGCATCCTCTCAAAGTACTCCCAATGTACCTCTACTCACTTTCTCATATTTTTGAATTCCCCTCGTATATTCATGCTGGTAAACCGTAGTATTGTTGGCACATATAGATCCGTTTTTATATAGCCCATGTAGTATAATTATTCATGTTTCACATCGATAGAAATAAGTTTGATTGTTTACTCTAAGATGAAATATTCAAATGTTATCATGGATGGGCGTCTCTTGTCAAATCGGCCTAGGTAATCTGCACACACAATGATTCTGGGGAATCACAAAATTCTTCTTGGAAAAACAGAAAAACAAATACCCCCAAAACCCCCCCCCCCAAAAAAAAAAAAACCAAAAACAAACAACCCCCCCCAAAAAACACCCCCCAAAAAACAACAACAAACAAACAAAAAAACAAAAAAAACACAAAAAAAACAAAAACAAACATGCTAGCCAGTCTCAGCGCACCTTATTTACTGATGAGGACTACGGGTCTCCAAATCTCAAAAGTGCAGTTTGGTCTGGTAGTAATTTTCAGGATATCATATCATGTCTACATTCAGTCAATTTCGGGAAAGTAGCAATGACATTAGTACAAAGAAAAGATTTCTTATTTGGAATCCAAACGTTCTTGTATATCTATTTGATTTAAACAAGTTGATGCTTTTGTAAGAAAGCCCAAGTTACATTCTGTCCCCCCCCCCCAAAAAAAAGACAATCGACAACAGCCTCCATTTTTCGTTCGCCTTTAATATAATAACATAGTAACACTGTTCTCCTTGTTTGGGGACGAAAAGTCCTTGCCGGCTTTAGAAATTATTCTGTTTCTTTTACTATAATGTATTTTTTTCCCCATTTTGATCAGCGACAAATTGAAAATTACATATGCTACTAATTTACTGTTTTATTTTTAAACTTTGATGTTAGTACTGTCAAGATAAGCATGACAGTTTTTGATGTGTTTTTCTTGGCATATCCTTATGATCTGCCCGATGTCTTCATAAAATAATTTGCAACGAATGGATAATCTAATAACTAAATCAAAAAGTGTATGAAATCAAACGATTGCACGTGGTTACAATTCCAGAACAGAACCAAACAGAACTTTATTTCCCCTGGATCACACTTCCGAAAGCAACAAAAGAAACACAAGATTATTTACACGGGGTGCTGAAAAGATTTGGTCCGAAACTCTCAAACTTACAAACATTACTCAAAACTTTTACATTTTCTAGAATTGAATGCCAACTGAATATGTATATGCTTCCGGATATTTGTAATAATATGGCTTTATATAGGTATTTCTCTGCGTTTGATAATAATTACACCCATACAAATAATGGAACTCGTCTCCAACATCCTTTATTGAACATATTTCACATTTCCTATCACATATTTCTGCATTTTTCCATCTTCCAACTTCTTTAGGTATGTAACGATTTAACAAGAGAAACTGTGCAAAACATGTCTCAGTCGTACAGATACTTTTTAAACGGAAGATTCCTTTTAACACACGGAGCATCGTGACAGCTTGACCTATGATCTGGTGGATAATATGTATATTTATACAACTAACTGACATATTTAATACATTTATCATAGATGTTTTTCAATGTTGTACATGTTGTAGAATCTCATCTAATACTAAACAGCTCTAAATCGACTTTATCATCAAAATTTACTTTACAATAGGCAATTTAATGAACTTCCAAACTATGAAGGAGAACACGCAGCACCATCGCCGCTAAGTAAGTACCTCTGCTCTCTGGTGATTTACTATACAGTTTTGGATATTATCCCTACGCCGACCAGCTTCGTCGAAACGTATGTATGTTAAAAGTCTAACAAAATAGCTCCAAACACTTGGCCTTTCACTTTATTTTGGTGTGATGATATGCTAAGGTTAATCTAATATATGTCTTGATTATAACTGAAACTAAGTAAAATTCCTCTTAAAATGTTTGAACCTGTGTTTTTGCAAAACGTAAAATTGTCCATGCGCATTAGAGCACTTCCATTTTCAAATCTACATATTCAGCGGTGTGTAGTTGTTCCTCGTTGTCAAGCTCTTCAATTTCGGAGGTACGTAAATGTTTAAATTATTTCGCAATCCAACAATCCCTATATAGAAGTGACCTGTTTTGAAAAAATACCAGAACTTAAAGTTTGTAAAGATGAGGTCATATGACGGTGAGAGTAATCTCATATTAACTGTCACGGTCTGTAGGTTTGCACATCTAACGGTATTGGCCATGCTTCGTTTGTTAAATCGAGCGTGCTGAAAAATTTTGCATATCTCAGTTTATTGAAAATATCTTCAGCTTTTGTCACCTGTTTCTGTTCAAAAGGTCACTTTATTGAGGCGACGATTGTCGACAAGAAACTGTACTGTTCCTTGTTGCTCTTCCATTTGCTCAGTTTGACGTCATTGCCAACGGGAGTTCTTTTTGACGTGTAGTTTGGTGCTGGCGATGGGAGGAAAAATCAGGTCACAGGCAACTAATTATTGTATTAGCTACAAAACCAGTTTGTGTATGGTATGACATTAATTCTCTGACAACAGCGTCACAATTCCCGTGCTCGTGAGACCGCAGATAACCATCTTTCTTCATCTTCAGTGAACGTGCGGAATCTCCGTACTCTTTTTTCTAATGATTTACAGCGCCGATTTGAAGCTACTACCCACTCATTCAGTTCAGGGGTAAGTTTCCAAACTGGCTGTTATGGGAATGACGTTACTCTTGAGCAAATGACGTCACTGACTAGCCAATCGGGAGACAAAGATTTACTAGATACTGGCATATGAACTGTCTTGCCAATGTAGGTCTAGTACCAGCTTGGGTTTTACATAACCGTTGATTGCATGATTCAGACATTAAAATCATATATGAAGTCGATCATATTTGGTAAATGTTGAAATATGTGGAAAGAAATGTGTTACAAAAAGACTCTTTCTGTTCCTTATTATATAGATTTTCATGATGCCGAAGTTAAAATAATCGGTTCTAAATTCGTACTCTTCTCTGATTATAGAGAGGATATTTGCTTGAAACGAGTGAATAACGGATATATTTCATCGAGTGGGTGAAAAACTCAGTATTTTGACGAGTGGCGAAGCCACGAGTGAAAACACTTAAGTTTTTCACCCACGAGATGAAATATATCCGTTATTCACTCGGAGAAAGCAAATATTCTTTTTATTTTATGCTCAAGCGTATTGTCTAGCAATTTGTATAACACACTGAAGTAGCTGATTTCTTACTGCATCCCGCGCGATAATGTCAGCGGTTTGCCGTTTATGTTTTGCTCTGTTTTGTGTATATTTGCACATAAAATATCAGTAGTTACATAATGCTTCTTCCCAATTCAAGGTAAAATATCAGATAAAAAGAAAATGAAATAAAAAAAAAAAATATGTTTGTTGCTGGATTTGAACCCGGTTCGCCGGGATGCGAAGTGGCCATCTATACTACTACACCACGCGAGCTATTGACTGCTAGTGAAAAAATATGATATTTTTTCACTGCAGTGAAATATCACAATTATATCGCTCGGAAAATCCAGTATTTCACTGCCTAGCATACAATAAAACATGATTCTGGTATATAAAGTATTAATTTTAATACTTATTCGGGAACGTTTTATTTATTTTAGTATTTGGTTAACTATTGCAGGCTTTGCACTTCAAACATTTTGACCCGAGTGAAGTTGTTATCAATGAAAATTCTCCTATCAACAGTTACCTGAAAGTCGACCTTAATAAGCAAATTAGTTTTAAATAAGAACATACAATATAGGCCAACTTTGATTAAATTATTGTGAAAACTTTCATTTTGAAATATATGAACAGCGAATCAGTTGTTGAATCGACTAAATTGGTTATACTTAGGCCAGGCCATGATTCAGCATACTTAATCTATTTTGATTACGAATGATAAATCATATATATGTGATACAGAATTGCTAAAATAAAGAATTGATTCAACTCTTCGAAGTTTTGTTTTGATTTTACGAGATGACATTTAGTAGAACCAAGGCACTAAACATGATTACTTTACAAAGAATTTCAGCAGTGGCCGTTGGATAGGCTTAAATCCGCATGGTTGAACGTGACATCGAAAAGGGAACCCCCAAAATATTTTCATGCGTATCCTCTATTCCTTGGTATGTTTATCCCCAAATTAATTTTTATGAAGTCATGAACTGATTCTATCCTTGTTGTTATCTAGTGTGTCCTTCTTTAGACTCCTGACGTATCATCCATGTGAGTAGTAGGTAAATCGGAATTTGAGACGATCATACATGGCAATTTGCAAGGCCACCCTGGATGAAACAAATTGATCGACCACCATACATGACAATTTACTACCAACGTTTGTAGTAGATCCTTTGAACCTTTGGGAGGTGAGTCTAGGTAGGCCTCTCGCGATCATGATATACTAGTCATACGGATGGGTCGCAGTGGGGGAGCGGTGAGTGAGCAACCTACCAATTAGAGAAATGACATGCTAATGGGATACCGTGTAGTGCGCTACTCTCCGGAGACAGACCACATCTAGGCAGATTGCTAACCATGTCTAGCATACAGCGTATAAATGCCCTGTTAAGAGATGCTGGAGGCAATTACAGTAAATATCAAGGAACGCTACGCTTTTACAGGCTTAAGTTTCCGATGAAGGTGTCTGATATAACTAAATTCGAAAACCTCAATCCTACACTCGTAGTTAATATTTTTGACTGGGAACCCTCTATCCCATACACATTTCTAATAAAGACCTGGATAAGACGCTCAGTTTGCTGCTACTGTTGTAAAATGACAAGCAGCACTACGTATGGATCAAGGATTTGTCCCGGATTGTGTATAGTAATAATAAGCATTATTGTCAAAAGCAGGTTTTGCTGCCAATGTCTGCATGTCTTTACCCGACTTGGCCTTCTTAAAAGCCATGTTAAGGACTGTCGAGGTATAGTCTCAAAACCTCAGTGGACCTTTCTCCCAGAGTCAGAAAAGAATAGAATTTCCTTCAAGCACCTCTTCCATCAGATGGCAGTACCCTACCTTATTTATGCTGACCTCGAGGCTCTTAACATTCCAGTAAAAAGGTACTAGGTCGATCACACCTACCGCGATACCTATAAGACCTGGAGCCAGTCTTCTGCTATATCATCTAGTGATGCGATGGAGAAAATAAACCTGCAGTAGTATACAGAGGAAATGACACAGTAGTTCAACTAAAAATCAAAAGCCCGGAGAAAGAGATGTGTATCTCCGAGAGGAATTAGCCTACTATCGTCCCTTGTTGATGAAACCTGCCAACACTGCTGCGTTTGAAACCGGCAAGGTCTGCCACATCTGTCATAAGTGGCTAGGTGACGCCAGGGTCAGAGACTACTGCCAAATCTCCGGCCAATACCCAGGAGCCACCCATAACAGCTGTAATCTCCAGCTACGACTAAGCCCCAAGAAAACAAAAGTTCCCATCATCTTTCATAACTTTAGAAACTACGACGGCCACCTGATAATGACAGCTCTGAGTTCGGCTTCGACGGCATACATCAATACCATTCCCAACAATATGGAAAAGTATATGACCTTCTCCCTAGGACAACTCGAGTTTATTGATAGCTACCAGTTCTTACCCTGCAGCCTGGCTAAGCTGGCTAATGAACTTCCCCAGTATGGCTTCCGCATCACGCGTCGATATTCAGCACAAGATGTACCCCTTCTGATCGCCAAGGGTGTCTATCCGTACGAGTATATGGATGGGTGTGGTCGTTTAAATGAGATGCAGCTACCTCCCATCGAAGCCTTCTACAGCACCATTAACCCTACGGGCATGTCCTCAGAGTACTATCAGCACGCTCAAAAAGTATGGGATACCTTAAACTGCAAACGATGGGAGATTATCACAACATTTACCTTAAGACCGATGTGCTCCTTCTGGCAGATATCTTTGAAGCCTTTCGATTCACCTCCTTGAATGGCATCGATCGTCCCCGCTACTTTAGCACCCTTGGGATGAGCTGCGACGCTCTACTTAAATCCACTGATGCAGAGCCCGAGCTGTTGACAGACATTAACATGCATCTCTTTGTTGAGCAAAGCCTTCGAGGCGGCATCTCCATGGTGAGTAAGCGATACTCCAAGGCCGACAACCCCATGTGCCCGGACATCGACACCTCCAAGCCCACCAGCTGGATAATCTACCTCAAACAAATAACTTTTATGATAGGGCTATGACGCAGAGTCTACCCGAGGGCGGGCACTACTGGTCCTAACCCGAAAAGAATGATTTAAGTAACATAGCCCCATATGGTCCAAAGGGCTACCTTTTCCAGGTAGACTTGGACTATCCGGACGAGCTGCACGACACTCAGCAACCGTGCGTCTATGCCACATACTCCGCCGGGACCCCGTAGCCGTCAAGGACCGAATCTCCGCTATCTGCTCAGTTGGCTCCATGGTTATGGGTGACCCTGAAGACTGGTAGGAGGCTCTGGCACAATCTCTAGTACTTTGGTTAGCCTGACGCTAATACCAAATCGTTCTGCAACTACATCTAATAAGACAGTGCCACAAAGACCTTGTATCTCTTTTATTTGTTCTGGTGAAAGGTCGGTCTGTGGCTTACGCGGTTTAATTTTTTCAATAACCTGCAAATGTTGCCTCTTGTGACAAACATATTATATTGACTCTACTAGCTCTGATATGAAAGCGCTTTGCAATCGCCCATGCTGCGACCTAGCCATGCATGAACTTTATCTATTTTATTTGCTGTAACGAAAGGTTGGTATATCGTGCAGATGTATTCTCCATTGACGACCATATGTTTAAGACACTGCTTTCCCCAATACTAAAGCGCTTTTGAACTACATATATTGTGACCTTTTCGCGAAGAGACCGTATTTCTTTAATTTCATCAGGAGAAACATCTATTTGGACAGACATTGCTGTTGATACATAACACTGGTCTACAATTTTTTCGTAGTCGTCTGCTTCAGATATAAAATGTGCTATTTATTCGGGATTTTGTTGTGCTGAATTCAAATATAACAATTAAAACAACTGATTGGCTACTATTTCCAAGATATTTAAGTTTTTATATTTTACGTCTATGTATATTGCGTACATAGTAGGTTTTAATAATAAAATGTAAACCTAGGTCTTTCCATGTGTTTATGGTTGCTTTACATGATAATATTTCACCTGTACTGTTTATGTAACACTTTAAAAAACAGCAAAAGAGTTATATAAATAAAAAGTATATTGAAACATAAGTCAAAAACTATTATGTATATATAAGTACATAGTTTAGTCCTTATTCAGTGTCTACTCGGCGCTTCTTGGCTTGTCTCTTGTATGCATTAAATGGAGCATCTCTTGTCACTGTCCAGCAATAGTCTGCAAGCATTGATGGGCTCCATTTGCCCTGATAGTGTTTCTCCATTGTTGCAATGTCCTGGTGAAATCGCTCGCCGTGCTCGCCGCTCACTGCTCCGCAGTGCGGTGGAAAAAAATCTAGATGAGAGTGTAAAAAATGTATCTTTAGTGACATGTTGCAACCAAAGGCTTTTGTATGCCTTGAGGAGGTTTTCCGCCAACTCCCTGTAGTTGTGTGCCTTGTTGTTTCCTCGAAAATATGTTGCCATTAACGGGAAGGCTTTCCATGTCGTCTTTTCCTTGCCACGCAGTGCACGGTGAAATGCATCATCTCGAAGAAGGTCACGAATCTGAGAACCAACAAAGACACCTTCCTTTATCTTAGCTTCACTTAACCTTGGAGATTTTCCACGGAGGTACTTGAAAGCTGCTTGTATTTTGTTTATGACCTTGACAAAGTTCTTCATCAGACCCAGCTTGACGTGCAAGGGTGGTAACAAAATCTTCCTTGATTCAACAAGTGGTGGATGCTGAACACTTTTCATCCCAGGCTCCAATGACTG
Organism: Margaritifera margaritifera; assembly: GCA_029931535.1. Lineage (NCBI taxonomy): Eukaryota > Metazoa > Mollusca > Bivalvia > Unionida > Margaritiferidae > Margaritifera > Margaritifera margaritifera. Next base: position 2,722,042 of record JAQPZY010001469.1, read on the forward strand.
CCGGAGTAACCTATCTCTCTTGATGTAGTGGGAATCTCTCGCACGACTATCCCATTCGCAGAGAAAACAGCAGTACTTTGTGTATCCAAGAGAGCAAGAATCTTTAAATCGCCACAAAGCTGCCACTGATGCTGGTCATAGTTTATGCACCTCAAAAGTTGTTTCATGTTTACATAAGTTTCCTTCATATGGACTGCATGACCAACTGGAATTGATGGCAAAACACTGCCATTATGCAGCAAAACAGCTTTAAGACTCGTCTTCGATGAATCAATGAACAGTCTCCTCTCATTTGGATCATGAACGATGTTGAGGGCTGCCATCACACCATCGATGTTGTTGCAGGCTACAAGAAGAATGGGACAAGATTCTTTTGACAGTCACGGAGCATGGAAACCCTAACATCATCTGCCAGGAGATTCCACTGCTGTAGTCTGGAGCCCAACAACTCTGCCTTACTCTTGGGTAGTTCCAAATCCCTGACAAGGTCGTTCAGTTCATCTTGTGTTATGAGGTGTGGTTCAGAGGAGGAGGATGGGAGAAAATATGGGTCATGTGACATTGATGGTTCAGGACTAGAAGTTTCATCCTCTTCCTCTTCCTCGTCTGACTCAAGTGAGTCTTGTTCATCAGGAACCGGCAGTCCTTCTCCGTGGGATACTGGGCGTATAGCTGAATGTTTGGATAATGCGCAGTCCACTTTTTCTTCTTTGACACACCTTTCCCAACTGGAGGCACCATGCAGAAGTAACAATTGCTGATATGATCTGTGGGCTCTCTCCAAATCATTGGCACTGCAAAATGCATAGATTTCCTTTTCCTGTTCAACCACTGGCGAAGATTTGTTGCACAAGTGTTGCAGCATATGTATGGGGCCCACATCTTGTCCTGATCTCCAATTTTGCAGCCAAAATAAAGGTGATAGGCTTTCTTAACCATAGTGGTTATACTGCGCTTTTGTGATGCAAAAGTCACTTCACCATAAACATAGCAGAAGTTATCTGCATTGTTCACACAAGTAAGAGGCATCTCTGCTCACTTTGGCTAAACAGAAATGTGTCGCTTTGCAAAATCAAACACTGACAAACAAGAGACCACGACACTGTATGAGTTGTAGAGCTGATATAGGGCAATTTCTTCAGCAGAGTGATGTAAGCTTAGTTATGACTTCTAGGAATAAGATGGTGCAATTTATATCATGTATGACCCAATGCCAGCTTCAGATTGCATCATTCATTGTTTTGCCTCAAAAGCAAGTATTGTCCAAACCCAGTCATGGATTTATTCATAGATCAAGTCAAAGATGTATTGTAGTCATTTCTGGATTAAACTGAGATCCCTTCCCTTTATAACTCACTTACCCTCCGTCATTCCCAAGTCAAGGGTCGTATATACTGACCGAGTATAATATCTTTAAAACTAGAGCCAATCAACAGTTTTAAGCATCATTTTCGTTCTGAGTGACCCAGAATTAGTAAAGTTTGACAAAATTTATTGTGGAAGCATTTTGGCTGTAGACCAGTGGATAATAGGCTGTCTCTATTTAGTGAGAATGCCATTGGGAGGTAGTTGGGTATCTTGGATCTCTTCTCGCACAAACCCACGTCGAGGAGGTTGATCACCAACCACATTGAGGGGCTTATCTAGGTGGTATATGACGGGAAAGCCAGGGATTTCCCATCGGACGAGCATAAAGTACGTATTCAGCGTCCATACCGGATAGGTGGCGTGGCAGGTCCAACCCTACAGCTCTCCTGCCGCACCAGGGCCATCGCAATGAGAGGCTGCCTGGGCGGCTTTATCTGGCGCGTCGCAGGTATCCCTGACGGGGCGCGGATGGCGTCAACTGGCCTTGCGCCAGTAAGCCGAGTCACCTCTCCGTTTAGGGCTGCCACCACGGACGGCAGTCGAAGAACCCACTCAACGCTGAACGCCGCGAACCCATTTTTCAGAAAGCAACAGGCTGGGCAAGCTGACTCATATCTTTGGCTTCTTCGGCGCCAAACACACGGTTTCGCTGACCCGCAAAAACACCAATACGACGCCATATTCCACGCCACTGCCGCGAACGATGCCAAGGTCACCCTTTTAAATCTCGCCTGTGGATGCCGACTGTAACGCCGGCGTTGGAGGTAGAAACCAACATGCTTAACTTCATGCGATGAAGACAGAGCACCATGTCTTTCCAGGCAATGACCACATACACACAGTGCGGTCTCCGGCCAGTTTTCCTGGCAGTTCACCGCCCGGCAGTGCATCTCCTCACCCAGGCACGTCTTCGTATCCCTCCAGCTCTTGGTGCTGTAGAATAACCAGAAGCGCAGCATGATGGTGTTTAACACACTTGGCGTCAAGGGAGTGAACCTGCGCCTCAACGGCCACCAGCCTGGAGGACTTTGACCTGATCAAACAGTCAGTTGTGGACATGTACTTTAAAACCCGCGTGCGCCCTGGCCCCGCCGGCAATAACTATCGAGCCTTCGCCGTCATGCTCTCATATAAAACTATGCTGATCGAGCTTGCTGGGGAACGAATGCGGGGAGTAGTGGCCAGATCATACAAATTAAAGTTCAAGGCATATGCACGCATAGTCGCGATACCTTGTGTCTCTCACCGACGGTCAGCAAGATAAGCAGGCCACGTCGTGGAGGGTCCACCGCAGTGCTAAGTTGTGGCTGGGTGCCGGAGACCCCAGCGGGCGCCATCCTATTATGTTGACGGCCTCACAGGCCAAGCGCCTCTGAGCGACCCGCAAGGCCATGCGCGGAGTCAACTTTAATCTTTACGTCGCGGCCCTAAAGGCCATGCAAAAGAAGGTGGCATCTTTCCATTTTTAGCCCTCTTCCCTTCTCTGGCGATTGGTGCCAAGGCTACGGCGATCCCAGCCCTCGCTGCCACTGGCACGCGGTTGGCGCGGCTGATCACCAGGCTGCTCAAAAGGCTATGGGAGGCGCCGTAGGTTGCAGGTAAAAAAAATAAAGGACGAGGCCTTTGACTCGCGCGGCGGTGGAGATGAGGGCCCTTTCCAACTTTGATCTACTGTGGCTCGCCAGGCCCCTGAAGCACTTCACGGGCGTCTACATGCGAGATAAGCTGGAGCGCCCGCAAGGGGGTAACGAGCACGAGGTCGGCAAAGTTAACCTCGACACTTCGCAGAACCGCAGATCTCATTGGGTGACGTTCCTGGCCTCCCGCCACCACACCTCTCCGTTCACCTACTTCACCCTTCCTGTCCAGAAAAAGGACGACGGGTCAATCTGCGGTCATGCATCCATCGAAATGCTGAAGGCGCTAAATCGCGATCCAACCGCCGGCGCGTTGCTGGATGCGGCGCTGTGACTGACCCACAGGAACTTTTAGAAACAAGCCAGCTGTGGCTTCATGCAACAAGTCGGTGGACATCTTCTGGCGTTCTCAGAAAGACGAGGCTGTACCCGGGGCTTCTGGAGACATGGCCCAGTATGCCAGCAAGGGCGAGCTGGCGGTAGCCTACAGCAACCGCGTTTGCAATTCTGACACAAACGAACTGTTTGTATTCGCCGATAACGTCGGCAACCTGATGGTCTCGTTTGACTTGCCCGGCCAGTGTAGAGGCTCCAGGCAACCTCACAGTCTTCCGGTACGCTGAGTGACGGCGGCAAGCAGTTCGATAGGCAACAATCCAAGGCGGCTGCCATACAGGTCCTTCGCAACGTGTCCGAACACACTCAGCTCCAAAATGAAGCCATCCGTCGACGACCAAAACGCGGACGTAAAGAAGTACGCCGATGATAAAATTGCGGAAGCAAAAAAGTACACCGACGACACGGATGTGGCTCGGAAACAGCACCTCGATGCCACGATCCCGCAGTTGGGCGAAATGGCAGCGACAAGGTATTACATTTACGAGCAAGTCGTTCTCCGGGTAGTCAAAGCTGGCGACACTATGACCAGCTTTGTAATGTCATAACAGCCCGCACATACTTCTTGCAGAGAGAGCGTCGCTGCTTGATCTCTGTAGGCTCTTAAAAAACTTGCGCTTCCTCTGGTTCTTCTTCGGGGGCGTCTAGAAACACCTCTCTTTTGGCAGGGGTCTCTCGGGTTCTCTGGCGCATTCACCGCTTTCGGTTGCTGCACGCCTGCTAATTACCCCTCCGGCCCAAACTTTCCCCTTCTGGTGTTGACTCTTTTTAAAAAGCGCAACCAAGCTAGACTGGCCGCCACTCTTGCTCCTTTGCCTCGCGGTATACCCACTTTGACCACAGTTCTAACAACATTTTTTGCGATAGGCTCTTGTTGCGTTCGTGTAGCAGCAATTCTTTCCAGTTGAGCGGAGATAAATAGTACGGATAAATAGTACGGAGAGAAAACAGTACATCGACGCCGCGGTCGCAACCTTAGAAGAGTTTATACACAGCCAAGAAGCGGGATGGGTCTCCAAAGGGGGCAACATCATATTTGGTCCCTTGGATATGGGTGGAAATAAATTACATCCGTGTCGGATCCAGTAGCTCCTCAAGATGCGGCAACCAAATCATGTGTTGATAATTCCACTAACAATCAGGGTGAAGCGAATTTATCGGCCACATCAAAGCCCCCTAAACATGAACGCAAATTAAATAATGGGGTCCACTTAAGCATAAACAAAAACAGACTCGTGGACATGGGGAACCTGTTGGCCCCCAAGACGTGGCAACCAAACCATACTTTGACAGGGTTAGTGCCTCGTCTTCACTTGGTGATATAGCCACCCCAATAAATACGAACACAAATAAAATCGTGGGCGTGGTGGAACCCGTAGACCCTCAAGAAGCGGCTACAAAGGCTTATGTCGATGCTGCTGTGCCCCTACCAACATTGCCATCTTTTTAACGTCGGAGGTAGTTTTCCGTTGACGTCCGAAGGTATTAGGCTTCATCTTACTTACTCTAGAGGAAACCCCAGTGTGGCAACTGTTCCCTACGTTTCCTTCTTCGTGGCTCCAAAGCACGATCAGATTCGGGTCCTGGCCGAGGGTAAACTCAACCCCATCGCAGACTTGGTCTCGCGAGCCCTTTGAGATGCCTACTTGTGAGAGGATGAGTTAACTTTAAATTTTGGATGAGATGAATAATTGTACGACCCTGGAGAATGGCATACAGATGGCTGCTAGAACGGCCTATGTCACAGTAGCCATCAGCGATGCTGAGAATAAGGTGCTACTAACCCAAGTTTGATCCGAGGGTCGCGCCTATCATATCAAAAGGTTAGGCGAGGGTACAGTCTAATATGTGTCATCTATTCTACCTCCAGCCTAATCGATCTTCCGGAACCAAGCGCTCCGCCAGCCTATTGAATGATCACGGGTTGCAATACTGTTACCATTCCACTGGGTATGGGTCCATTGGCGTAGGTACCGGCTCTCTTGAGCTGACCCATTTAGTAAGGATACTCGAGACCATCTACATGCTCCATCAGCTCTTCTTCATAAACGTTAACGAAAATTTCCCTCAATGTGTCTATCGATGGGATAGGGATGGAGTATCATCATAGTGTAATGTACGGACCTAGAGACCAGTCATATCTGGTCAGGTCTGTTACTCCTAAGCGAGTTAAATAAATGTTAACGGCGGATGGAAACAAATACTCGACTGCTTTGCATTCCAACGTAATCCTTTCATTTCTTGAAAAACTTTCCATTGAGTTACATCTTTTACGCTTGCATGGAGAGGCCATGTTGATAGCGGTTATATCATAGGCAAGTACCATTTCGAATTGGTCACTTTTTATATCTGCGAGTGTTTTCTTAAAATATTTAGGCTCTTGTCAACAAATTCTTAAAACTTCTTGTATGCTAATCCTCTATTGCATGCAGTAATCGCTGGAGATGTCCCAGTCATTTTCAAAGTTACTATCTCCCGAGTCTTGGCGGTCCCCCAACGGGACGGTGGTAAGGCTCTCTGTGGAATGGGTATAGCTAATGGTGAGGGTAGTTCTCTATTATCCGGTCTTAGGAGAGATGGTTTACCTCATAATCGTCATACCTCATCCATGCTTGTCTTATATATCTTAACCACCTTTTAGCAGAAATTCTAGACACGCATAGACCTAATATGCCTGCTTCCTTAGCCGTCTGTACATATGCCTAAGAAGAAAGCTTGGCTCTCGTTATCCCTTAAGTGACCCCCTCTCTAATTGGTAGAATGCTCACTCACCGCTCCCCTACTGCGATACCACATTATGAATATTCTACCATGACCGTGAGAGGTCTATCTACCCCCCTCCCAACCCCAAAGGCTCAAAGGGTCTAGTAAAACTGTTGGTTGCAAATTGTCATTTATGGTGGTCTATCAATTTGTTTGATCCAGGGTGGTCTAGCAAATTGTCATGTATGATGGTCTCAAATTCCCATTTCCCAACAATTCAGTCGCATTACGATGTCTCTTATTCATTAAAATAGAGAAACGCAATTATTTCTTGTTTATAACTTGGACGAGTCCATGAATGATTGGCCAGCTATAAGTAGGACGGAGAGGGGCGGGGTTGGGGGGGGGATAAGTGCCTGCCAGTGTACTCCACAACACTCTCCGTATAAATTCCGGCCTTGTTTGATTTTTGTGCTTGTTATTTGATATAATTTACAATGTTCGTATTTGCCGTTGAAAGACATGCTGAGACACGAAATAATGGGACACACAACATCAGTTATGTGATATATTTGATAAGTATAAGTAAGATCGTTCCTTTTATGACTATATATATATATATATATATATATATATATATATATATATATATATACACATAGAGAGAGAGAGAGAGAGAGATAGAGGGAGGAAGGAGATAGAGAGACAGAGTACATTAAACGATAAATAAATTTGAAAGCCCATGATGAAAGAAAGTATCTGCTATCCTAATATTTTAAGGGATGTTTTCCCCTATCTCAGATTTCTACTTTTGTGCTTGCTGCACACATTCTATTATTTTTATTTGAACCTATGAAAGGCCTTGTTAACCATAATTGTGTAGATATTGTATGAATTTGTAATGGGGTTGAATAACTCCATGGTACTATATATAGAATACATTAGGACATTTTCATGCAAAAGAACACCACAATATTAACGATAATATATCAATATAATGTCGCGTTAATACTGTGTATGTGCAAAAACATGTCCATGGCTGTTTATGAGTCTATATTACTGATTTCTGTGTACAAAGAAGCATTGTAAAAAAGAGTTCAGTATGTGTATGTTCTTCTCTTATTTACTCAGCAATGAATGTGTTCCCAAATTGCCAAGATAAAGCTATTGCAAAATTATTTCTAAATCCGAAATTCGAGATTCCACCGTTGACCAAATATCAAAGATACACGTTTAAGAATTACTTAGTAAATAATAATTTTCAAGAAACAATTCTTATGACCCCAGGACGGCATTTTACTTCACTAATACAAGCAATGAAAAGTACCAATCTTCTCTGAGTTTTTTTTATCGCCTTTGGTTCTTCATAGTGATACGATTCCCCCTTAGTCATACCTAGTAGTTCGATTCTCCGTTAGTCCTACCTAATGGTATCACCCCCTCCATAGTCCTACCTGTTGGTACGATTCCCACTTAGTCCTACCTTGTGATACGATTCCCCCTTAGTCCTGCATTGTGGTACAATATAATGACAATTCTGACCCCATATTCTCGAAACTTTTGAGGACGAAATTAAAACTTATGCTCAATGTAACAAACCTTTGGCAGTCTGTAACTTTGATTAAAATTAAGCTATTCTCCTGGAATTTTTCGGATTTTATTGAGTTTATCTCCAAGACTGCAAAATTTCACTGGCCTAGATTTCCTGTAGGAATCGTACCTCATTTTAGGATTTTGAGTTTGAGTTTTTGCTCTAAAAGATTTCGAGAATAAGGGCCATGGTATATACTAAAAGAAAGGTATGTATATTTATATTTTTCAGATAGGATATAAATTAGTCGAGGTTCTATTTTTAAAGACGCAGAAAATAAAAATAAATAATGTACTAGTTCTCGGCGCAATTGTCACATTCAAATGTGTTAAAAATCGAGATAAACTTATAATATATATATATATATATATATATATATATATATATATATATATATATATATATAACTTTCACCAGTACGAGATTGTGTTCTGCTGACCTTTAGGTTTAACAATCAAATTACACCTTTTCTATTTCTGAAAGTGAAAAACATAATTCAGAACAGAACTCCCACCTTACACGAAATGAAACACTTTATCTGATAGGCTTCTACATATCAGTGGGCCTGGGATTCCAAAGTTCTCAGAACATGAACTTGTATTGGTGCATATACGTTATAAAGATGTTTCAGTTTTATTCACATTGGATCACATTAATGAGGATGCGAGTTGAAGGTAAACGAAATGACACATTTAAAATTAGCACGATAAAAGCCAAGGTTCATGGAATCAGAACCGCATGAAAAAGATTGAAAAAAACTGTAAAAGCACACCAACGAAAGAACAATCCTATCAGACGACGCACCTATTAGGGAACAAGGTTACACTTGTTTATTTCAACCACTTTTATAAAACATTCAAAATTAAGAGGACACATGTGTGGATGCTGGTGTAACAGATATTCTTGTAAATATACCCAGAACACCTGTACGCCAAAGTTCCTGTCGTTCCAATAACAGTTGCGTCTAATGTCTTACAACTCGTGAACAACAATTAGAGTAAAACTTCAATAATCGGAAACCGTTTGGGCTAGAAGCTAAACACTAAAAAGGTTTACATCAGGAAAGCCTAAACATGTTCAAATACTAGACACCTAAACGCATTTAGCTCCTAAAAAGGTACTATGTTTAAGCTGTAAACATATATTATATTTAGCAGGATTATACAACAAAACGTGTGGACGAAATAAGCCTTTATTTTTATGTTTAAATCCTAAATGTACTGTATATTCAGATAAACATATGATAGCTTTCAAAAATAATAGCTTGCATCAAAGAAGTTACATTTGTTGCCTCTTTAATGTGCAAGTTCTGGAAGTTGGATGGGTTTAAAGGACTGCAATACACAAAGGTGTACATTCCAATTAAAAAGAGGCACCTTTATCAAAATATAATGTAGGATATAAGGGTGTATAGATATATATGTCTCTGTACTAGTATGTACGTATATATGTGCTAGTATGCATATTATGATAGTTAGATAGATAGATGGATAGATCAAATTTACTTTTGAATAAACGACTTTCTTGAAGATTGAGCAATGAGCAAATTATGACATATCTCAGATTATGTAAGACATCAAAGTCAAGTTGATTGGCAATTAAACAAGGATGGTCTTGTCAAAATGTGTGTAAGCGGCTTTTCTTGAAAATGAAGGTTAAGGTTTAGGTCTTATGCTCTCAACTATTTGTTGACATTGGCAATAATGGTTTTATGTAGCGGAGTCAGGCAATGAAATAATGTAATACTTTTATCAGATCAATAATCATGCAAAGTTTTGTAAATTCAAGGTTTTCTTTTGTGTTGATTGTTTGTCTTCTTTGTCTCTGTTTTGTAATTTTGTCTTTGACAAAGATTCAATGAGAGTCGAAAGCGCTCAGCCTAGTTAAGAACTAGTTTTGCACTGTGCGTTTTCACTTTTTTATAATTATCTTAGTTCATCCCTGACTAGCTCGATCCCTTGCTGGATTCAGTACACATGAAAGGGCTGTTACTCGCCATTTGATATATATATACGGAAAGAGAGAGAGAGAGAGAGAGAGAGAGAGAGAGAGAGAGAGATGGATAGACGGATGCGTATTGCATATAGAAATTGCTACGTGTTCAGGACCTCAAATTAAAGATAACTGGACATACAACTAAATATTCCCTTATCATTTATTGGGAAAAGGCGAGTAAAACTACACTTGCTTGATTTACCAATTAGATCATAAATATATGTGAACGTTGATAATAACGCTCTGATTTGGCCGAAGTAGGCGCGCACATTATCGATTGTGCATGTTGAAGTCTGTACGTTCATACAGAAATGATATAAGATTGCCTTTATTGCTTATTTTGCATTTTTAAATGCAATTTTTCTAGAAAGAATTTGCAGCGGGGATTCATATTTAAAACCCTTTCCTTTTTTGTAATCTGATACATAAGTGTAAATAGAGTCACGTATATATGTATATATATATATATATATATATATATATATTGATCGATAGAGATAGATACAGCTAGATAGAAATAAAGATAAAACAAATATATACAACAAAATGATAAAGACAAATTTCTATATAAGAGTTATTTATTGAAATTTATATATATCTTGTTCATTTTGGAGGTTTAACTTTGCTTCAAGCCCAAGGTATGTCACAAAGATTTATTTTCCTTCCCATAATACATCATTCATAAAATAAGCTACTTATACATTTATATGCATATGAACTGTACATTGAAAAATTCAATAGAACCAGTCGCTGACTTATATTTTTGTTCAGCATTGTATATGGTGAAAAAAAGTTATTAATGAAGCGCAGATAGGGCAATATAAACAAACATGACATAGGCTTGATAGCAAATATTGGGTAGATTTGTTGTGGGGTTATCCATCAGATGGAAAAAGAAAATGTCAAATATATAATTTATATTCAATTCATGTTGTTATTCGTGTTGGCTAGATCATTTTGAGTGTTTCATCAGTTTCATTTCATCTTTAGAAAAATTTAAACTTATTTTATCATGCTAACATTCGGGTTTAATATTTTGTATATGACAAGTTCTCTTGGAATAATCCATTGTAATACATGAATTGTTTGGTATTCTAGATTGTAATACGTAATTAAAGAGTATAACAACTTACAGAGTTATTGAAGTCAATTTTAATAACAATTTGATTATATATTTTCTGAAAAAATAAGCTTTATGCCCTATTTATTCTTAAATGACTTCTCTTCTAGATCTCTGATGGCACATGTTCTCAAAAAATTTTCTTTTCAACATGTTTATGAGAATATAATACACTTCCACGTACATGTCTGTGTCGCTACAATTAGGAGTTATTTAATTTTAATGATGTGTCACCCCTACTTAGTTTAAGGCTAATCGCGTGACAATCAAATATTGAATCCGCATTTACCTATTAAAAGGTCTTGTGAGGTTGTTATCGATCAAGTATGACTTTTATTTGCAGACTCAACCGAGAATCTGCTTTAACGAGCTAAACCCGTAGAGGGACATAATAGTACATGGTCGTTCAGACTTGAAGCATGAAATTATACTTTATATATCCTTTAAATCTAACATAACACTTTTGGAAAGAAACAAAAAAAAAAAACGTTTAGGTGATCAAAGTTAAAAAGATATCAATTATCTAGTATATTTATTTAACAAAAATAGGTTGTGATTCTGCACGAAACTGCAAAATTTCATTTGGTCACCTTGTAGAATTTAAAATATCCGATTAAACTAGGCGTAAAGGTGGTCAATATAATCAGAATAATGATTGAGGAATCTTACATGTTTTGAATACAATTGCTAGTTTGTTAAAAAAAACCCAGTAATTGATTCATTAATGGTGTGGAGCAACACTTGAAGAAATTACATATTTTCTCGACAGAACATATTATATCGAAGCAGCCAACGCAATACTATTCCATAACATCAATTTCCATTCACATGAAGATGCTAAATAAACCCGGATCATATAATCATATGATGCTCTGTTTAAAAAATAAGAAAATGTAATAATGATCATTGTATAAACAAATTATATAATATGATATTTAATACTGGTCACGACTGGATGATGACTTTCATAAACTATTTTAAAGGAAAAGATGAAACCACATCGTTAACCAGGTTGGCAGTAGTGACAGAGTGAGCATTTTTTCTGTTGAAACTCGGAGTTCCAACAACATTATAAACGATTTTCCGTGTTGTCTGTAAATAAAAGAGATTTTGTTAATCAAATAAAAATTCAGACTAACTGGTTTACTGTACTTAACTACCTACCCATACACTTACTTTCACACCTAACTTATGGATAAATCAATGAAAATAAAAGAATGGATACATGCATATATGAACAAGATGGACGATCTCTCTGATATGGTTTCATCATTACTGGTTTTATAAGGATCGAAAGAAAGGGAGAAAGAACTGAATGAGTTAGGTAAAGGAAGAAACTTGCATTTTTAGTGTCTTCCATAGTATCTCCGCCGTTTCACAGACACGTTTCACAATAATTAATGTTGATAATTCTTCCATTTTCTAATGTTGGATGCCTAAACTATTCACCAAATTTTATTTAAAAATGTTGTCGATAAAGTCCTTGATATTTTACAAAAGCCGTCACAAATCAGGGATACGGCATTTGGGTCATTTATTTATGCTAAGGAAAATGTAAATAGATAATTATACAAATAAATACATGAAATGTTCTCCCTGTTTTAGCATGACATGGTTGTCCTGCTATTAGTTGCAATAAATCAAGTATTTCCTTCTGATTTGATACTGAATGATTCAGACACATTTGTACGGCCCAATATAATCTATGGAATACTATAGCTACTACAGGATAACTTTACTTATTTTCAATTAAGTAATATTGTTAAATCTAAATAAAATACTGTACCTAATTGTTAGATTAATAAATACACTTGTTGTTGTGGTCAAAACCTAAACGCAAGTAAGAGTCGTTTCCGTGGCGATTTTTCACGATGAGATTTCCCATTTAGATATTATTATTGATTTAACCATGTAGAAATACAATTTTTTTATATTAAGTTAAGAAAGAAATGAAACATTACTTACCTATCTATATACAAATGGTCTCAGGGGCAAAATAAGCATTTATTAAGTACTAGCACATCACATTACATGTTCTCATATTCTGATTGGCTAACTACAATGATTGCTTTTCGAAAATACACGCAACATCTTGTAAAACGGTGGAAACTGTACAAATATTGTACGCAAACAGTACGGTGCGGCACGAAACTGTTGGAAACGGCACGAAAACGAAATGGTAGGATTAGAAAGACCGTTTAGAACTATACTAAATGGTTCGATACGATATAAAACGGTACTCTGACCAGGTAACATGGAAATGATTTGACAGGTTGTTTTCAATGTTTATACTCGTTTTAATACAATTTACGTGAACTTTGTCAAAGCCGAATGAAAGCAGAATAACTAATTTCAATTACTACAGACGGAGAGACTTGACGGACATATAGAAACGGTACGAAACAGTAACAGTACACAAAATTGTCTAAAAAAACGTTACAAGTACAGTATACATGGTATTACACTTGTTGAAGCATTTTAAAGTTACAAAATACACAACTTACGTAGGTGCGTTGGTAATCAATGTCACGTTTTGAAACGTAGATACTTGAAAATGTTATATATGTGAGGTCATTGGATGTACTAAATATATTATTGCTTTCTTCCTTAGGAAATATTCTCTGATTCAGTAAAGTTCTCTGGCCGTTGGCTCTGGCCGCATACCTCATCACACAACACAAAAAAGAACAAAAACAAAAAAAAAAACAACAAAAAAAAACAGTTCCCAATAGAAAAAGAGAATGATACGATAATAGGTTTTCACAATTACTGACAAAGAGCAGCGCTGATACTAGACGTTTTAATGATAACATTCACTAAGAGATTTATTCAATCACAAGAAATACATGCAATACACCTCTTTCGCAGGACAAAATGATATGCTCCTTTACCACTTTTCTAATATGATACATTTTGGTATGTTATAATCTGAATTATGTCTTCGGAATATATGACACCACACAGAAATCATAATGCTTTTGATGTGCAAAAATATGCAAAACTGTCTATTATATAACATCTGTATTGAACTTTCAAAGTTTGAGTCTGACAAAGAGTATGAATTATATATAAGTAGTGTGGGATGACTATTAAGTTGTAATTCCACACATATCAGTTATTTAGATACGGAGTGTGGGATAGCCATTAAGTTGTAATTCCACACGTACCAGTTATTTAGATAAGGAATGTGGGATAGCCATTAAGTTGTAATTCCACACATATCAGTTATTTAGATAAGGAGTGAGGGATAGCCATTAAGTTGTAATGCCACACATATAAGTTGTTTAGATAATGAATGTTGGATAACCGTTAAGTTATAATGCCACACATATCAGTTATTTAGATAAGGAGTGTGTGATAACCGTTAAGTTGTAATGCCACACATATCAGTTATTTAGATAAAAAGTGCGGGATAATCATTAAGATATAATGCCACACATATCAGTTATTTAGATAAGGAGTGTGGGATAGCCGTTAAGTTGTAATGCCACACATATCAGTTATGTAGATAAGGATTGTGGGATAACCATCAAGTTCACGCCCATTTATCACCAGGTATAATATACCGCCTAACTAACATTTTTTTTGTAAGTAAATTTTGGCGAATTCGAGTACGGTTTCATTGTAGCAATATTTATTTTGACAAATTTGAGAATTCCAATTAAAATACTTTTTTTCATTATATTTATGGAAATTTAGAAAAGTCTAACTAATGACAAGACATTCCATTCGAGAAGAGTCGAATTAAGCAGCACTCTGAAAATATTCGATATAAGTGATTTCTTCCAAAGAGATAATTTTATTTTACATTCTGTTCATAAATGAAATGGTTTTGATATACCTGCCGACGATGTTCAGAAGGTATTGGAGTAGTTCTCTCATCAGGAATTGAAGCGCTCTCACATTTCCGTTCTTCCTATAATATTTAAATAAAATTAAGTAGCGGACAAATTTGAACAAAATTCATTTGATACTAACCGAATAAAACATATTATATAGCGAAAGAACATCAGACAATCAAGTAGCATTAGTATAGCTACTTGGATACAAATACACAGCTGCATACACATAAATCTAGAAGAAAAAAAAAAGATTAAAAGAAAGAAATATGAAACGTTATATATCTTTTTATTATCCCATGTGTACATATCCTACATATCAAAACAACTGAGAGACAAAATAGTTCGATATAAAGCTAATCAACCTGCATTTTGACACGATTTCGCAAGTCAGATACATTTTGGTTAATGGATAATTGGAGCTAATATTTTAAAATGTTCACTAGCTTGAAGACATGAAATATTGAAGAAATATACTGATCTCAAATATGTCTCGTTCAATCAGTCATTCATTCATGTGTAATCACTCAAGGAATCGATTGAAAATATGCTAGATAACTAAATAAATACTGATCAGCAAATCAGCCAACAAACCAACCAATTATTAGGCTCATTAACTAAGTAACTATTAGTTTATCAATACATCCATATAGCTAACTCATTCAGTAACTCGCTCACTCGCTCGATAAATCAGTTAGTAAATGACAGACTGACTAAAAACTGCTTATGTTTATAGTTATAACAGAAACAAACAAACAAACTCCCACCCAGCAGACAGACGTATGATAAACAAGCATGAATGCAAACATATAAGCAGATGAACTCACTCAAAAACGAAATGACTACTTATTTAACTAACTAACTGATTATTTAGGTACCTAACAAACTAACAATAAACATTACCAATCATGCAGCCTAGTTCTCAGTTTCCTCTGACTTTTTCTCGGTAGGTTGTCTACGTTATTGGACATGACTTCTTCCGTCTGTCAGCAAGGAATTAAATGAATAACTGCTAGTATAAATCACTCAGACGTTAGTTCCTCTGCATTTATATCGTTGCTCGTATGAAGTTATCGATTAACACAGCCTGCTGAATCTAAATTTTATACGTTCGCAAACATTTCGGTCACAAACTAGATCTAATCAATTAGCCAGTATTTCTGATTTGAGATAACATTGCACAGAAAACGAATTTTTACTGTCATCAATTTGGAATTAATGACTTCTATCCAGCATGGATGAAGGTTGTGTCTATCTGTTTCTGTTCCAAAAAATGTTATACCCCCCGACCCCCCTAAAAAAAAAACAAACAAACAAAAACCCCTCATATTATCGGTTACAAACATCTTTTGGCATTTCACTCTCACCACATTCATTAGCTACCAATAAAGTAAAGTATGCTTTTTTCCAAGTTCTCCAGAATGATAATGTTCTTATTTTTTTTAATTCGCTTTCTTCCTTTATCCTTTGATATTCCTGGATGAACAATATCAAAACAATGTCAAACATTTATAATGTTTATCCTGAGTAATATAGCTGTTGCCAATCCTTGGACTATACTTCTTCTTTTACTGTTATGACGAACCAATGAAATTTACTCTAACAATAAGATGCAATTTTATTGTGATTTTAACCTTATTTCATCTTTAAAGTTTTCAGAGAAATCGTACGATTTTAATTACAAACATGAAAATACATATTTCATGCCCACTTGCAACCTCAATACTTTTATGTTCTCTCTCGTCCTGAGAAAATATAGTAGCTATAAGGTAAAGAAAATACGTCTTACTTGAAATACATGCTTTTGTTCAAAAGACAAATCCCGAATATGATTGATTGGTAAGTTAGCACACACAATTTAGTTAGAAGTTACAGTAAAAAGTATGTTTGCAACGATAACAAATTGTACCTGTTAGTCAATCAAATATGTTATAAACAGCAACACAATATTACTTGGTTTGCACCATGCAGGATATGCACTAAATATATTATGAAATATTAAAACATCATATGAAATATTTAAAATTTATGACAACAGCAACACATTTGAAAGTAAAATATAGCATAAATCTGAAATAATCTTTAACGTAAGCAGTGTTTCCCCGATATCGAACGACTTGTTAAGCACTTATCACTACACTTGCCCGATTGGGCCTCCACCCACGCGTTTGAGCCTCTTGGATATGTCCCTGATGGTATAGGATGCGCCATGGGTAAATGTTTAATGGCTATGTACTTGTCTTTTCATGATCAGTAAGTCTGGACATGGTCAAGGGTGGGTACCGCGATAGTTGTAAATCTATGACCCAAGCTACGTTTCATGGGAATTAAGGATGGACATCGAAGCCAATGTCAGTTTTATGTATAAGTTTGTCTTTTCATGCCAAGTAAGGGAAATAATGGTTATAGGGTGGGGATCTCAATGGATTCTGTGTCTAGACCCAATGGGACTGGATGTAAGGGGGGACCCGGAGGTCAATGCCAGTTGCATGTATAAACTGCCCAGTAAGTGTATATATGGTTATAAAGCGGGTATTTCAAAAGCTTCTAAGTTACGACTAATGGGTTAAGTCTATTGAGGTATGGGTGAACACCAGGTCAGTGTCAGTTACAATTATAAAATTGCCTTTTCACGCAAGGTAAGAAAGTAAGTGTATATATAATCGGCAAAAGTTCCTGGAGGTCGGTGGAGGGAGGGAAAAACCTAGGGAGAATGTTCCTGAGTCCCAGTCATAACATATGTTTATACTTGTGTCATTGACCACCCACGTTAATTCTAAGGCAAGCGAGACAAACAGTTCCGAAGTTTTTTTTGAAATTTATAACCCCTATCCCATTAGCTACACTCTCAGGGGCAGAATAAGAATTCCCAAAAAGTGACACTCTGCACCCATAGGGCTATCATTGACCCAGGTTGTATTTGCCTAGCCATTGTGGTGCAGGAGGAGTTGAAGGATACTGCACAAGTACATCCGCCTGATCGTACGTGCACACGCATGGATGGGCGGTCTGTATCACAATATGCCCTAACTTCTTTACAAGCCCGGCAGTAACAAGGTTTCTCATTGTATGTTACTTATGTTGTACCAGAGAAGGCATGCGCTATATATACTGCGAAGAAAAATGTTTAAAATTAGGATTACACAACATTACTTTGGCAAAGTCAGAATGTCAAAATAACATAAATTGAGGTCTCTGCAAACTGCAGGTTAACTATTGGTAACTCATTGGAAGTTTAAAAAAAAATGATTATATACACATCACTTTCTGTTTGTAAACATTTCTTGAAGACAACAGTCATTGCCAGACTACATATTAACAAAAGGTAATCCAACATTTCCCAGTTACATAGGATCTTACACTAGTGCTCATTTGAAAATAGGAAATGATCCAAAAACATCAAATATTTTGTGAACCTTGGTAAGCAAAAGATTGAAATTATCTCACGATGTTCATAGATTTCCTATGAAATGAGCACATGTGTCAGATTTTATTGATTACATGGCGAGAAAGACGAGTTATTCAATAAAATCTTAAAATAATGAATTGCAATAATTTTAAGTACAGTTTAATGTCTACACATCATGTCTTCATCTTCGATGACGTTATATATGATGCCATGGGGTATTATAATACGTGTATACAATGAAACTCTGATATGGTTTATGAACATAAATAACAAAAACTTCATTTTATTAAATACCGTAAACCAACGTATATCGTCTGAAACAAATTCTTACACAATTGGAATCCGATTTTTGTGCTCTTGCAATTTTTAAAGATGAGATGGCTCTGGAACAAGTAAATAAAAGTAATTTACACTGACCACATACATCACATGGAAAAAATGTAGCACTCTGGACAAAGACTATATATTTGTCATGGTTAATTGAATGATTCAATCGGCGATAGGGAACATAGACATTTTATAAAGAACAATTTTAAAACAGGAAACACAACATTAGAAACTTACAATCTACATTCATACTCCTTTGTTTCCTCAGGATAAATTGATACATATTTGATGACACCTATTCACTTGAGTTACGATTAAGCCTGGATTCACGTAAGTGCAGTCTGCATAAAACATTGCATATTTAGGCTTTTTATTTTCTTTACAAGTATCTCCATCTAAACCGCGGCGGAACTTTAGAGGATATATTATTCAGACATTTTAACTACATTTATCAAGTATTGTTTTTTTTTAAAATTCAATAAAATATAACTGTGATAACATCTCAAATCTCTTGTCTTTTCTTATAAACTTGATCACTGAGAATTACACGATGATGACAAGTTTGATTCTAGAAAGATTTGGTAAACTTTCACAGATGTTCTTTCAGAATATTAGATTAGTGTATGGATTATAAAAAACCTTTTGTGGTTAACAAGAGAAGACAAGGATAGCAAGCACTGAAACAATTACATGATTTAAATTTCAGTATGAAGACATTTTTTTAATTTATCGTTGTACAACTAAAAAGTATGTCTCATAAAAATCACACCTTTTCTCAATACAGCTTAGAGAATGAGTAATTCATGTATATTTCTTAGGACTAAAACGAAATTGTGTGTAAACCAGCGACCAAATTAATTATATAAAAAGAGTGATAATCAAGATAAATATTTTGTATAGAAATTCCACATCATGGGATACATAATAAATGATATTCATCTTATAAAATAAAAGACATACAGACAAAATTAAAAATATGTGGTCATAATTCTTCTTGGAGGACTAAAGGCACGGTAATAAAATAGTTTTGCAGACACATGTTGGCTATGCTTAATTTTCTACATGACAGATCAAAATACACAATTACAAGAACTTAAATACTTTAAACTAATGATATCTTAAATATCAAAATAATAGGTTTTTAAACCAGTGAGCTTCACGACACGATCCTGATGTCCGATTAGACATTAGTTCTGTATTCGTATTAATATAAAAAAATATATTTAATGAACAATATTCCATTCTTTCGTTGTTTAATAACATAAATTGTATCCGGGGGTTTGCTTCAGTTTTAGAATTGAGAAAGAATTTGATTCATTTGAAAACTCAAGAGTATTTTGAAAATTAGATCAATGGCACAAATCTGCAGACAATTAGATAATTTATGCAGGCTCTGTTCACTTCGTTAAAGAAAACCGTTGGTCATAAAAATGCGACTACCTTTCCTTTCTGATAGGACAAAGAAAATATAACCTTTTTGATCCTCAGTGATATATATATATATATATATATATATATATATATATATATATATATATATATATATATATATATATATATAGATGAATATCATATATATATATATTGTATATATATTGACATAGTTTCAAACGCTTCTGTTCAGAAAACAGGCGAGGTAGCAGCCAAGCCAAGGTTATAGTAATCCAAACAATGTATAACATCAGATCAGTTACATTTTTACTTCTCCTCCCTCTTGTAATCCTCCTCATGCTCATATTCCTACTACTCCTCCTCCCCCACGTTCTTCTTATGCTATTTATATTGTCGTTATTGTTGATACTGCTGATCTGAATGATAGTGACGCTATTACAACTTCTTTAACAATCGCAGTACATACTTTTGCGACAATTGATATAGCGAGTCACCTGCTTATTTCATGAATAGATATTCCATTTTAAGCGATTTAAAATCCAACATACGGCGCGCCTTATTTGCAAATTCAAATCCGAGTATGGATTGTTATAAATATATGTACAACACGAGACGTATGAACAAACTTCTTAGCGCTCTTTTCAATAAATATGCACTAGTTTCATGAATGTATTTACAAATGAACAACACGTCACAAGAAGATCCATTGAGAAAAAATGACATATTTGGATTTGTCTTGACAAAAAAAAAATGTTTCCAATTTCTTTCTGGCACATACTATTGCATTTTAGTATATTCTTAAAATTAACGCAATCTTTGCAGCGGGGAAAAATCATTTTGTCATCTCTATCTCCAATTTTTCTATTTCTCCTTCTTTGCTATACGTTTCCCAAACTTGGGGCAGCTCTGGTTTTATTGCATGATGCTCTGTTTCCAGATCATCGATGTACGTGAACATGAACCATTCCCAAAATGACGAAGTCAAGGGATTCGGGTCACCTGGGATTTTCCAGTCTGTGTGAATTGTTTGATAGTCCTTGTAATGCACGAATTCTCCATTTGTTTGATCGTTCATGAATTGTTGGTCAGTACTAGCAACAAGTTTTTGGCAGCTTTCCTGAACAAGAACGCGAAACAAAATACTTGCGTAACCCTTGCATCCTTGTGGTCTATGGACTGGAGTTTCATGTAGTCCCCCATGATTTGGTTGTGAACTGATACATATTTCACCACAAAAAGGACAAGCACCTGTACACCCAACGACTAAATCTCTTAGACTCTTTACAACATTTCCTCGCATGGTTTCATAGGAGACCTTTCCCTTAGTCGTTAGTTCATCCACGTTTGGTGACGTAGTCTCTACACGTTTCAATAGTTCCACGTAAAAATACCGAAAGTCAATCATCTCCTCTCCAAATATGTCTGACAAACTTCTGACTTTATTCACTTCGAACTTCTCCGACGCCTTTTTGGTGAATTCGTTTACCCACAGTTTTACTTGAACGTCTTTTATTGTATCCATTTCTTTCGTGTTATCTGCTCTTTCGTTAAGTTGCTTTTCTGTTTCTTCGGCATAAGCCGTAAGATCTTTCACGTGGCCCATTAGAAGTCTGTCGACGAGAATGCGCAGTTTGGACGTACTGCCACAGTCCGCAGATGAATATTCATCAACATATCTTCCAAGCCAGTCTTCTATTGCTTGGGTTGGATTGTCTATGTAGTCCATAAAATTACGGAAAATGCCATCACGTGCATTTCGACACAGAATGGTGTATATGAAAGATTTCTTGTTGTTTAGTACTTCCATGTAAACCCTACTTCTCATATCATCTGCTACTTCTCTCACAATATCCGTATCTACCCTGTCTCTGATTGCATTTATGAGCAATTCCGAAACTCTCTTTGCGAATGAAAGAGTAAAGCTGGTCTTCTCGTAGTTTTTCTCAAAAAGAATGAAAAAGGTTTCTTTCTCCATCTCAAGCAGATGAATGGGGTCAAAAGAGTGAAGAAATTTAGTTTCACTCATTGAAAATGCACTCACAGCAATAGATACTACATAGATAGAAATCTCTATTTCAAACTCCGTAGTTGTCTTAACACCCAGTTCTTCTATTTCATTTCCTTTGGCTGCAACCATCTGAAGGATTTCCTCTAGTGAGCCCTTTTTGTATGGTGAAGGATCCTTGGTAAGTTCATTCAAACGTTTTCCAACATTTTGAATTATCTCTTGTACAATGATGCCAGCTGACATGAGAGTGTTTGCCGTTACATCTTTGGTATTCCTTATTAAATGCGATCGCTGTAGTTGGAATTCCATTACTGTGCCAGATAAGAGCGTGTCCGACTTTTGAATAACCAATGCTTCATGACTGGAGAACTTCTCTCTTAAAATGTCGACCGCCTCACGTGCAATATTGTTCTTTCGCTCATGCACGTCGCATATATCTTTGACAGTCTGCAACCATCCGTTCCATTTGTCTTCAAAAACTTGCCTGATTTCCTCTCTAGGCAAGAACGTACCCTCAATGCCGTCGGGCTGTTTTCGTTCGACCTTAAAATACTGAATTATTTCATTTCTGATCCTGTCTTTGAATTGTTGCACTTTTCTTTCTACCGAGAACTGCGACTCCTTCAGGCGTTGAAGGCGTCCAATATCTAGTTTTAGATCTCCTATAAGATCTTCCCTAACCTTAGTCAAGCCATCAGTGCTTGAGGCCTTCCACTGGAGCATGTACTGCTCATACTTCTGTGGAGTACCATCAAAGAAATCCTCCAGCTTTCCCTTCAGATGCTCATAGACTGATGTAATGTCGTATCTGATATTTGCCCTGCTCGTGTTGCTGATCTCGTCCAGCTTGTCAGAATCTGGACAATTCTGTATATCTATGTGCATTTTAGTTCCGCACTTGCTAGCCTCCATTCTTAATTTCCATACGATATTGCACCAAAATTTGTCTAGTCGCTCACGTGCTTCTGTTTCAAGTGTATTTCGAAAGAAATACACAAAATCATCTTTGGCTATAGCTGTCCATAAAGATTCTACATGTGAACGGTAACTAGTAAGATCTTGGCCTATGTGTTGCTTGCAGAATTGTTGGAAACTATTTTTCAACTTCAAAGTACCTTTGCTATACCCTTGACTGACTGTTGCCATTGGTTGTTCACCTTCCCATAATGAAGGAATGTAATGAATATCGTTCTCAACATCAAACTTAATAACATCTTGGAATTCTTTATGTTCCTTTTTCTCCATTTGGCAAGCACTGAGAGTCTGATTGTCGAGTTGTTCCTTAAGTTTCCAATTTTGCTTAGAAATCTGATCACGCGACTGTGAATCTACGTTCTGGTATACAATGGCACATGATGGTTTAAGACCCACACACCCCATTCGGAGAAAGGCACGAACTGCTATTGGCAAGACTTCTGTCAAATATGTTGTATTTTCCCCCATCAAATTAATTAGTGTTTTATGTCCTAATCCAATTACAAATGTTGTAATTTCGTTGTCACGTGGTCTTCTGATTTCCTCTGGCATCTCTGGAGAACGCACTCCTTCTGTGTCAACGAGAAGAATATAATCAACATTTATCCCATCAGGTGTACTGTCATTCACTTTCAACATTTGAATTTGAGCACCCCTTGTGCACCTCCCTGCACCGATGGTAAACTGGCATTCAAACATTGTATTGAGTAGCGTTGATTTTCCAGAGCTCTGCATCCCGTAAACAGTCAGCACAGTACATTTTGGATTTTCGTTTCCGGTTTGCTCCTTAACCATATCTGACAAGCGTTTAAAAACGGCTGATACCCATGTTATTGGGACGGATCCTACATCGCCATCAAAGATTTCAAAAGAGTTTCCATCGAGAAGAAAACGCGCAGCCAAGAGAGGAAGATCATATCCCATGTCGTACCTTTCTCCTGGTGGCTGAGTTTGGATTGCTTCATATATCTGCCCAAGTTCTCTGAAGAAATGTTCTAACCCAATATGACTCTTGTTCTTCAGCTCTTGAAGGTTCTCTAATTCTTTCTGTAAATTCTCTTGTTTCTCCCTATTTTTATTCAAAGCACTAATCGTATCCTGGATTACTGTTTCTTTATCAAGAAGCTGTCGAAGTTCCCTTCGGCAAAGTTGGTCCATCTGTATCTTTAGCCATCTGACACAAACCGCTCTGGTTACCTTATCCTTGACGGCGAGTGCCTTCAGAAAGTTGGAAATGGCTTCGGATACTCCACTTTGCAAAATTTTCAATTGTTCTTTCCTTTTATTTACTTTCTCCATCTCCAATTGATTTCTGTATTCTGTTATGTCTTGTGATTTAGGAATTTTCTTCAATCTATGTATTTCTTTATCTGTCTCAACCCAGTTTTTCCACAAATCTTGATGAAGCGGTAGCATCTTGTCCTTCCTGCATTCTGTGTGCTCACGTAGCAATGACGTCATTATTATCTCTGCTTGTAGGAGCCCGTCTTTGATTTCTTGTCCTTCTTGGTCAACCGAGACATCTTTCCACGCAAAAGTGTTAATACTTGTCCGCTGGAATGAATTTTTCCATACCATCTCTCTGAATTGAACTTTTATGCTTTCCTTCAATTGCGCATCGGTCAGGGATTCTGTGTTAAACATGAAAAGGTCTTCTTGGAATTTTATTGTTGGGATGCCTCTGTTCTCTTCATCGTCATACGTGATGACAAAAACCTTCTTGTTCGTACTTAGTATAGTCTTTACGATGCTTTCAACTTCTTCGTTGTCAAGGTCTGAGGAAGAACATACAATAAAACAGATGGATGCCATTTCTATTAATATTTGCCGCTGTCTGTGGTACATCAGAGCATTTCCTCTCAGGTTTAAGACAGTGATTGGTTCACTGCACAGATTTTCTTTCGAGTTACTGGGTAAATACCAACTTATTTCAATCATTCCATCGGCTAGGAGTCGTTTCCTAGTTGATCCCTTGGAATTTCTGTGATAAAAGATAGGATGAGCTTTCCCTGTGTCGCTCAATAATGTGTTGATTGTGATTGATTTTTTAACATTGTTTGACTTAAATCTCATAAAACCGATAGTAAAGAAAGAAGGTGAGAGAATATTGTCCTCTTCAACGACTAGCTTTTCATCCTTTCTTACTGTCCATCGGGCGCAAATATTTCTTAGCGGCCAGACGTGTGCAATAAGAATGTCGTATTCATTGATAGTTGTGATGAAAGGTATTGCCAGCTTGCACTTCCACATTAGATTGGCTATGTCCTGCTGCAATATAGGATCTGCGCACAAAAATACCGAAAGAACAACATCTAAAGGATGTATTGCATTAGATTGTGATTCAGCGGGACTGGAGCATAATTGTTTTCTTTTAGCAAATATAGGAGTGGTGGAAGAGGGGTTTTCTACCTTTCCAACCGTAAATGGTTTGCATTTACTCTCAGTGATGAGTTCCAGGTCACGTGCTCCATAATTGCAGGATAGTAATCTATGTAAAAAGATCCTACCTAGATCTTCTGTCTTTTCTATTTTCTTTTCATCAAGCTCTTCACTCGTTAGCGCCACGACATCCTCTCGTTTCAGCTTACCTAAAATAATAATTTGATTTCACCGAAATAATTAAACATGAAGTAAGAATACAAAGGTTTGCAAACACTTCACTATGCTGTGAAAGACAATACATCTCCCCACACCAATGACTCTAAATAATTGCATGGGTAGTCGGATTAAAACTGCATCGTTTTCTTCTTCTAAACTCAACGGACTCAATTTATAGAATTATCCTAGTGAAGCCTGCCATTGGAGATTGTAAGAAAAAAGAATTATAACCAAGCGCGTGACTACTTTGGATAATTATATTACAATTTTGGAATTACTTTTACTTATATAAATTGTTGATATATATCTCGACCCTATACATGACTATTGCATTACAAACCGTGACGTTTTAATTCCTGCCCGTCAAATATTATCAGTTGTCTTAATCTGAATATGTTTTTTTTTTAAATTTTAAATGAGAATGATGAAAATGATTAAATACATGTTAAGCAACTATTTTACTGTGTGTGTGTGTGTGTGTGTGTGTGGGCGTATATTCAGAGAATTCACCACTGACAATGACGCCTATAAAGCAGCAAAGGAATAAAACAACAACAAAGAATTCAAACGAAATTATTTCGCGTTTAATGAAATAATGTAAAAGGCACAAGCTCTGTATCCCTTTGAAGTATATCAAAGTAGTGCAAAATTCTTGCAGACTTTTGCTTATATTCACAGCTGAACGCTATCTGGCTAACAACTGTGCTTGCAGTATATCCATTTGCAGACAGCCAACTAATAGGAAAACAAAGACAAGCAGAAAAATTAAACGGGGTTTATTAACCACCGGTTAGCGACGGGCACTATTTTAAAGTCTTTCCATTCGTAAATACCATTCTTCGCTTAATTACACGTTTGTTAAGGATCTGTTGTGGATTTTAATTGTGTAAAAGCCAGACTATATTGATTAAAATTTGATAGTAGTTTAATTATTTAATTCTTGCACTTGCATCAATGTAGGTTTTGTATTTGAAAACTGTACACTATATAAAATAAAATAAGGTTCTTAAACAAAAATGGATCTCAAGGTCTGAGGAAGAACGTACAATAAAACAGATGGATGCCATTTCTATTAATATTTGCCGCTGTCTATATATATATTTGTTTGCATTTAATGTTTTAATGTTAATTGGTAAGTGTCATGGTCTCTTAAATAGTAAAAAATAGCACCTTATTCCTACTCTTTATCAGGAGATATTGCGATACTGTGTGCATGTCCGTCCGTCTGTCTGTCCGTTACCACATTTTCCTTTAACCAACCAAAACAAACGAGTGAGCTGTGTAGTGACAAACCCATATAGTTATGTTCCCACTGGGGTTTACATCTGCAACAGGGGTGCCTTCCTGGGCTCAATATCATGGGGTCCCAGTGAAGCGACACATGTTTTTGCTGTTGCTTTGCTTTTAACGGCATTTGTAACACTTTATAGGCTATATTATATCGAAGGAATGGGAAGCAAAAACTTTTTCCAAGGGCACGACAAGGCAGCCGACCCAGATTGACATGGGCAGGTATCGAACCGGCGACCCTTAGATTAAGAAATCGACGCTCTTCGAACTGATCTACCATGGCTACCTTGGTCAAAGTTTAAATATGCTACAATTTTAATTACGTTGACATTTTCAAATACTTTCCCATACAACTTTATACATACAGTCATAGTACAAAGGCGTGTCAAATATGTGTAATGCATTTTGTGTTAAGACCTTATGTTTACTGTCTACGGATCGGGTGAATACATGCAATATGCAATAAAATGTTTGGAGATTTGCAGTGGAGATATATTGCAGTTGCACTCGCTTATTGGTAATAACGTTACGTGAAAGATTACAGCAGACAACGATAAGGTGTTATATACACGTTGTCATCAGCTACCTTATCCTTTCGTCCTGGGTACAGATAATAACGGTCAAAAAGCACAGTCGGAATGGATAGTCAACCAGCTAACACGGTTAACGGCCAACATGCATTAATTTTCGAGAAAATTTAAGTGAAGCTGGTAGATAAAAGCCTGCAAATGTGTAAATATCAGTAGACTTTGCGAAAAGTAAATGATGAACAAGTAACAGAATCATAAAGGATGTAAAATGCAGTCAGTAGGTTAAGGCGTAATTATTTCGCTACACAATAATGTTGATTGTGTTTTAATTGTTCTCAGAAACATCGCTTCATTGAGAGGCTATGTCATAATATTGGGTTCAGATTGAAGGTTATTTTTCCCACCTGAACCTAATTAACTTACCTAGAACATTGTTGCGTTTCTTTCGACTTTGATTACCTATTCATATATGGTAATGGTTCGAAAAAAATAAAATAAAACAATAAAATATTAGGTTCGCTTTTGAAATCGGCCCTGTGTCAGATTTTAATGATATTTTTCCAAATGTATCTACCACATGGATACTTCATAGAACAGTTTTGTTTTTTATATGGGTGTTAGGCTTTACTGTGTTTTAATGCAAAATGATGATAACGTCACATACAGCGGAAAAAATCAAATGACGTATATCAACGTTCCAAATATACGAGTGACTTATTGTGTTTGTGTACTATAGTGTATACATAGACGTGCAAGAGGAAGACATTAATGCTCTCCTTTCCATCTATATTTATCAACACTGATATGTTTCTTATTAGTTATATTATTTAAAAAAAAAAACAATTTAATATGGCGAACATGTTCTTATTCATTATAAAGCCTTTTGCATCAGGGTCGACGGTTCTCAGTTGTTTCATTGTGATTTTGTTTTCTTGATGAATGTAATCAGTTTATATCAACGATTTATTTTAGTGATGTAGTGTATTTAGCTTTGCTATTATTAGATTGGAGTTACTGCCCCTTACTGCGGATTTACGGGTAGTGCATTGGCTACTTATCGGTCAATCCTACGGATCATACCATAAATTTATACCGATAACTGCCATTCACTGCCATTCGGGGTACCTCTGTTATATACTAAACAAGGATTGACCGAGAAGTTGCGGATGCATCAAACTATGTTTTCATTCGCAGGCTTCTCGGTCAATCATATAGTCAATCCAATCGTAAAAATACAGAGGTGCTCCAAATAGATTTCCGTTTCTATTTTTGCGAAGAAATTTCAGGAGAACAAAATGTATTATTTGTCTGCAAATTACTAAGCTGATATACATCCGAGGCATATTTTTTTGTCTCGCAGTTATAGCCGAGATTGTCTGAATGAGGATAGGGTATGGTAGGGTGTTTCGAATAGGTGTATATTTAATGGAAGTAAATTATAGGAAGGAAACCTGATTGCTTTACACATCAATACAATAGCATTTGTTTTCGTCGGAGTGACAAACAAATCCCCTTAACACAAACAGGCTTCAAACTGGCACACATACACACGCGCGCTCTCTGTGGAACACATTCACAAACACACACACACACACACTTCTAAATTTGCTGTTTCATGAAGATAATAGTAATGCACCAATATAATTTTGCTTCTTATCACCTTCGCAGCAGTTCCAAAATCATGTACATGACTAGCGGCTATTTCCTATTTGTGATGTGCTTGGATGTTCGACAAAATGGGAGCAATCAAGACAACATTAAGCAAGTGTGTTTGCAGTATTATTTTTCGAATGACATACATTCAAAGTTATTTCCAAATATGGCGTTGTTGTATATATGTACAGTGTATGTATGTAGGTAAGCAGGTATACGCATGATGAAGAATAACTACTATCTTTTTCACTATAGCTTCCTCTTTTAATTTCCTCATTGGAATTAAAGCTTAATAATCCTGTTTTCACGCGGAAAACGGGAGGTACAACTGTTAAAAGAAAAAATACTTTTGTGGTGTATTACATTTGCAATATATCTTTTGTTTTGACGAGATCAACAGACGGATGTTTAGATTGGCAGACAAGCACAACGATAAGTGGATATGCATAGGACAAACGGGCGGAAAGACGAAGAGATGAAAAGATAAACGTACGGGTCAGAAAAGAGCGAATATACAGATAGGCAATTGGCGAACGGAGGCTGAAGAAACTGATGGACAGACAAATTTATAGACAAATAAAAGGATGGAAGGACGTGCCGACTGATGGGTGAACATATAAACGGACGGGCCCATACACGGATAAACAGACGGTCCGATTGAGACGGAAAACGGACATAGAAACGCATAGACAAGTGAGCGGAGTTTTGGACAGATAATGAAGTTGTCCAATGAATAATTGGACGGAAGCAGGGGCGGAATTTTCAATAATTGTATAGTATTCGTTCAGACAAGGGAGAGACCGATTAAAATAGACAGCAAACACTCGAATAAATGGAATAGTGTGTGACTAATTCTGCACCCTTTCGTTCGTTTCGAAATAGAGGAAACCAAATATGCCCAAAAAAATGAATTTTTTTAAGAAGTCAGTTTATGAACACATTATATCAGAAAAAACATTTCCAATGCTTTATAGATGTAATATTTCCAACTTTGCCATAATTTAGTGTTTAGTCGCCTCTTTTTTTTAAACGCCAATCGTTCTCCCCCTCGCTCTCCCCTTCTCTACCCCCCACCTCCCCTCCTCCGCCCCACGGCATTTTTACTTTAAAACTGGACTAGTTTTGCAGTATCGATGTATTTTTTGTTGTTGTCAAAAGCTATCAATACAAGCAAACTATGTCCTTGTTTCCTTCACCGAAAAAATCATTATTTATCGATTCTTTAGAGGGTGAATATATATATATATATATATATATATATATATATATATATATATATATATATATATATATATATGTATATATTAATCAGCATACACATTTATGCCGTACGAATGTGTCAGCAGTTTATTAGTATAGACAAATTGTTTCTTTCTATGTCTTGCAGTTACATGTGTTTGCGAAGTTAATTTTGAACGTTCAAAAACTGGATAGATATCTTTTTTTTTCAAAGTTATATAGATCAGTCAATGCCTTCCATATATATAGCTGTCAGCTGTAAGTCGAACGTGCAGATCGGAGGAAAGGCTGAGTTTCAAATAGGTTCGATTAAACGGCATCATTATGTTAAACGGCATCATTTTGGTTATTGTATGGTAGAAACGTTTATACATTTGCGTAAAGGTTGCAGCCTTTGTATTTTAAATATCTCTGAGTTTTCTCTGAAAAAAGAAAATGAAGTCTGTGTACAGTTTTTATACTCGCTCAAAGATTTTACTTTCATATATCTCTTAAGTTTGATATAAACTTCGTAAATTTTCACCGGGTTGCTGTATAAATGAAAATAGCGTAAAACACGTATTTTATTAATATTTCTTAACCAATTATCATTTAATAGTCATATTTAGTTCCCAATTTTGTTTGAGAAATTTTGAAATGTATGTTGTTTATGTGA
Source organism: Margaritifera margaritifera (assembly GCA_029931535.1). Taxonomy (NCBI): domain Eukaryota; kingdom Metazoa; phylum Mollusca; class Bivalvia; order Unionida; family Margaritiferidae; genus Margaritifera; species Margaritifera margaritifera. The sequence continues at coordinate 2,752,767 of JAQPZY010001469.1, forward strand.
TCCTAGGATGGTCTTCTGAAGAGAAATAAAAAACAATTATCTTTCATTTTAATATGGAGGGCATTTACGGCCCAACTTAATTCTTTCACGTTATGTCTGGATTAGTCTTCACTACACTTGATAAATAATCCCGGTGGGCGATACATGCGCTCATTGTTAAATATTTTCCAAAAGAATATATTTCTGGCCAAAAATGCGTTTTTCAGCGTTCCACTAACACTTCGTCAAGTGACGTCACGACGTCAGCGCGTGTCTATGACGTCATAGTGGTACCAAGTTTAAGACTTATCGGTATTGTAGTATTTTATGATAAAGATAATACTATGGATGAAAATATATTTTTACCAGATTTTAGGGTCATTTAGAACGTAAAGTGAACCTAGTCCTTTTAATTCATTTCCAATGACACTATATAATATATTTGACAATAGTTTAAAACATTCAACCTTTATGTAGAATTCGTCGGTCTTAATATATCAGATAAGAAGATATATTCTGGAATTATATTTTGCATTAGAAACGGTGATATGCAGATTTCTAGCTCTTTCAAAAGACCCATGAAGAGTATAATGTTTCCTCATTACCGATTGGAAATAAAAGTACAATGAACAACTACTCATTTTAAGATGATTTCAATCTTACGTTCATTCATTCGCAACACCGAATTGTCAAATATTATGTTCATTGACAAGACCGCTTCATTTTAACATAATAGATTCAAATTTTAGCCAAATACGTTGACTGAAAAAGCAGTATTCTGCACATGTAACGTTATGTTATATAGGGAAAACAATTTTTAATGGAGCATTACATTTTGTCCATAGGTAAATAAAGAAAAATAATTGTAACTATGAATGGTCTTGGTAAATGAACCCATATATGACCATGATGCCATGATACCTTATAGCACGGTCCAAGACAAGATGCTGTAACTTTAGAAATGACAGAAAATAATCGATATTACAATAAGTTAGGACTCTGGTTTTCTAAAATATTTCTTTCAATAGCTAAAAAAAATTAATAAAATTTAAATACAAGATTCTAAATACATATAAGGCCTTTTCCATATCATCTACTTGTGAAATAAATAATTTGAAGATGAATGCGATACATCAGTTTTTTTAATTGTATATTTGTGTAACTAAAATTTGATAATATTGATTTTTATCTTCATTTATATAACTTTTGTTTTCAAAGTAGTAACTGTTCCAAGACTGCTTGCAACACGCAAGCTAACTGACACATTATGTTCACTAAAACTCTGACTGTAGTATATATGTTCTCAACATGAACTGCCTTATGGTTACACATAAGATCAAATAAGCATTCTTAAACATGGCCGAAGTATTCAAGGAATGGAAAAGCAGCACGAGAGCAGGTTAAACGAGTTGATTCTCAATAACGCGCCCTATGACCCCACCACGTTTATTCGTGTTAAATTTAGAGTTTATTTTTGCGGATCATGTCAGATTTTACATCATATCCCTAATGTTAAAGTGTTCTTTATTATGCATGCATCTAAACAAATCTTCAAAAAAGGAATGGTGAAGATGGACATGATATACATCGATTTGTTTAAATTTTCTTTTAAAGTATTGGCAGGAAAAAATGTGTCATAATAACTTTAAATATTTTCTTCACTAACACCACGCGGTCCTATTACTTGGTTGATTCGTATGGAGGCCAAGAGTAACATTAGTGAAACGCATTTGAAAACGAGATGTAGTATGAACTAGTCAAACCTCATTACATTGATTACATAAATATTTTAAGCACATACACTTAGTAATGATGATACTATTGCTTCAGTTTGTGAAACATCTGCAAACAGTTATTATGAACTAGGTAGAATAATACCGCATCAAAAACTCAAGTTTTAGATGTGAAACATTTGTTATAGTGCACATTAATCACACCGTGCATCTGACTTATCGATCATATGTCACATAGCTGAATTTTATTTTGTTATCAATTAACACTGAAAAACTTTTATCCTGCCTCATTTTGAAACACTCCAACAAATAATCATTCATCTGATGAAAAAAGTGATCTAGGTGCTAAAAATCACAACAAGAAGTTTCTGTTCAAGTCGAATGGCTAGACAAGCATAATGTACTTCTTTTTCTACTTTGCACGTACAACAGAACGCAATTCTTCTTTGTTCAACTTGAAATATAAAGAACATTTTTCTATACCATACAAATTGATTAATTGATCAATCACTGCATCCTAAAAATAAGACAAAAGAAGATTATTCAAAGTAAACTATCATATACTTTTTCTGATTTTATTGAACATGTCTGTTTAAATTTCCTACCCATAACACTAAGTACTAGATCTCTGATGTCTGATGCAACCTATTCCATATTTATATTTAAGCCGTCCCTGATACTCTTCTTGCCATAATTAGAGACGAATAACGGGTCTAACCGAACATTGATTGAATAATAAATATGCTTAAACAAGAATTGTTAGATGTATTTAAAACTGAACTTTACCCCAAGAAATTAGTTGACATTTACGGATTTACCTCTGCCCCGTAAGGTTTTGATGAATACACACTCTAATAAAGAGGAGAGGACAAAAAGATAAATCCCCCAGTTTCATACATCATTGTACTACATATATATCCAGTAGAAATAAACCAGAACAAACTTTGCATGGTTGTATACCAACGCTTAGTTTGATATCAAGGTGAAAGTAGATGAATGAAGTAGCAAGCAATCTGGACAACATCATATGGAAGCGATGGTTTTTTCAAGTTAAATGACTACAGCATTTTCAAGACATACATGTGCTTACCTGTATCGGTTGGAATAAACAAGATTGAGTAAGGTATCACGGTGAAAAATTGCGAAAGTGGAGATCTGGAGCAGGAAACGCACACAACACTGGTAGTGAAAGTGTACAGTTGATAGTGCTTAGAAAGACGTTTGAATGCTCACTTGACTTTCAACTATAACAGATCAGTGTCCACTGTATCTTCAAGAGATCTTCAGATTTAACATAACGATTGCCAAAGCGACCGAAGTAATAGAAGATGGAAATTACAAATGTAAAATGGAATACATTTGCTTGCAGTACGATACGATTACTACAAAATCAGTCGCTAAGTCGGTGAAAAACAAATACTGGAATTAAAATACTTTCTTCTACGGCTACATTAAGAGAGGAAATCATAGATACAGCATACAATACGGTTTTACTGAATATCACACTTGGCTTTCACATAATGAGTTGGAAGGAGATTTTGATACTGTGTAAAAAGAATATAGAAATTGATGCTGACAAGTTTATTTTTCAGTTCGTCAATAAAAAAGATCTCTGTGACGATACAAAGTCTGCCAAGCATGGTCTATTTCTAGGGCTTTCAATTTATGCAACATTTTGCAGAAGCATCTAAGTATTTCTACGATGAACAACAGCAGCAGACATACATTAGTAACGCCAGTGTTACCAATTTCCTCACTGACATTCATTGGATCTGGCTTGATTAGAGAAGCACAGACGACAACAGATTACATGGTAGCGATCGTATTTTTGGAGTGACTAATTGTGATACGACAATGTTTGCACTAAATGTGATTGTGACTTAAATTAAAGGCTTTTTCGATGATATCCCTATCATCTGAGCAACTTTTGTGCGAGACAAGATCTACGAGAGAAAGTCCATATTTAAAGATAGAAAGGAAATCGAAACAATCCAGATGATAAATTGGATAAGTGGTTAGAGTTATTAGTTGATATATACATGGATATAGGAACGATACTTTGTTTCAATTGATGACTGTGAAAATCGTGACAAAAAACAGGACTAGCTTTTAGTAGAAAACATTTTGCAATATCTGTATTGGGGAGTTCGCAAAAGGACAACTCTATGATTAAAGATTTCAAGCGAATACAGCAAGATTAAGAAGGCAAAGAAAACAATTTTCAAGAGAAATATCTAATTCAAGATGAAGTGAAATATATTCAGAAGAGACTTATCTGATGCCAGATTAGATGAAATTAAAGATAATATATATTTGTAAACACAGCAAAAATGAAACAAACTTTTGATGAGGTTAGAGTTTCCTTTTCAGTTCAAGGTATTGATGTGACAATAAGTTATTGTGTTTACGTTGTCAACACATAATCTCTTGTCATCATGCATTGTCAATGTTACTTTATTCATTGTTATGCCATACATATGATGATTGTATGACCGGTGTAAAATGGATCACCTAGTAATTTTCCTTGTGATTGAATAAGCAAACGTTGTATATATCAAATTGTAAATTCGTTTGAATACCCATTTTTTATTCGCTTGCAAACTTGCAAACTTATTTTTCTGTTTCGCAGGCACGTATGAGTAGTCTTCTCCTTGATACACATAAGTCTCTGATTGGTATGCCATTTAATTCATCCTCTTTGTTTGCTTGGGAGACGTTAGAAAGATCATCTTTGGGAGAGTCACTCAATTCATTAAACGTGATAACATCCTTCCAATACCAGCTCCAATAGTCCAGTGGTTAGAGCGTCGGCCTCGTATGCAAGAGGTCCCGGGTTCGAATCGCGGTCAAGCCATTGAAACAAAAATGAAAAATGGCACCAAGAGGTACCTCGTTTGACACTCAACACTAGTAAGAACTTCCTTGGACTGGACAGACAGTGGGCAAGATAAAAAACTTGCAAGGGGATGTTTACGACTCACCCCTGCCTCCACGAGTCTTTCTACCTATGGGAGAAATAAGGTGGTGATAACATGACATCACTGGACGGAAGTCTTCCAAGTTGAAGTCAACGGCCAGGGCGGAAGGGTTCCAAAGATGAACTTAACGGCCATATGTTCGAGACCAGGGCGAACCATATAGTAACATGGATACCGGCTGTGGTCTACATCCTGGAGAGGGATGGGCGCTGCCAGGTTGAAACGGCCCATGATACGCCAATGATGACTAAATGACAATAAATAGAGACCAAGCTGTACTAAATAGATTTCACATACCGGATCGGTCGCAGCCCGGGTTACCAATGACCGCGCCATCCGCTGGACACCAGGACGGAGGTGACAAGTATGCTACTGGTGCAATTACCATCAAGAGATAACATCACCATCTTAATGTCAGGACATTAAGACCAGCAGGGAAACTCGAGGAGCTAACCCATGAGATTGGACTCTGCGAGATGCGCTGGAAAAATTTCAGCGACAGATCAACAGATGACGGACACAGGATCTACTTCAGTGGGCATGATAACTGTGAGTGCTGTCATGGGTTGTCGACCAGTGTCTAACAGGATGATTACAATCCGCGTGAGGGCATCTCCCTTTAACATCTGACCATGATGACGAGGAACTGGATGAGTTCTACGACCAACTTCAAACTCTCATAGACCAGACACCCAAGAAGGATATTCTGGTTATTCAAGGAGACTGGAATGCTAAGGACAAGCAGACTGGCGAGACGTCTGTGGTCCATACTGTAACAAGCAGACCAATAAGAGAGGTCTCAAGCTAACGAACACCCTTGGCCCCCACAAACTATCCAGAAGATGGACTTGGCACAGCCCAGACGGAAAACATCACAACCAGATTGATTACATCTTGGTGAGAAAGCGCTTCCGGTCTAGCGTAAACAATGAATAAAGTAAACATTGCCAGAACACGTAGCTTCCCAGGAGCTGATATAGGAAGCGACCATGACTTGCTGATGATGACTATCAAACTTCGGCTGAGTAAGACCAATAAGCCACGACAAGTTAGAATCAGGTTCGACCTTGAAAAACGTAAAGATCAAAGCGTGGCACAAGCATTTGAAACATCAATAGGCGGCAAATTTGCACCACTCACAATTCCGGGACACCTTCAACAAGGCAGTAATAGACATAGCCGGAGAGATCCTTGGCAAGCATCGTAGAATAAAGAAGCCTTGGGTCACAGCAGATATCCTAGACCTCTGCGATGTTAGGAGAAAACTGAAGAGTAAGCGAGGAGACCATGAAGGAGCAAAAAATACAGGGAGATTAACAACAGGATTAAGAAGAGCATTAATTAAGCAAAAGAAAGCTGGTTAGAGGACAAATGCAAAGAAGTCGAGGAAAGCCTGAACCAGAATGACAGTAAAAGGGCATACCAGTTGGTGAAAGACCTGACAACAGAGAAACAGGGGAGATCTAATACGATTCAGGACAAGGCTGGTAAGAGTCTGACAGAAAACCCAAGACATTCTTAACAGATGGACGGAATACTGTTCGGAGCTTTACAACCAGGAGACTTCTGGAGACCAAGCTGTACTAAATGTACCACTGACCACAACAGAAGTTGACCACCCGATCCTCAGGGACGAAGTAGAGGCTGCAGTAAAGGCGCTAAAGAAGGGGAAGTCAGCTGGGGTAGACAATATACAAGCAGAACTTGTTAAAGCAGGAGGAACTTCCATGATAGATGTCCTCACAACAATCTGCAACCAAATCTGGCAAACAGGAGAATGGCCCACCCCATGGACCCAGTCTCTGATCGTGACTCTTCCTAAATAGGGGAATCTACAACTGTACCAGAACTGCCGAACAATCAGTCTCATCAGTCACCCAAGCAAGGCTATGCTTAAGATCATCCTCAATAGACTGAAACCCCAATCAGAGCACATCATTGCGGAAGAACAGGCAGGTTTCAGAGCAGGACGTGGCACTACAGAACAGATCTTCAATCTTCGAATCCTCTGTGAAAAAATATTTCTAGCATCAACAGAACCTCTATCATGTCTTCATTGACTTCAAGAAGGCTTTCGACAAGGTATGGCATGCAGCCTTGTGGGCCACCATGCGGATATACAACATAAACGCAAAACTAATCCGCACTATAGAAACCCTGTATGACAAAGCGACTAGTACAGTTCTCGTCAATGGCAACATAGGAGACTGGTTCAGAACCACAGTTGGAGTCAGACAAGGGTGCCTTCTCTCACCCACTCTCTTCAACATCTACCTGGAAAGGATCATGTCCGACGCCTTGGAAGACCATGAGGGCAGTGTCAGTGTTGGAGGCAGAACAATCACCAACCTGTGCTTCGCTGATGATATCGATGGCTTAGCAGGAGATGAAGAAAAAATGGAAACCTTAGTGAACCGTCTCAATCAAGCATCACTATGATATGGGATGGAGATCAACGCTGAAAAGACAAAGCTAATGACAAAAAACCCGAGTGGCATCCAAAAGAAAAAAAGAGTGAATGGACAGAAGCTGGGCACAGTAAGAAGCTTCAAGTACTTAGGTGCTATCGCCTCTGAGGTTCTTTCCAGGATTGCGCAGACAACAGCTGCTCTGGCTAGGCTGAAGGATATTTGGAAAGACAGCAACATCACGCTTGGGTCCAAGATCAAACTTATGCGCTCCCTCGTCATGTCCATATTCCTATATGGATGTGAGACATGGACCCTAACAGCAGAATTAGAGAGAAGAATCCATGCCCTAGAGATGAGATGTTATCGAAGGATCCTGAAAATCTCATACTTAGACCACGTCTCTAATGCGGAGGTACGCACTAAAATCCAAGGTGCAATTGGAACTTATGAAGATCTGCTCACCACTGTAAAGAAAAGCAAACAAAGATGGTATGGTCACGTCTCACGCTCAACTGACCTGTCAAAGACAATCCTACAGGGCACAGTGAGAGGAAAGAGAAAACGAGGCAGACAGAAGAATAGATGGGAAGACAATATCAAAGAGTGGACAGGCATGGACTTTGCAAAGTCCCAAAGAGCAGTGGAGAACAGGGCGAAATGGAGAGAGATTGTCGCAAAGTCATCAGCAAGGTTACGGGAGAAATGAAATGAAATGAATTATACCATCCTTCATGCAGCTATACAACTTTTCTCTCTCGACTTGAATGCAGAGTGAATATGTATAAGCCACGAGTAGTTTCATTTATCCCCGTATTTGCTGTTGAGGTTATTATAATAGAAATCAAACATAAACTATTTGGATAGCTCTAACACTGTACAACCAGGATAGATATGCTTGTTTAGCTTGATCTTTTTGTTTTTGAGACCGACTAACACCAAGTCATCATATATTATTGTCCTCTTGGCAAACTCTGTACCTTTTTGGTTCTTGAAAAACATAGTTTCATTTGGTCATATTTTACCTATTGTCATTTTCCTGAGGTTTCCAATTTGCTTGCCAAAGACCAATTTGTTCATGAGTTTGAAGAAAGCCTTTGCGAAATCATTGGTAGCATTTTGTTTCAAACTTGTACTGAGTTTTATATGCATGATTTCAAAGATTGCTGATCAAACAAGATAACTCTCTGTATCTTGTTCAATTTCGGGTCCAACTGCACGTATCCAATTGCTTAAGGTGTTCATTTAATGCATTCCACATTATCTTTCTTTTCCAATGCACTCATTATTTATAGGACATCTGGTTTAGTGCCCTTGCAATCATTAATTAATTTCTTCTGCAACTGGAATAAATTATTTTCGACTACAATAAATTTCTTTGGAGGAAGGAGGTAGTCCTTGAAATTGTCGTATTGGTGTGTTGAAATATCTAAACCCACCTCTAAAATCTTCCCTGTGTCTTCAACATTGGGGATGTTGAACATGTTTTTCTCTACTCACATATTTTTATAATTATTTCCCCATCTAAAGTTTTTAAACGGCATGTATTTGCTCATTGCGTAATGATAGAGGATGTTGTCAAAACGTACTTAATAATTGGCACTGGCATTGACTTTTCATGCACGTTATTTATTAATTGTTCCTTTATCATCGACATAATACTTATTATTTGCTTTTGCGTACTTGGGTGGGATGATGCTAATAGTCTGGTAACAGTTCACGTTCAACATCTTATATCTTGAAATTTGAATCATGAGCCAAACCAGTTGCACTGCAAATAATATTTAGGATCGAGCTTGTGGTATTTCATACATACAATTCTGAACTCTTCGAAAATATCACCAAGCATCAAATGTATCTTTGACTTCAAGAAGGTCATATAGTTTGTTCATTTTAAACTGTATCATCACATAATCAACATACTGGTAATTATCATCTGATATGTTAAAGTCTGTCATACATGAATGAAACTTTTCTGTGGTAGTATAACTGTGTCCTCAAATCGTTCAAAGTTATCGTGTATTCTTACTGTGAAACATTCTAAGATGTTTCATAGTCTCAACGCACTTGTCCTAATTTATATTGTAGGCACATGTTCAATTGACTGCCTTATAAACCTAACGTAATATACTCATTTTTAAACTAGTATTTTCTTACCATCCTTCGTCACCCTATTTACTTTGAAAAGCTTTGCTGATTGGAATCTATTTTTCCTTCACTTTTACCTCATCATCTTAGACTTTTTACAAGTGTTTTGATGAGCAGTCGTAACAGAACACATTATGAATGAATAGTTGGATTTCTTTTGGATCCCAGAAATCAAAACTATATTCTCTGTGAGCAGGACATCTGTACCTGCCAGTTAAATGATCATGTTCACGTATTTTGTCTCAAGTATTTCTCTCTATCAGATATGACATGTACTTGTTGAATCAAAATGTCAATTTCATCTGCGAATACCATATGTTTTACATTTTTCAGTTTGGTGTAAACTAGATTCTCTATTCTACCCAAACCGTTATAAAAGAGCTGAATGTAAATAGTGCCTTTGTAAACTGTTGCTCTGTAATATGTATGAATTGAACAGACCTACATACAGTGTATGTGTGCTTAGCTCTTTTTTCATTACCCAGGATGTACTGGTTTGATTTGTAGCACCATACAATTTTGTGGTGAGTAGCTCGTACACATCGTGTACGGAATGACGATACTTTCAACGTCGCAATAAATGACATATGGGACATTGAATTTATGAGGATAATATTTTTAATTCCCCCCAAAAATTTCTTCAGGCAAGATATATATTGTGTAGTCTACATTGTAACATAGTCTTTTGTAATCTTCATACTTTTCTGGTGTATTGATCGCATTCAAAAACATTTTGCAGATATGCCTTCAAAGAATGTTTCTTTACTCTTGATGACACGAATTTGGATAAATCTTTTATTCCAACATAATGATATTTTTCCATTCCATCAAACAGAATTGACGCGTCAACGTGATTGTCTTTTCTTTCTTTTCTGTTACTCTCACAGTCCTAACGCATTTGTTTTTTTCTTAACTATTTCGTACACATAAAAAAATATATCATACTCTAATTAAATTTTTTTTTTGCACCGTAATGTTATGTTAATGTTAAACAAACAACTCTATCTAGCCAAGTTGTATTTTGATGTATGTCGATGTGATCACTTGGAGTATTTAGCACAGATTCAACAGAACACAAAAGTATTTACAACTACAATTTCGTTTTTTTTTTTAATGTGTGCGAGGAAAGAAAAATATATTTGAACTTTGTCATACATTTTAGCAAAAGCCTACTTCAGTACCTAAAACTCTGTTTCTGTGGGTAGTAAATAGGACAGAAACCACTCACAACTCATAAGGAAAGATCGAACCTATCTTTTCTACGTTGCAGTACTTAGTCCTGAATTCGGACATTTTGTATTCCTAGCTTCACGCTGCTCGTGCATCAAGACATAAAAGAAACCTAGCTCTTTTTGAAGGTAATAGTAATATTTCAATATAAGGATAGTATGGTGCTTAAGTAGGAATTGAATCGGCCAGCTCTGGACTATCTCACTGAAATCCAGCAGTATAGATATTGGTGCAGCAGCAGGGTTTGAGATTTTGGAGAAGTCTTTATTGTGCATCAGTAATGAATGCGGTCCGTGTATATTCTACTGTGGTGGTTTTGTTTTCATGCAATAGTAAGAAATGTGACCAAGCAATGAGAAGAAGGATAATGAGAGCTAGCGTTGTTAGATCAGTCAATTGTTCTTTTTTTGTGCGTGGTCAAGCTGTCTTTATAATACGCTGAATCTTAGCGAGAGCTAATTAGTTGAATAAGGTCATGTATCGTAAGATACAAATTTACATCAAATATATGTAGGTAAATAAGTAAGTATTCAATATCTATATCCATTACTTCAAGATTTTAAGAGCTCTTGCTTGCCTAAATCTGAGATTGATAGGCTCCCTGAAAATTGATTTACATTTTGTTCAAAATAAAACATTCGAGTCACCTGGCATTTAATTGCACGAGCTCTTTACTAAGTGTTGCTGTGGTAATAGAAAGACCGAATGGATAAAGAAAAACCGCCAAAGAGAAAATGAACTATGGATAATTGCCAAAGTCTACGATAATGTATATCGAGACGCAATGATTCTGCAAAGTCACTTGGAATGTGTATACCGGTTCAACAATACCCTCCAAAAATTCATAAAATACTGCATGGAAATGTTGTAAAAGCACTTAATAAAATACTCGTATAGCCTCAACGATTTTTTCATATCCTTTTCTGTAGTTATCTATTGATGTGAACTTGCTTACCTACTTTACATTTAAATTTTAACTAAATTTTTGTATCCGTGTAATTGCTTAAGTTTAGTATTAAAATGTAAAAATCATTCATAAAAATATAGGAATCATGAATAAAAGAATGAATGGTTTGGTTGATTCTGTTGGCTGTATATCTATGAATGAATGAACTAATGAATGAATGGTTTTGTTGATTATATTGGTTCTATATTTATGAATGAATGAATAGTGTGCTTGATTCTATTGTTCTCTATTTACATAACACACACAGTTTATTGACCATATTACTCTTGTGCTTGTGTAGGGAGCTGCTGAGAATAGTTAAGTGATGCACGCTAGTGAAATGCAGATAAGGCTTTCTAGCTCTTGTTGTACTTCTCTTAACGGGTGAAACTTTCACTCTACTCACGATGCATGAGTGGAGTCTACCTGGCAAATTTGAGGACATATTCAATTGTATGCATTCAAGACTGATTGCAGCTGGTCAGTGAATCTTAAATCAACCAAGTCTATCATCCAACAGTTTTCTGTGACTTTGGCCTGACTCCAAATGCATTACCTTGACATTACATGATGTAATGGAGTGCAATACAGTAGATACGATATAAAAACAAGTGGAAAATGAGCAATAGACTTTGTGGGTACTATATTCGTTTAGGTCTTATTTTTCTTCCATTTGTCTATTTTGAAGCATCGAAGGACATATACAATATTTGAAAGAAAGGATTCAATATATTGTATATTTTTAATACCTTCTAAAATAACATTTGATATTACAACCGCTTCTATAACTATTATTCTTTGCAAAAATGAACCCAATGTTGAAAAGTGTTCTCAGTGATGCACCGTACAACACTGATATTTTTAACTTATTAAAAACCAATGGCTCTAGCGATTTAGAAATAGTTTTAACTTCATAGTTTCGTTCGGCATTCAGAAAATATTGATTCCTCATTAAAATCTGGAAAACCACTCAATTGAGAGTCATGCCAAGTTTCATCCATTACACTTCTATGACTAGCCAAAACGAGCTTAATTTTTAAATATACTGACGAAACTCCCAAAAGTACACCCGTTGTTGAAAATAAAGAAAAAGGAAAGGAGATACGAAAACAGCAGGTAAACACGTTGCTTATTAAAGCAGATTGAAATTTCGCTTTGTTTTGCATCACATTTCATTCAGTATAAAACTCATAAAACAACAATTACTGATACAACTAAAATGCTTTAAAGTCAAATGTTTATTTTAACCTGCTAATCTAATAAGTGGGAATTGAGACAAGAAAGAATATATGAAGGATATCAAATTTGGGTTAGAAAACATGTATTTTGTGTTAAACGAAAGAGTCAATTAAAATTAATGCTGAAATAAGTTTGAGTAGAATCTTAAAGTTATCATTGGCATAAATAAAGCCCATTGATACTACTAACCAGGATAGTACTTGTATAAATCCAATTTCCTCAGCAAGACCACGAATTCATCGTCGCGTGCAATATCTGATGATGCACCTCCACTACTTTCAGTCACTATTTTGCTGGTTAGCCCATTTCCTCGCTCCATTTTCCAACGGTTGCGATCGTTTACTCACTTAGATCGTTTAATCTTTTATGTAAATGCTATTTTAGTTCTTATCTCTCTGAAGAGTCTCCATTTACTCCAAAGCATGTATGCTGAAAACATCAGGCTGTATGTGTGCAGCTCAGGAATATTATAGGAAGATCAACACAATATTTTTTGTTTGTTTTGACAGCCGTAACCTGAAAGTTTACAAACGAACATTGAATAAGCAGCACATATATACTTCAAAATAGAATATTATTAGTTGGAAACTGGGGAAAACACATACAGAGAAAAATAAATTGAATAATTATAAACCTGCAAATACTTTTCTTACATTATTATCTATAACAAAATTTTAAACGTATGGTGCTTGAATGGTTTAAGAATGAATAAAATAGATGAAAATATTGCTAAGATGTGTATTTTTTATTTATTTTATTAGAAAAGATAGAAAAAGGAATAAGCCTTTGAGTTATCTAATGAAAAACAAATACAGTCTGAGGTAAACGTAGATAAATAAGAACGTTGCATTTTCAATCTAAATTTCTTTTTTGTTTGTACTGAGACCGTAGATACTTACCTTACGTTTTATGTAACCGATGCATGACATGATATCTTGAATGTCGTTCCCCGACCAGTTACCTAATTTTTGAGATTTGAAAAAGGGTAGTCCTTGTCAAGTATGAAGATCAAATGCACGGAGACGGGCTAGCATATTATATTTATTGAGCCTACCTGGCCGATTCCAGGAAGAGCTAATGATTACTAAGAATCATTTAGTGTGCAAATTACACCAGGTAAGTCAACAAGATACGTCAAGGACGACCTTACACGTTCATGGTTTTCTTAAACATGCAAGAGCAATTGGGTCATGTTTATTATTTGGTTTGCTTCAATACATAAATATCGAAAACAAAAATATGCATAAGGTTTGTCTGACTTTGAATGATAATTTTAAAAAAATCTTATCTGTTATACTTTAATAATCGATACTCACCTGAACTAGTTGTAACATAGTATCGCCTGACACAACACTATAATTATTCCACAAGTTCCCTAAGTACATTTTTGAGATTTTGATCTTCGCTTGTATATCAGCAATCTTCCCTTTGATGGGCGCCCTTGAGTGTTTCTCTAAAAATGGAGGTTTGACGGAAATGGATTACTTAGTACGAACGTTGTTAGAAATTGCGGAGACACTTGGAATCCTTCTATCATATGCAAGTTGACGATATTTTTCGTGTGCAAAGTAATGTCATGCTTATATAAATATCTGCTGGCATCTTCGCTTTGGCATGACAATGTATTAATCACGCAATATTGAAAACTCCGTTAACCTGAGGTGAACGTAACACTGTCTGATGAGACGAAAAATCAAAACATTTTGACATTCTCTGGCTCATAACCTCCGCAGTACTTTACTTCGTCATAATGACTGAGAAAGAAATACAATTTTCAATGAAATTAATCGTTGGATTCTATAATGATAAACATAATCTGGGGTATATAAAGTCCCGAATCGACTAACTTTTCTGAATGAAAAAAGATTTTTAAAATCTAAGTGAATGACCCAGACTTCATTACTAATGATGCAACAGATTGTTACATTGAAACAGTTTTAACTTTGATTTGTTTGTGTAACTAAGAAATTGTAGGCATTATATCTTTTATAGATTTAAGTCACATGATAATAATTTTTTGCCGGAATTTAATAAGTTTGGTATGAATTATATAGAAGGAAACATAGGAGATGCTGATAATAAGATTTGAAAAGATTTATTTATGTCTGATAACATATACCTACAAAGTTCATTCCCAATTGCGACTTTTATTGAGTCTTTGTCAAAGGCAAAAGCAAAACAGAGTCAAGACAAACAATAAACACAAAAGGCTCGTTAAAAACTTGTTTTGCAATGTTCGTTATCAGCTTGTTGCATTTATTTTAATCAATCATGGACACACTCGATTCAATGCTGGATCTAGTACACTTGAAAGGACTGTTATTCGCCAGAAGATTTGTACTCTATATATATATATATATATATATATATATATATATATATATATATATATATATATATTTATATATATATATATATATATATATATATGTGTGTGTGTGTGTTATTCTCCATGAGAGAAAGCCTTCATGTCTACCTTCGATTACAAAGGGGTATTACATTTGTGAGAGTGAATTAACCAAAAGAAACAATAAATTTAAATGTTTTGAAACTGAATGGCACGCATATATAAATATAGTAGTAATAACATAGTGACAACTTTGCCTATTGTTTAAAATTGCATAGATGCATCCATCAAAATTGATTGACACCACCCCATTCCCTAATTAAGATGTTTTTTCACTTCGTACTTATTATCTTAAAAAAGTTTAATAACGTATGTACATGAGCTAATATCTATAGTTTACTTGTCAATACTTCTGTTTCTGACTTTTATTCTGTCTACAACTCTTTCTCTTCATTCTTTCCTTTCTCTTCCTTACACATATTATAGCATTATAGCTGTATATGAATGTTAAAATGAATGTGTTTGTGCTTTTAAGTACTGTAATGTATATATATATATATATATATATATATATATATATATATATATAGACAACTCATAAATTAACAGTAATGTACTATAGTCACATATTACTTTCTTTCTTTATGGTCCTTTCGTGCTACCCGTTTTAGGCAGTATTGTTATTAATAAATTTGTGTTTACCCCCCTCTTTTCTCAAGGAAATAAATAAGATATCCCTGTATATAAAGTTATCTTTAAAACGAAATTGAGTGTGAATAATTTCAGAGGTGTTATTATGTATATACAACAATAAATGTGCGAGAAAAGAAAGTGTAAGGTAATCCATGAGATGGTTTCTTACCTATGAAGTATTAAAAAGAAAAGAAACTATATTGAAACTGTTTATCGTAATATATCTAAATTTATCCATCGATATACATACATATATATATATATATATATATATATATATATATATATATATATATATATATATATATATACATTTTTGTTTCTGAAAACTTAACAACGATGACAATGCTTGCGTATATGAACAGAACTTTAACAAGGTTTCTAGAGCCTTTGCAACAAAATCTGTATTCAACCATTTTATAATCTTAGTTACACATAGACTTTTGATAATGAAAAATATAGAATTCATTTACAAAGAAACACAAGTAGATATAAAGACCAAAAAACATATAATTTCTTTTCCTATATTAGCATAAATATGCGAATGTTAAAAAAAGTACTGATTCATGTATATTTTCAGCATTTATACTTAAGAAGAATATGTGTCTGTCATTTATCGGAAAATGGAATTTGTGAATGCTTTGTCCTGTGTTGGTATACAGAGGCCATTTTTACTTTCGAGTCCATTGCATATGACTGGAGAAACAAACGATGTTCAGATACAATCTCAAATAGCGGCTGCAAATGGTACGTCAATCATTTTTGGGTCCTATATGCAATCTGAGAGAGGTAAAAAAAATAACCAGAGAAACAGACATACAGATTGATCGATAGCCAGATAGATAGTTAGATATATAGATAGATGAAGCTAATGCATGAATTGACGGATAGAGATAAAGATACAGATATTGTGCAACAGTATGGCTGGATGGATTGCCCGATTGAGTGATACTTAGATTTGTTTGCAAAGATCGCTTTTGCAGACTTAGTAAGCCGAATATGTTCTTTCCTCAGTACCAGGAAAGGCAAACAATGCACAGATGATATTTCAAATACATATCACAAATGAAGGATCTGGTTAATATTTGAGCTGTATTTATTTACAGAGCTATGCTCATGCAGGAAGAAAGAGGTGATATGCAATCACTTTTTAAAAAAGTAGAGATTAAAATAACTGATCCTCTCAAATATATCATGGTTTTACAAATTGTATTAAAGGCTGCTTGCCCAGGACAGGGCAAGCTGACTGGAACATTGAACTTTACCTTGGGAGGTTTGAGCTTGCCCCAAAATATGACATGATATCACAGCTAAAGTTAAAACATTATGTAAAATAAAATATGGGATGCTTAACAGAAATCAGGCTATATTTATTTTACAAATAAAGAACTTGAATTTTCCTTTTTAATCTTTGTTTGGACCTTAAAGCCATATACGGATAATCAAAGTTAACAAAAACGACATATGTAAATAGTACATGTAAATGAGAAGAAAGGAAGGGTTAGAATGCATATATGTTTAAAGAAGCAAATACAGACCTATACAGATGTATATAGATGGACAGATAAATAGATAGATCGATAAGGGTTTTTGAAATAGCTAGAAATTGGAGAGAGAGAGAGAGAGAGAGAGAGAGAGAGAGAGATAGAGAGAGAAAGAGAGAGAGAGAGAGAGCGGTAAAGCAGCTATACTTCTTTGAAACAAGTTCATTACATTTGTTTGTGGAAACTTCGTCAAGTTTCCTTCTCTTTGCCTAGACACGCTACCAGACTCATCTCTTCAACTACATCAACAATAATGAGAGTTAGACTTTTTGTAATAATTTATTTATAATCAAAACTGAATGATTTGCGAAAACGTTTTTATTAATTTACTTAAGATTCATCACCTAGTCTGCTCGATATCGGCGACATACATCAAAACAATCTTTGACAAGTCGAATTTTGGGAAGGATTTGAGAATAGTTATTTTGATCCATTTAATTATTTGCCAAAACAATAAGAATGTATCGGTCTAAAGAAATTATTACGGAAAATGATGATAAACTTGTATGTGCTAACTTTTCGGTAGATCGATCGCGCTTTTAAAGAAATCCAAGTGGTTAGTGATTACAAACGAGTGTCTTTTATTTCCAAATACACCGGTGAACGAAATTTCACATATTGTTATCAATTATCACCTAGTCACATTGAAATCGGCGACATGCATCAAAACGATCTCTGACAAGCCGATTTCTTCGATTCCGCAAGCATGGCACATATCGGAGCCCAAAAATGCCTGTGGCTACGTTAGGACTTGAAAGTCAGCATCCCGTAAAGGTACAGATATTTCGATTAAAATGTAACTGATAAGTTAAAATATGAATATTTATTTCCTGTTTGTCATAACTTGCTTCAAATATTATCATGTCTGCGCGACAAAAAGCGAGTCTGACCTTGACAATGAGGAATTGCCTCTGGAAATCTTGTAGATGCACACATGATGGCCAACAAGTATTGGTTGCTTGACTTAGTCTTAGGTAAAGGACCGACACAGTCTACCAGTATTCTACTAAATGGTTCATCCAATGCAGAAATAGGTTGCAGATGAGCTTTAGGTATCTTCTGATTGGGTTTTCCTACCATTTGACAAGTGTGACAAGATCTGCAGTATTTAGAAACATCACTTTTGATTTTCGGCCAAAAAAATGATTCAAGATCTTGTGATATGTCTTACTGACTCCTAAATGACCAGCCAGAAGAGTTTCATGGGCTAGATTAGGAATTTCCTGTCGATATGACCTAGGAACAACAATTTGATAGCTCACTGACCACTCGTCACCAGCGGGTACTTCAGGTGGTCTCCATTTTCTCATAAGGACCCCATTTTTCACAAAGTAACACACAAGAACTTGTGTGGCTTCAGTTTCACTAATAGCCCTCTGAAACATACAAGATATCTCGGGATCTTGTTCATATCAAACGACAAGTGATTGTCGTTTGTCACCCTGATTAGAATCAAGAGAATGAGTTGTCAAAAGAGGATCACCGTGACCAATACCGTTTGATTGATCAATATTCGATGAAAAAGTGACCTCATCAAAAGACTGAACAATACATGTGTCAGCTAAAGGAATAATATCCTGATCAACATCACTCTCACGAGCTCTTTTTGCCATAGCTCTAGTAACTGTACAAGCAGGGTACAACTGAGGGATTTCAATTTCGACAGGATCAACTTTCTGATCCAAACAGGGCTTGTCAGTTACAAGTGGATTAACCACAACCTTATCTCCAGCTAGGTCATTGCCTAGTAATAAATGAACACCCTCTATGGGTAAAGAAGTCACTGCTCCAAAAGTCACAGGTCCGGAAACTAAGTCTGATGCCAAATTGACACAATGAAGAGGAACATTTGCAAAGCCGCATTCTACTCCCTGAGCAAGAACACTTTCACTAGAAGAAGACTCCTCAGACAAAGGCAAAGTACCTGATAACAAAAGACTCCAGTGTCCCTTAATATTTTAATTGGGAGAGGCTTGGCTGAATCACCAATAAGTGATATAGAACCTTTTGACATGAATGGTTCATAAGTCTCCAAAATAGAATCAGACTGGGGTTTGTTTGACCGAACAAATGTATTGCTTTCAATACAAGACCGTGACCTTGACCTCTTTGAAATAAGAGCATTTGGAAAAGCTCTGTCTTTACTCTGTTGCTTATTTTTCAACTTGAAGCAATCAGAAATAACGTGCCCTTTCATTTTTGCAATAAGTGCACGTAGGAAGAGATAAGGATTTCTGATCAGTCTTATCCGATGTTTGATTCCTAGCAAATGTGCTGTTATGAAATTTGGAAGTACTCGTAAGAGACTGAAATGGTTTTTTTACCAGAAAACTGCTGAGAGGACGACTTATTGCCAAATGAAATTTTGTGAGTCAAGGAATAACCATCAGCCATACGAGCAGCATTTTCCAAAGTTTCCACATTCTGCTCGTCAAGATAGGTCTTGACATCACTATGGATGCACCTTTTGAACTCTTCAATTAATAAATAGTTGTTCTTTTTCCCTTGCAAATTCAACATTTAATGTTGAATAATGTCCTGATGTGTCAGTGGTATTTAATGTTCTGATATACCAAAATGAAATACGCCAAATTATCTTAAAATAAGTTCACATAAATCCAAAATTATCAATTAAAAATCCAAAATCCAAAAGTCTATGAGCACTTTTATAATCCAATGAATATTTTAAATAATTCCTTTCTCAGAATTTGGAATGAGTTTCCACAACTGTAATGGCTCTTTAAAAGACTGATGGTAATGTCGAAACTGAAAAACCTTCCACTAAACATGGTATATACAAAGAGAGGTCACATGACAGAATATTCTTGAATAATAAATGGTGTGTGACTTTTGACAAAAAACTCTAAAGGGATTTCTAGATTTATCTGTAAACAAAATCAACCTTGACCTCAAATTGAATCAACAACGTGTTTATCAAAATTATCCTTGAACTCAAATATTAAGAAAACAACCTAATTCAAGGAAAATAGTTAAACATGTTTTCCTGATAAACAACATTAAGGTTTAAGCAACATTTTTTTATTTCCTAAAATATTTATAACATTATATAAACATCATACATAACAATACCAATATATACAATGTACATAAGGCTTATGAATACAGAAATAACAATGTGCCATGTGCTGAAATACTTATGCCATTAAAAAAAACGACTTTGTGAACGTGTACAAGTATTTGAGATCACGAGATTTCCGCCATGCCAGCCATTTTCCCTTAAAGCAGCTGATACAGACTTTGAAAACTAAGTATGTGGCATTACCAGTCAACTTTACTTTAACGTCTCGCAGCGCCTACGATATCTCGTAACTTGTTTATTGATACATATCCAAGAAAGTAGCTAAATCCAAAATGGAATTAACTGAAAGTAAGTAGACTAAATTACTATGCACAATGCAGTTATTTAAATTCACATTCACCTATATCTATCTATCTATCTATCTATATATATATATATATATATATATATATATATATATATATCGTAAGCTATCGATTATCCAGACCCACTAAGTGAAACATAGATTTCGTCCTGATAATCGATCGTCCCTACCGAACAAGGTGCATTTTCTTTATTGTCTTGGTATGTTTTACAAACGTCTTGTCTCTACTGGTAGTTGTGGTTGCTAGCTCTAAATTTTAGCAATGGCAAACAGACATTCCTTTCTCAAGATTTTCAAGTAATTTTAAAAGTTTAAGTCTCATTTGAATAATTGGTAAGTCAGACCTTTCGATGTAGCTTCTAAGCTTTCGTTCCATTCCTGTATAAATAAATCATTCAAAAATTATGCAACGCATGCTTTCAGAGCTTGAGGTTTACGTATTGATGCTTAATAGAGCAGATCAAAACTTTCAACCGAAATTTAAATGTTTTTGACATGTTCAAACCATTAATAAATAAATCCTGAATGTAAATCACTCAACATAATATTGTATAAGTTTTGAAAATGTTGGAGTATTTTGCATTAATTACTGAGATCCAAATCGAATCATGCGACATTAGTGTAAATGTCAATTGGTTCCCTAACAAGTTCTAAATACAGAAAAGTCAGTGGTGTGCTCTGTCTAAGATCTGTTATATATCTTAGGAATTCAGTGTGAAGATTTTCAATAAACTGAGTATTTTCGAACCCCCAAACTTCATATCCGTACAGCAAAATAGGTAAAATTGTGTGATCGAACAGTTGTAACTGTAAATCGATTGGAACGTGCAGATTGTTTTACTCTTCAATAAAGAAGATACATGGCTTTTGGGGCTTGTTTGATGATTTTTGGAAAAAATAATACCTAGGTATTTAAATTGCTCATAAATATAAATGGTGTTTCTACCTAGTTTAAATATGAACTGATTCCCATTACAGATCCAAAAGTTAAGATTTATAGGTTACTGCATTTGTATGGGAAAATATGAACGAGTTTTCTGAGTTATACTGCACAACGACAGGAGTGCAGTATAGCTCAGAAAAAACGAGTTCATATTTTCCCATACAAATGCAGTTACCTTTTTATTATATACTCATTTTGCTTTTCTACCTAAGGCTGAATAATAAAAAGAACACACTACAAGAAACAAAGTAACTGAATTTCTGCTATATTCTAAAGTAAATACACAACCGAAGTTAAACCAATACACAGTAACAGTATTCATGCGCACATGGCACCGCCCAGTGACCTTTGAACTTGGTAGAGTACCGCGCGCTCAGTGATTGGTTTCAGAAAGAAATCTCATTTTGGTCTATTTAAAATTGAAATTTTGAGTCTTATTGTGAATGACTGCGCCTTGGAACAACATTCCCAGTTGATCTCGAATGGAGGGATTTCGTTTTTCTGTCGATTCAACTAAATTCTGCTCTTTTAGTTGTGGTCAACTTGCGTTATTAGCTGGGTCTATTACGTACAATGTACATGTAGCTAGAGGGACTGGCCTCGACAGCAAGCTAGCTTACACATGTGTTACTGTCCTGCCATTGATAGTTTGGAATCATAAGGTGGACAAAATATAAAATTCTTTGAATTGAAATTCTCAAGAAGATGCAGGATTAAATATTTTTGTTAGGGAATGTCATATTCATTTCGTTTTTTGGAGCGCAGTAAATTCTCCTTTGGAATGTGATTGCTGTTGGAAATGTAGTCTAGATTGCAGTGCAATTTCGTGCCGTGGATCAGAAAGTACATTTTGAAGAAATTCAAGATGCAGAAAAGTAAGTACATTTATTGCCATTCTTACTACCACCTATAGATGACATATTTATATGTACTGTCACTATAAATCCAAACAATTTCTCCAAAAACAAAAAAAAAAAAAAAAAAAAAAAATGGCAAAGCGGGTGGGGTGTGAGAGCCCATTTCGTCAGCGAAAAATAAGGCTTCTTCGTTATCGTGGCTTCTTGGCTCCGAGGCACTTGCTTTTATACCAAAACCCGCCTTCTTTAGTTGTATTTTTTCGAATTTAGTGCTTGGACTGACTTGTAAAATTGGCAGTCTCTGAGAGAAACGGAATATCATTTGGTCATAAAATGCCTTTTTAAGCTATTGTTTTTATAGACTCTAGAGAGCACGGTTCATAGTCTGAACCATCGGTTAAATAAGTGTTTAAATGATCAGAAAGATATTTTCAATGCTGAATGCCTCACGTTTGTTGTCATAAAGCCACCGCTGTACATTGTGAATATCACGTTCAGTCACTAGCTTGGTTGAAAGATTATTTTGTGACTCAATGAATTCATCTACATCGTCAGCTTTATCATCTCTACTCTCAAACAGCTTGTTTAGTTCATTCACAGACAAATCTAATAAAGCACAAGCTCCGGTGTCTGCTACATTTGCGTACATTGTTTGTTTACAATAAAAAGTAGTTCCTAACACGCGATACTATTTTTAGACACACGTGTCGTGCAGTATGGAACCGTGCAGTATGGAGAAATACTGCACGATTCTGACAATGCAAAGTTAATGGAGAAAAACTGAGTATATAATAATGTTGGTTTTGTTAAATTGACATTTAGTTTCCAAATTTTAATGTACTCAAAGAAAACTTTGAAGTATTCTTGGAAAACCCTGCATCAGTTCCGATATTACAGTGTGATCCGCATATAGGAAAATCAACAGTTTAAAGTTCATTTCAGTTTCATAACCTTGTTTTATCGCAATTCCTGTAGAATCATTTTCTCCCAGAAAACACTCCATATCGTTCAGAAAGAGTGAAAATACTATTGGCTATAGATTTTCACCTTGCATAACTGTGCAAAGAATTTGAAAAAAACGACTGTTTTTCAACAAACATCACACAGGATTTGATATGTTGATATAAATTGAGAAGAATTCTAAAAGACTTGTCATTTGTATTGTTTTGCAGCAACTTTCTCCACAGACATGACCGCCAATCTGAACCAAAAGCTTTTCTAAACTCAACAAAGGAGCAAAATAATTTTTTTCTGTTTGTGTTTCAAGATTTCTGACAATACGTGTTACCAATTATTCAAACGAGATTTAAACTTTGAAAATTACTTGAAAAACTTGAGAAAGAAATGTCTATTTGCCATTGCTAACATTTAGAACTAGTAGTAGAGTCAGGACATACTAAGACAAGAAAGAAAATGTACCGTGTGTGGTAGGGACGACCGATTTTCCGGACGAAATCTATGTTTCACTTAGTGGGTCTGGATAATCGATTGTTTACTGTAGATATATATATATATATATATATATATATATATATATATATATATATATATATACACACACACACACACATATATATATATATATATATATATATATATATATATATATATATATATATATATATATATACGTGAATGTGACTTTCAATAACTCGATTGTGCATAGTAAATTAGCCTGCTTCCTTTAAGTTAATTCCATTTTGGATTTAGCGACTTTCTTGGAATCGTATCAATAAACAAATTTCGAAATATCGTTTGGCGATGCGAGACGTTAAGATAAAGTTGATTGGTAATGAAACACATACTAGATTTGCAAAATCTGTGTCAGCTGCTTTCCGGAAAATGGCTGGCATGGCTGAAATCTCCTGATCTCAAATACTTGTACACGTTAACAAAAGCGTTTTTTTTAATAGCATAAGTATTTCAGCACATGGCACATTGTTATTTCTGTATTCATAAGCCTTATATACACAGTATATAATGGTATATTTAAATTTAATAATTTTGGAGACGCTCGCTTGAATTGTCAACTCTTTGTTTTCTCTTCATAGCCTGGACTTTTCGTAATAACTATTACGACGTCGGCTATATCGTCGTCATTATAAATTCGCTGTCTCTAATACCTTAAAAATGTTAACAAGCAGATACTTTCTATCCTCAAGTGCAGAGGTATCTAGTTACACTTCTAATGCATGAAAATGTTTTGATTAACATAACAGCGTAACCCATTTGGCAAGGTGATGACAGTAGAACATGATACAGCCTGCCCGGTTTGAGTCGACTGAATTACTTTTGTCATATGACTTTATATACACAGACTATAAAGGTATATTTAAATTTTATGTTTTTGAGGGGAGGGGGAGGGCAATGACGGGAGGGGAGAGGAGGTGGAGGGGAAAGGAGGGGAGAGGAGGGACGGGTGGGGAGAAAAGGGGACGGGATGAGAGGGAAGGGGAGTGGAGGGTAGCGGAGGAGAGGGGAGTGGACGAGAGGGGAGGGGAGTTGGGTTCAAGAGAGACAGGTTGGCGATGAGTATCTGATAAAATCTGGTAACGGTGTCTACTTAGTCTGAGATCATCTTCTCGTTATTCCAGAAGAAACAATCACAGATAATTCTCAATGTTAAAGGTTTTCACATAAATACTTACATACATACAGGAATACGTAATGAATTGGTTAATTGAATAGTTGGTTAAATAGCAACTAGCTCTATTCGCAAGTCATATACTAAACATATGCAACCATTCTTTTAATAGCAGCATGTGACGGCAATTAAACAGATTAAATTTAATGAACATTTTAAAATGCTGTATAATCCTAATTCCATGCATTCATTGCTAACGAGTGATTACATTATAGATACACTCCACCTTAAATGTGCAGTTGTAGATCTTAAAAGACTTTATTTGAATGTTATATTTAACTTTCAGCGAATATGAAGCACCAAGAGCCAAACTATAGACTATTTGCTTTTGAATGGCCTTTTACAATATGAAATCACTATGTGTAAATTGAGAAAACCCTTCTTGAAACGAGAGATTTGCATATATCCTTTTCTTGTTTACTGCAAACAAAACCGTATATGCCACGGAAAGGGTACACAGCGATAATTCTATAAGGTTTGAATAGGATACGATGGTATGCCATGAAAGAAATGTCGTCATGATTGAGTGACTTTACGATAAATGATCGTTTTCTCTTTACTTTATGTTTTGCGGAAATTCCAATAAGTAGCATGCCTTCTAATTTACACAGAAAAAGAGGGTGGGAAATTTTCTAATGCATGTGTTGAATTATCAATACCAAAATACGATACCAGAACATCGACGGTAATAATAGAGGAAAACATATATAGGCAAGTAAGAGGACTTCAGAAGAGAATTCCATACTGTGAATGCTCAGGATATAATAACTATAACAACACTGCAATAATAATAATAATAATAATAATAATAATAATAATAATAATAATAATGATAAAGATAATCCTTATTATTATTAAGTTTGTACACGTTCGTACTTAGGTATGTATGTATGTGTGTACTTTAGTATGCATGTATGGCTGGATAGATGAAAGGATGGATGAGTGCATATGATTTGAGGTTCACTTTGAATTTACGCCACGGTCTTAAAATTTTGCTCCACCTTGGGTGAATGGCAAGAGTAGAGGGGAGGGTAGATGATGGGAGGGGAGGAGTGGGGATGGCAGTGGAGGGAAGGGGGAGGGGAGAAGTGTAATTGTTTAGCTTCCTCCAAAGATAGTGAAGACAAAAATCAGAATAATGTATTTCTTTAAATCTGAATATTCTTTGACAGTCTGAGTTACTTTACTTACAGTAATAAAAATATTGAAAGAATGTCTGATCTTCAGATATTGGGAAAACATTACATGTTTTCTCACTCTATTTAAATGGATGTGTATAGTCTTCAATTAGTAGCGATGCAGTGAAGGACCAGTGGCGATAATCTAAACGAGAGAGAGAGAGTCTTTCAAAAATGCATCACTACCCATCTCATTGGGAACTTGACAGAGATGAAAAAGAAATTATTTTTCTTTATCACCTTAACACCAGGACATAGGATTTAACTGAGCACACTTGCATAAAGCATCACGTGCGAGAAGGGTCAAAGGTCTGTAGCAGGAAAGACTTTTAGATGTATTGAGCGAGAGAGGAAGACATAGAGAGAGGGGGGTAGATTTAAACTTTATGCCATTTGCATGTGACTAATGTGTGCACAACACCCTGAATATGAGACATATCTAGGTTCAAGATCATATGTTTGACGATTTGAAAGACGAGAGATACATAAGTTATATGTTGCTCTGGCTTGATAAGAGCAATCAACTGTAAATATCGTGCTTTGGTTCGAAAACATAAGTTGGAAACTAATCAATCACAACTATTTATATACCAAAACAAAATGAATTATAAACAACATAAGTGCATGTATATTGTTGGTATTATTGCCAGTCCTCCCATTATACTCTCTCTCTCTCTCTCTCTCTCTCTCTCTCTCTCTCTCTCTCTCTCTCTCTCTCTCTCTCTCTCTCTCTCTGTCTTTCTCTGCTGCTTGGTCAGCCAGCATGTCAGTTTAACTCCAGCTCTCTCTCTTTCTCTCTCTATCGAAGGACATGGGTTCATCTAGGTATCTATCAGCTCAACAATTACTTGTTCTCTCTATGTGGTTCTTTCGCATTCTTTCTTAATCTTTCTCTCTTTCTCTCTCTCTCTCTCTCTCAGGACTTGTGTTCCTCTAGGTTACTGCAAATTTATTCATTATTTGTTCTCTCTCTCTCGACCTGCTCATGTCAATGTGTTGGATTACAATAAATCTTAGACACCTAAAGTTTATTGATTTGAATGGTATGATCTCAGGTAAATGCAGAAATATTTAGAAATATTATCGTAGTCATTCATGTTTTAAAGGAAATGGAGAGATACGGGAAAGGAAAATGAGTTCTCTTATGTCAGTTCCGTCATCCGTATTTCATGAAATTTGCCATAAATTCTTTACGTATTTACTTCCTGTTCGTTCGTCTGTCATTGTGTCTATTGCTTTACTACCTGCATGACTGTCTTTCTGTCTGTCCATCAGTTCGCCGTTCACTCCCTCATCATGCATATATTTGTTATATCGTTCGAGGATGCAGTGGTGGACAAGTTGTTACCGTACTGGACTAGCAATTAGAAGGCTTCAGGTTCGAATCTTGTGCAAACCCACCGTTGTGTGTCTCTGGGGAAGAAACTTTTCTCCAATTGCGTCTGCATGCTATAACCTTCCATGTATTTATGAGCCGTTGAACACCAAACGAAACTCATTTGTTCATTTCTCTACAGATTAGACTTTTAGAGGACGTAGCATAAACTCAAGTGTAAGTAAAAGGTCGATCAATTTACTGCAAATCGCGTAATCTTTCGAAATGGCTTCCATGAAGTGTTATTCAGGGTAAACACTATTTCTCGATCCGTCTTTCAAATCGTCAAACATATGACCTTGAGCCTAAACATGTCTCATATTCAGGGTGCTGTGCACACATTAGTCGCATGCAAATGGCATGAAGGTTTAATCTACCTCCCACCCTCTCTCTGTATCCCTCTCTCTTTCAACTACATCTAAACTTATTTCCTGCTACAGACCTTCGACCCTTCTCGTACGTGGTACTTTATGCAAGTGTGATTAGTTAAAACTTACGTCCTGGTGTTAAGGTGATAATGAAAAACAATTTTCTTTACATCTCTGTAAAGTTCCCAATGAGATGGGTTTTAATGCATTTTGGAAAGACTGACTCTCTCTCTCTCTCTCTCTCTCTCTCTCTCTCTTTTAGATTATCGGCACTGATCCTTCACTGCATCGCTACTAATTGAAGACCATACACATACGTTTAAATGGAGAGAGAATACATGTCATGTTTACCAAAACTCTGAAGAGCAGACATTCTTTCAATACATTTATTACTGTATGTAGATTTTACTTAGCACACTTGCAATATGTCCAAAGAAAACCACCACGTACGAGCTGGGTCGAAGTTATGGAGTAGAAAATAATTGAAGATTTAGGTTAGTTGATAGAGAGAGAGAGAGAGAGAGAGAGAGAGAGAGAGAGAGAGAGAGAGAGAGAGAGAGAGAGAGAGAGAGAGAGAGATGGAGAGTCTGATTGGTGTCTCCAGATACTCTGTGATCTTGGATTACGTGGCCATGTACCTCCTTTCCTTCTAGTTATTGTAAGACCGCGAGTTTTGTATTCATTTATCTTTATTTTCTGGGATTGTTTGACAACCTTGTGTATTTACGGATATATAAAGGAATGGAAATGTAGTGTTTTCATTTGGATTTATAAGTCGGCTGATTTGAAGCAGAAAAAATTGACGGTATATATCTGTTAACATAATACAACTCTGTTCTCTAATTTTTAGTTTACATTGGTGTCTGAAATTATCACAGGAACAGTGTGGTGAAATGAAACGAACAGGTAGATACATATTTATGTTACCTCTCCTTTCTTTTAACATGGTATACTTAAATAAATGCTCTTATCGAGATTGATTCGGTGTTTTAGTCTGAGCAACACAAGTAAGTTCTTTTGTGCAGATATTATTGTGTCCATATGAATAGATCGACATAGATAATTATATTGTTCAAAAATAGGGTCCGTAAACGATGAATATTATTGTATATGCACCAAAGAACTTTCCTCACTTCCGGACCGTGGACATGTACTTCCTCAATCCAGGACCGTGAATAGTTCATGAGTTGTTCTTTCCTTAGTTAAGCATCATGAATAGTTTTGACTTGTATTTGGCTCAAATCGGGACCATGGATAGTTAAAGAGTTATACTTTCCTCAAATAAGGACCATAGATAGTTCATGAGTTGTACTTTCCTCAATTCAGGACTACGGATAGTTCGTGAGTTGTGCTTTTCTCAGTTTATAACCATGGCTATTTCATTAGTTGTACTTGTCGTTGTAAAAGTTACCTCTTTGCACACCTTAACACACACACTTCACAGTCAGATTGCAAAGTGTATACATCCCAGATAGCCTCTATGTTAGAGAAATTGGGGATAGTTGCACAAAACTATTATATCCCAAATATTGCTAATTTGCCGTAGTGTGTGCACAAAATATGTGTACTCCTTCTGTTGTATATCCAAGATAGAGAAATAGTTTTTATCAAAAGATAGTAAATCATGCTTCAATGAGATCAGATCAAGCTGAAATTAAATCACCTTCGACCCCTGTGATTAGCAATAAAACTAGAGCATGCTCCGTTATATAAGATTATACGCGCACTGTTCCTGTGGATATTCCAAAATAGATTCGTGGGTCTCTGTATTTACATCATTACTTTGTAAGAATCAAAATAACAACGGCCATACTCTCATCGCATTATCTAGCAGGGATAAGTGCGTGAAAATATTAAGGGCACATCGATTTATATTCGATTGCTTTTATGGCATTATACCAAAGGATCTCGTTATGGACCATGTCAATGGTGATAAGTTCGATAACAGAATAGCCAATCTTGAAGCAACTATGCGCCAAGTAAATAATTTGAAAGGCGACGCTGGCATGCACAAAAATAAAGCAAGGTCAGTAAGAGCAACCAACATCAAAACAGGCGACCAGTAAATATTTATTTTTGTGTACCAGGCTCAGAACACGCTTGGAACTAACCGACGTTCTATCTTGTTTTGTTGCTGTGGTACAATAACTAAATCTTGTTCGCCAATTCGCGATTGCTGGTACTCGTTCAGCTTCGTCTAAACCGTATACTGCTTTCAGAATTCTGAAATATCTTTTATGATGTAATTTGTTTTGCCTAGGCCAGACCTAGCTCATCAAACATATCAGGCGCTGGCACATCATGCACTAGCTCTAAGATATATTTTCCTTTGTTTCGAAAGTGATTTGTGCACGTGTACTAATGTCGTCGCCTAAAATAAATCTTTTCTGATCATATCCAGATAGTTCAATATTATTTAGCAAAACATGATGCAATACGTGGGTCTCTGACCTGATCGTGTTCATTGTCGCATACTGTGTTTCGCCAAATAACGCAGCAAAGTAATCATCACGCGTGTTACATTTTCTACGGCACATATCCTTACGCCCTTGGCTCGTTTGCAGCTTTCATCATTAAGTTCAAGCAAGTACATTTTAGATCGCAGTGCAATTACTTCTTTGATTTCAGCAACTTGCTCTTCTTTGAATTTTCTAACAACTTTTTTGTTAGTATCTTTTTACAATTTCTTGAGCCTCTCATCATCCTATGGATAATCTGAATGGTGAAAGTGTGTTCTCATGTCCTAGTACACATCATATGTCCTGATCTTATAACACAGCGAGTCTGTAGCTGTAAGCATTTGCTTGGCCGAGGCACCATATTTCGTCTTAAAAGTACCGTAGTGAAAGTTATACATTTGATGCATTGACAGTTCTAGTACGGAATAACCGATATAGATAGGCTTGTTTAGTTTTACTTAAGATTTTTTTCTGTGAATAGCAACTAGGATCTCATCAAATATCTTCATGGTGACAAAAGCTGGGTCGGCCACTAGCTTGTCGCGTCTGGTTACATCATTGACAAGCTCGACAGTTACTCTGCGTCTGACATTTTTCATGCACTTGCCAAAGACTTGGTTGTTCATCAGCTTGAAAAATCGTTCTCAAAATCACTTTGTGTTGCGGTTCTCATTGCCGTGTTGCAATCAAAGTAAGGTTCTAGCTACGCATCTTGTTTGAAGCGTAGGAATCTGTGTGCCTGAATCGAATTCAGTCCTAAGTCTAGGCACTGCGGCAGGTTTTTGTAGTAGCGGCGCTTGTCACGAAGCTTGGTATCAACCTTGGTACATTGAAATTGCAAACTCCTAGTTTTTCTTATAGTTCCAGAGAGTAAGCACTCAACACAGAATTTTCAACGGTCATGCTCTCAGGTGCCAAAATATAATCATTGTGTTCATCATGCAGTTTAAAAAAAAATACTCGAGATCTACTTCAAGAATGTACCCAATACCATCATCGATGCGTAATAATTTTCAGTAAAATATTCTGGAGAAATCCAGTTGAAATTGCTAGGTATTATACTTCGTTTTCTTTTTCTAGATCAAAGCCAGGTAGATATTTCTTAATATCTACAGAATGTCTTTGTGTGATTACTGAGATACCATCTCTGTTACCTTTTCTCAAAGAAATTGTGCATATCAACATCTGTAAGTAGCTCCACATTAACTTAAGAAATCTTGAGAGATGCATTCCAGGAAAAAGTCAAGACAAAAGTAGTATGCGGCAGGATCTAGTTTGTAAGATGACAAGCATAGATCTGGAAGATGTCAGGAAGTAACATCACGTCCGTCTTTACGGAAAGGTCATAATAGTCGCCCATATTTTTCGTGTTAAATTTAGACCAAACGTTTTTGGCTTGGCAGATGACTGTACAAATCTTCTTTTGCTGGCAGCTCAGTTTCAATTTTTCCCATGATGACATATAATCCCTTTGACGGTTACAATATCAAGTTTGTCATGAAACTTTTATGCAGAATATTTGAAAACGTCTGTTAAATTATCATCAGCTGATTTTCTCCCTTCCTCTTTCCTTTTTACATTTAACTTGTGCTTACTTTAAAGAAATAATGTAGTTATTCATAATCCATTTCCAATTATATGAAAAAAGATTTGACTGAGTTTGTTCTGATTTATGTTGGTATTGCGATCGGGAAATTATCAATAAGTACATAATTTTGGGGACACAGTAGTAGTTTGTACGAGCTAATTATCCGAATAATCAGCGTTCCGATAATGAACACGTGTGCGCGTGCGTGTGTGTGTGACGGTGTCAGTTCGTTGTAACGCGTTATGGCGACAGTAGCATTAGGGTCACACAATTTGTGTCACCCTAATGTTAGCTATCATTCTGTATATTACTTCGCTGACTGATTCACATAAAGAATTCCATACATGTATTATAACACGACCGATATAAAGTATTTAAAAAATGTGAGATGTGTATGTGTTTATGAAACAATGTTATGTAAAAATTGCACCGTGTGTTTCCTCATCGTCAGTGAATAACCATTAAGGAGACTTTTTCAATAATGATTCCTATTTTTTGAAACTTAATTAATATTTTAAGAAAATATATTGAGTTGATTTAAAATAAAAAGCCACACTTTTATGACTTTTCTCTCAGATACAATTCATTGTCATTGTCGACACAGAACTCACGCAACTTTTCGAAACGGAGTGGAAGAAACGGTCCTAATAACATGAAATATATTTATTATATAATTAATGAATAACACGTATAAATTAGACCTTAATGAAGCTTATACCACGCCAATTATATATATATATATATATATATATATATATATATATATATATATATATATATATGATAATTTCAAATACATTTTGTTCAAGTATAACACATAACAAAGATTTTACTTTTTAGTTTATTTTTGCAATAACCCTTTCAGCTCTCTTCGTAAAAGCTTTCATCCGTTTAACACTGTGACCTAGTAAGTACCGTTGCATGGCATTTATCTTATTGCTTTAAGAAATAACTTTGTTTGTGGTGTATTTTACTCATGAGATCGCTGACATGCAAGAATTGCTTTTGAAATATGACGTTTTTTTTTACCGACTACATAGCTATGGGAATACATCTTACTCGTTTGGGGAACATTTATAAAGAGTTAAAAATGACAGCATTATACATTTTTTGTTTTTTGTTTTTGCTGTTTAAACATGAGTTCGCCAAAGTAAATTAAGGCATATATGGACTAAGACTTAATTGGAAATTGAGTCGACGATCAAGTGATGATAGAAAATCTAGCTGGGATCTCGTAGCGTTAGAAGGGTATATCTATGGCAAGCCATTAGGGCCATAAGGTAGAAAGTTTTCACAATCTCTCGCTCTCTCATTTTTAGTAAGATACACAATAACTTATACATGGTGTAGACAAAAATGAATTCTGTTGAATTTGGCAATGCTTATATTCATTAATGTTGTTTATCCTTTCCAAAACATTGACTCAGCTTTTTAAATAAGTCCGTTAAAGGTTATATAACCTCATTTTGACGTCTTAAAAAATAACACATTCACATTGAAGAAGATGTAAGGATCATAATAAGCAATGTTGTTTATATTGTGGCTCAAATCTTGATTTTTTCTTTCCATAAACAAAAGCTTCTGGGTCTTGGGCATTCGTCTCCAGTGCATCTTCAACATACAGGTGACTATCCCCTGGAACCACCTCTGGTTCTCAAAGAACAAGAGAAAGTAAGGTAAAATTATCCCTAGATACACTTTGCTCCAGGTTATAAAGAGGCACGTTTTCTTAAAGTTATTTTTTCTTCTTCTAGGAATGGGCACTTTTTGAACTAAGGCATTTGTGCGAACCGAGGACTTACTGCAGATAATAACAATCAGATTATAACACGACTCTAGATGTAATGTGTTGTCTGATTGTTTACAAATTTGTTTCAAAAACATAGATTTTTTGACAGTTTAAGAACAGGACCCGGAGTCCATGGAATTTTGAATTTATGCCATTAAAATTAGGATTTTTTTGTTGGGGGTGATCTTAATGTAAGAATTATTGAAATTGTATAATAATAGCAATTATTAAATACCCAGCCAGTGCTTGAAATAGAAGATGGTCTGACGCTCGTGACCCCTATAAATCTAGATCAGGCACATCCTATATTTAAAGTGAGTTGCGTCTTAGATTTGCAAACAATTATTGTTAAATTTTCCAGACAAAACCTTGGTCGGGAAGACGAAATGCTGCGTTTTAGTGTTCAGATTCTTGAAAGATATATTCAGCCACATGATGGGGTTCTATTTGTTGGTCCTTCACCCTTAATGAAGATCGTCTTCTTACTTGCATTGCAAGCTATACACTTTGTGCACAAAGTGAAGCACGTGACCTATGCAAGGAGAACAATATTATTTATGTTCTGCGTATTGTGTTAAAATTAAAAGTTTTCTGTATTTATTCCCTAAATATGAAGACAAATAACTAATTGTACAATTATGAAAAGAATCCATCCCTTCCAAATTAAACATTTAAATCAGAAATATTGATGGAATAAAGTAGAAAAAAAAAAGAAAAAAAGGAGCTTTATGCTTTGTGTTTACTAATCTTTCAACTAAAACTAAAGTCACTTAAAATCTTTTGATAGATGCAAATAATTTCACTCGATACATTTCAAAAGCCAAAGATATGCGGGCATTGTTCCAAAATTACTCTCCGTAGGGGAGCATTATAAATCATATTTGAAACAATATCTTTATCAGTTCAATCTACGATGAATACAAGTAATGTTCCCCACTGTCAGTAAACAATACCACTGTATTCCGTTTGGCAAGTTTTGTTTTGTTTCAAACTCTGTTAAGCTTTATAAAAAAATATTGACTGCATTTAAAAGACAAGATATGTTACATGTATGATATCTATTCTGGGGTAAATAATGTCGCGTACACGAAAAGAGATCCTTTATGCTTTGTGCTCGATAAACTTTCAACAAAAGTCACTTAAAATCATTTTGATAGATAAAGAACAGTTTCACCTTATACATTCTAAAAGACAAAACTATGTGGGCATTGTTTCAAAATTAGGGGAGCATTTTAAATCATATGTGAAACTATATCTTTATGAGTTCAAACTGCGAGGAATACAAGTAAAGCTTCGCCACAAACATTAAACAATACTAGTGTATTCCATTCGCCAAGTTATGTTTTGTTTGAATCTGTGTTAAGCTATATGGAAAATATGCACCGCATTTACAAGTCAAGATACGTTACATATAGGATAATAGTTTGGTGGCATAATCAGAAAGGGATCTCTAAGTAGGGGATACAGTCTTGCTAGATACAATTACTTCCCGAGGATAAGCTCTAATGTGTGGGATCATTGGAATCATGGCTTACAGTTGTCCGTTTATTCATTCTGTTTTGTACTGTATTTAACCGCTTCCAACTTTCATCTGAACAGCAAAAAATCACTAAAACAAAGTAATACGGTTTTTCCCGACTTGCTTCCACAATTCGATTTCTTACCGTCTAAAAGCCGGTTTTACAACTTCTGGCGTAATGATATCTTTTGTAGACCTAGACAGTGTTTAAAAATTAGTGCCGTGGAAGTTTTGTTCTCTGCAAGCACTGCACCCTTAACATTTCCCGCTTTGTTTCTTATCCTTAAATGCACGTGGCCGTAGACTGCTTGTCTGAACAATGGTTTCCTACTAAGAAATACCGCTCTGTCGTCATTGACTGAAGCTGATAGAGTTACATTATAAATTATAGAACTGCAATTTTAGCGTACTCAAATAAATATTGATATATATATAGCTAGAGTATGTCAGTCTTTTTCCAGGTACGTAAGAGTATAAAATATGTTTGATCCATCTAAATTTATCCATTTTTCCTGAATGCATGACCTGTGCATCCAAAGATAAAATAAGGATTACTGGACCACGACCAATTTTCGTCACTTTTTCGGAAGTATTTTGAATTTATTCTGAAATAATACCGAATCTGGCCATGGCAAAACGTTGCACGAAAATAGCTTCTTTCTATTATTGTTTTCCCTAGTATCGTTTAAAACAAACATAACTTACCTCGTTACTGGGGAGCATTTAATAAGTCGGTGTTTCTGTTAATAATTTGATCGCCACATTACAAATCGTCGCCACCACTTAAATATTCGACTTTCAGGTTAAATTAAACTATTTTAATTCTGACAATTGTCTTGTTGTTGTCAAAATCACTTATTCTCTTAGCTATTTGTGATGTGGACTTCATTACGCGCATTTTGCAAGGCATTATTTACTCTAACATCGTTTTGAAGACGACATGGTCGCACCCATCAAGCATCACAAGTAATTGAAAGACAATTGAACACAACAACTGTATTAATACTTCCGTTGGACATAAATACACGTGCTATTATATATATGAATGTTAAAAGAACAATAACCAACAGTTTATTAACTGGATGTGGACTGAACAAAATAAAATACAGAAGAGAATAACCATCTACTGTTGATGGGATGTACTTTGCTGACAAGTAGTTCAATCGATAGATGAACGTAACAAGTCAGGCTTAGGGAATAACTGATAGACTTTGCAATTAAAAGAACTTGTTCTTCCTTGTATGATCCTATATGATCCGATAGTAAGAAAGGTGAAGATAACCAGGAAATATGGAATTCCAATTTTTTGAATGTTCACTACAATTCAAACTATCAATTACAAACCATTCCAACAGATCATAATTATTCTTGGCATACCAAACACTGAAATCTGAAGGTAGTATCATCTGCGTCTTCTGGAGTGATCTCACAGCAAACTTGATCGAACAAGTATGTACATACATCACATTGAATCCAGTTGACAGTGATGTTGGTATCTTCGCTGGTACGAGGATATGTGGATGTTGCTTCATGTCTCATTTGCTATATCTGATTTTCCTGTTTCTTGGCTTCACGATTCTTGTTTTTCTCCATACGCGCTATCCATATTTCTTAATTTCCTCTTTCTCTGCTACTCTTTTTCTACTCCTGTTCTTCTTTTCTTCGTGTATTTTTTTAGCCATTTTCATATGTTTCTTAATGTATTTTAGCAATTCATCTCCTGTTATAATTGTTATAATTCCAGCTTCAGTAACTCTTTTTGAAGTCAGTGGCTTGGCTGGAATAGGAAGGAATATATCTGCCAATTCCTCTGGTACAAACTCCTCAAGTACCAGTGAATTTCCTCCAAAATAACTCCTATAAGTTGTAAAAAGTAAATAATTTTTGTGTCGCGTTGCTGAAGAGACTAACCGGTAGTCCTGGGCTACAAGGTTGTAAATCTTCTGCTAATTTCAGTTACTCGATTAGTTCTCTAGGACAACACCAGTAGTTATGGATGACAATATGTGTCTTATGGAAATTGAACATTATATTTTGGACACTACGGGCTTTTGGGACGTTAACACCGGCCTAAGTTTTGGGACGTTACGGGGCATATGGGACTGTAACATTATTAGTAGGTAATGCCCACCGTGGGAATCTTGACATCACAGATGTCAGAATAATATACATTTGTTTTGTTTATTTCAAATCATGGACAACTGCATGCTGTATATATTGTTTTTTTGTCTTTGAAGCTGTTCTCGGATTCAGACAAACAAAAATATTGCAGCAAGTGGCAGGCAAGAAGAACATTCAGGTCCAGAAATGTCTAATCTACTGGAATATATCAAATTTTTTTACTTTAACATCTTATATGTCGCGGGAAGGAACTTGTCTAGACCAAAATATAATTTAAAAGAAACTTTATTATCTTCAGCGCCGTAATATGGAGCATAATAATTTCTTGATACAATTATATATCAGCGTGTAAAATTGTCATACATTTTATGTTAAACTTACTGTCTGAAACAATTGAGAAAAGGTCATCAAATATAAGTAGGTAAGTAATGAGAGTGGGAACACAAGATACAATTTAAACATTGTACGAAATTGTTGGCCTTGACTGTCAACCATGCACAACTAATAAAATACAACAAAGATACACTGATTAATTCACGATAACACACTCCTATTACTTAACTAGTCTGTACACACCCAAAATATCATGTTATTGAAACTTTACTTTTAGAATAATTACAGTGTCATTAAATGACTTATATAGCTCCGTACAACACTCCACTGCCGGAAACACTTATTTAAAAAGCTAGAATAATAATAGAACACTCGCCTATCGAAAACAATCATTTTGAAAAGAAAACAATACTATCGATTCCATCTTTCTCTCCCCCTCTCTTTTCCTCCTCTATGTCTCTCTGTCTCTCTGTCTTTCTGTCTGTCTGTCTGTCTGTCTCTCTCTCACACAGCGAATTTTCTGATCATTGCAGCAATAGGTTTGTTTGCTGGCGTAATATTCGAATTCCGATACTTGCTTTTGAAACAATTCGCCCTAAGTAAACGTACAATTGATCAGAGATACTAAATGCACGAGACACCACCCTCAAAACTGACAAAAATGTTTCATTGCGAATGCATAATGTCGGAACACAAAGTTCTAAAGCATCTTTACCAGTATATGTAGCGTATGCCTTCAAATGAAAGATCTTGATGTTATAAAATTGAAACCGTTGAGAGCAAACCCTTATATTCAAAGTAAAGGTAGTCTCGCTCGTCAATATGTCCCCTACCAAATTAAACTGAACTTCTCAATGTACCATTACTAATTTATATTCGATATGAGTTACTCAAAGTATAGCTCTACAAAGGTCTTTTTCTGACTCTTCTTGTTATCAATACATAATACAAACATGAGAATACGCATTTATGGCTCTTATGTCTGGTGCATTAACTAATGTGAGAATTCTACTTAAGCTTACTTCCATTTCAGAAGGTTAATAATTCAAAAGGCCCGTACTTTCCTTAATAAAAAACCATAATCATGTGAATTTGTATTACCCTTCTCAGTTGATGTAGGTGCCAACAAGTGCACATGTTTAGGAAATATTGCTGACATATCACAATAAGTTTACATGCAGCTGGAGAAATTAAATCCAAAATATTCGCCTACCTTCCTACACATCAACTTACACGTATTTACCAATTACACACATCTGTAAATTTGCCTACTATACCCATAATTCCAATCATCTACCCATCCGCACATCTAACCTTCCATGTATCGTCCATGCACGCATGCATCTATCAAAACCTACATCCTTTAGTACTCTAATACCTACATAACTAAGCACTTACGTATACACTAAAAAACTTAGGTACGGAATAATAATAATAATAATAATAATAATAATGATAATAATAATAATAATAATAAATAATTACAATACGGATTATTGTTATTATTATTACTATTATTATTATTATTATTATCATTATTATTATTATCGCTGTTGTTGTTGTTGCAGTCTGATTTTTATTATAATTCCCTGAGCATTTGCAGTATCGAGTTCTCTACTGAATTCTTCTTACTCGCCTGTATATGTGTTCGACTATTATTACATCCAATGTTCTGGTGCCGTATCGTGGTATTGACAATTCAACACATGCATTTGAAAAGTGTCTACTGTCCATTTAGAATAAAAACTCAGGTATTCCTTTATGTCATTCGCACGTGACTAACATGTGCACAACATCCTGAATATGAGGCAGATCTAGGCTCAAGGTCAACTTTAGGATGATTTGAAAGAGGGATCGATATATATTATTTACGCTGCATAACACTTCATGGAAGTCAATTCGAAAGTGTGTACGATTTGCAGTTAATTGACCGACTTTTTCCTTACAGTTGAGTTGACATAGTGTCCTCCAAAAATCTAAAGCTAACCTGCAGGGGTATGAAAAATTCGTTTGGTTTGGTGTGTATCGGCACATAAACACATGAAAGTTTATATCGTGCCGAAGAGATTTTAGTGAAGTTTCTTTCCCAGAGACACAGCAAGGTGGGTCTGGTCAAGATTCGAACCTGATGCCTTCTGATTGTGAGCCCAGCACGGTAGCCACTTGGCCACTACGGTTTATTAGAAACATAGACCAAATGTATGCATGTAAGGGAGAGAAGGGTGGACGGTCGGACAGACAGAAAGACAGTCATGCAGGCATTTAAGCATATAGGCACAAGGACAGATGAACAGTTAATATTACAATTCAAGAGATACGAAAGAAGGAACAGACGTAAGATAACTCATTTTCTTCACCTGTATTTCTCCTTTTAGACGTCAATAGTGACGATAATTTTCCCAAATGTTTCTGCATGGACCTGAGTTCAGACGATTGAAATCTGTGATATTTAACTGCATGAAATTCATGGTAATCCAATACAGTGACACGAAGATGACCAGAGAGAGAGAGAGAGAGAGAGAGAGAGAGAGAGAGAGAGAGAGAGAGGCGGGGGAGGGGGGACAGAGAGGGGGTGGAAGGACTGACCTTAAGATCAACAATGTACGTGCACCTATGTTGTTTATATTTCATTTGTGTTGGTAAAAAAGCACGATATAGAAAGTTGTGATTGCTTAATTTCCAACTTATGTTTTCAAACAAAAGCCCGATCTTCAAAGTTAATTGCTCCTATAGAGCCAGAGGAACATATAAAAAAATATTTCTTGTTAGTGCTTGAGACTAGACACAGATCTAAGTTATCTAGGAAGTGTGACATCGTTTACCGGTCTCCATAATAACAAACCCCAGGCGACAAACAATGTATGAATGTATGAATTTCTTTTGCATAAAATGACCTGATGGTTGTACCTGGAATTTTTGACTGATACACCTGTATAAATGTACCAGGAAGATTTTGAAATTAAGAACGGGTGAGTCAATTCTCTACTTCTCAGTTGGTATGCAAATGAACTATTTCGTTCTAACCTAATATTAAATACATGCATTCAATGAGACTTTCGCAGTCTAAATCCCATACGAAACAATAATATAATTTAATCTTGTTTGCAAAAAAGCAGAATTCCAGTATAGCATTTCAAAATGAAATTATTTATAAATTTGTCTAGTATGCCCGATAAGACATCAGTGGGATCTTGGCACCACAAACTCATAAATAAAAAATCATAGAGGCCTTGAGATGGTTTAATATTGCTAATGATCTATTTTTGACCTTTATATAGGTTGAAAAAGCGAAAACAAAACACAGCATCAAAGAGATTACAGTATTTGCACCACGTAGAAATGCCAGCCCTACGCCCCCACCCCGACAAAAAAATAAAATATAAAACATTGTGTTCCTCTACGTTACTTGGTGTACTCCAAGTTCAAGGTTGTTATCCAGCTCAAATTCTGTACTCTCTCACACTGAGCGAATTTGCACGTATTAGTGGTAAAAAAAAACCAGTTTGTTTGAATTACATCTATGTATCCTATTCTTCCCAGTTTATCATCAATAACTAAATATATTTAGATCATATCCACACTCGTTAAGTCTTTATACTATTTTAAATTGCACTGTACTGCGACAAAATGACACAAGAAAAAAATAAACCCCAGATGTGGCAGATTAAATAAAACGCACAATGTTGCGATTTAAATAAAATTGGGACTTGTTTTATTGCCTCAAATTCTCTGTTTAGCGGAGATTAGTGGTTCGTCAACTATGTTGAAATCTTTTTGTGTGCACAGGAGGGCGATATATAATTAACACACTAAACCCTTATAACACTAGTCTTTTTTGTAATGTACACCTACTAACTGTGTTTGAAATCACATTTCTCCCTTTCTTTGTACTCCTGTTTTGGTTTTTCTTAATAGAAAATGAGAGGAATATATTAATTGACTCTCTTGCAGCTAGTGATATACAAGCCTATATCCATAAATTTCAAGCCATTGTTCATGTCAAAAATGCTGAAAATATGTACAATTTTACCATTAAAGTCCATGATATGCCACGTGATGACTCTGTTAAACTTCGTGAAGTAGATATTGTCTGTCAACTAAAGTTCAACTACCACATTTCTATGATCAGTCGGAAAGCAGCAAGATAGTTGAATGTCTTTGAATATATCAACTGCTATTTGTATATTAATACTAAGTTAATGGTTTATAAATACTTTACTAGGTCAAACTTTAATTAATGTCTCTCTATAGCAAGCAAAATTGTGGCAACATAGAGAAGAAAAACTAATACTGCATAAGACGCTAAACAGTTGGATTTTTATGATTTTAACAGCTCATATGATTATCAGTTTGAGAAAAGCCATTCTTCATACACTAGATATGTGTAGGTTAAGATACACGGCAGCCAAAGTATATAATTTACTTCACAAGAAAACATATTATTACTTGAATAATCTGGTCGCTTAAAAAAATGCAACTATAATTTCAGACATCAAAATTTGGTCGCAATACCAAAGGTACAGACTACAATGTTCAGTAAGCTTTCTTTAAAATGTGTGGCCTCCGAAGTCCGAAACAGCCTGCCCAACGAATCAATAACAATATAATAGTCTAGATAATTCAGCAGACTGTGTCGAATACGATAAGGGCATCAAAGTAAATCTGCTCTGTGTCGTTTTGTTTAGCGGCAAGTGGCAAGCAGCTTTGTGTTTATCAAGTTTTAATGAGTTTCGTTTACTTTAAATTCTGTTTCTTTGCTGATTGTTTTTTTTAATTTATTTTTACTCATTTATTTAGCATACATTTAAGGTTTTAGCACCCTCATTTATTGATATCTTAATTATTAATAAGTCCTTGGTGCACACATGTTACTTACAAAATTATCATATTTCTCATCTAAATTTTCATACATACGCCTTCTGTGATGTGTCATATATGTATCTCTGTTTTATTTATTTAAACAAATGTGTAGCTGCATGCTGTATATATTGCTGTTTGTCTTTTAAGCTGTTGTCGAGGGCAGACAGAAAATAAATATTGCAAAAAGTGGCCGTCAGAAGAAAATTTACTAGACCAAGACATATTTCAAAAGAAACTTTATTATCTTCAGCTCCGTAATATGCCGGTTAACAATTTCTTTATACAATTATATATCAGCTTGTAAAATTGTCATACATTTTATGTTAAACTTACTGTCTGAAACAAGTGAGAAAAGGACATCAAATATACTAGTAAGTAGGTAAGTAATGGGAGTGTTGGAACACAAGATACAATTTAAAAATTGTACGAAATTGTTGGCCTTGACTGTCAACCATGCACAAAAAAATGCAACACAGATGCACTGATTAATTTACAATAACACACTCTCATTACTTTACCAATTCTGTACGCACCCATACTATCGTGCTATTAAAACTTTACTTTTATTATAATAACAGTGCCAGTTAATTACTTAAATGGCTCCCTAAAACACTGATGTAGAAAAACAATACTCTCGACTACCGGGAACACTTTTTTAAATAAAAAAATAATACACCTGACTATCGAAACAAATCGCTCATGACCTTCCCGCTACGATCTCCGATTCGGTATATTGAAAACAAGGATAGAGCTAGTGAGCCAGACCTCGGCCTATATAACTATTACTAATTTACGCAACACTTATGTATACATATCTGTGATCATAACCATCCTTCAATCTGGCTCCCCCCCCCATACTAATAGTTTCACACAAAATTTCACATTAGGAGTACCATATCAAGTATGGTTTGTGATTATTCATCATTTACTGTTGAAACTATTTTTGTGGTAATTTTATTTGTTATCGTTTTAAGAGTAGTTGTTGAATCATCTGATAACTTCATATCTTGCATCTTTTTAATGAAGGACTCAACCTTCTCAACTTCATCATCTAAGTTTTGTTTAGTCTCTTTTATTTTGTTGATGATTATCGCAACCTCATCAAGTAGTTTATTGATTTTGGTTATCATGTCCATTATTTATTAATGTCACACAAAATTTATATAAAACCTAATTCCTTCCATACTTTGCTAAAGTCTTCTGGTTTTTCCTTATTAGGATTATACCCTATTGCAATGTATTAATTCCATCTGAACAATATCGTTTATCATCATAGTTACATAAACCAGATTTATTGACAATATATGTTTCAATCTTATTTTTATGAGATCTTAGTACTGTCATCTCATAATGTTTCCTAGATTCTTATAATGCTTCTTTATAATCATCAAATGTAACAACTTTATCAACCACATTTTTCTTAATATCTTTTTCTCTTTTCTTTATAACATCATTCTCCATCAAAAATGAATAAATTTTAGGTCTTAATCCAACAAACTCAACTATTGGAATAAAGTTAGTTTCATCTTTAAATTTACCAATTACTTTTTTATTATCATCGCAATGAAATCCAGAATCTTTTGGATAATCTGATAGATCAAACATATGACGATCATGATACATACATATCAGAATATAAATCCTCTGTGTATATCAAGCAACATATACTATCAGTATCAGTGAATAATAACTCTGCTGTTGGATATTTCTTTTTAAAGTAACCGTAATAAAAACTGTACATTACTATCTTTGAAAGATCAAGTATTGATTGTCCAACATAGACAGGTTATTTAGTTTCAAGTTCTTTTTTCTTTTTTTTACTGCAATTAAGTTTTCGTTAAATATTATCATACTAACAAATGTATCATCTGCAACAACTTTATTTCTTCTTTCCACATTATTAATTATTTCAATATTTACTCTTTTCCTAATGCTTTCCATCGTTTTGCCAAATACGCTGTTGTTCATTAATTTTAAACTTTTTTTCCTCAAAATCTGCTTTTTGAATCTGATGGTTTTTCTGTGTTAAATTGTATGTATTTTTCTAACCAAGGTTTCTGTTTATACTTTAAAACACGATG
Organism: Margaritifera margaritifera; assembly: GCA_029931535.1. Taxonomy (NCBI): domain Eukaryota; kingdom Metazoa; phylum Mollusca; class Bivalvia; order Unionida; family Margaritiferidae; genus Margaritifera; species Margaritifera margaritifera. The sequence goes on from JAQPZY010001469.1 coordinate 2,797,531, forward strand.
CACCTTGTTCAACACTAGACCATTATCAATTGATTGCTTTAACGCTGCAGCATAAATAACATAATTGTTTTTTGTCATGCAGGTTAGATACCAACTTTTCAACTTTAGTGTTTACTATTTCATACTGTTTTTTTTAGTTCACATTGCTCTGATGATAACATGTCATCACTAACTAACATTGATTCTGGTAAAAATGATAGTCGTTATGAGGTTCATATAATTCTTCAGGATAATCAACATCACGTTTAACGAGATAACCAACACCATTTGGTAACGGTTTGTTAATCTCCTTCAGAAACTTATCAGGTTCAATCCATTTGAAACCACCATATGGTAATGATTCAGACATCGCAGAACCATACAAATTTTTAGAATCAAAGTAACCAATGTTACGAGATGGTTTAGAAGGATCGTAGTTTTTCATGTATTTGTTGTTGGCAACAGCATGCTTTTTTGTTATTATTGATATACCACCACGAATTTCTTTCTCATTAAAGTCAAACATTTCAGGATCAGTTAATATCTCAAGTTTTACTCCTGTTAATTTTAACATTGCATCCCAACTTAATCCTGGTGCAGAATAGTACCAAACAGGATCGAGTTTATAATGTTTCAAACATGTTGCCCGAAAATCTTCAAATACATCAGCTAGCAACAAAACATCAGTTTTCAGAAAAAGATCATGATAATCACCAATATTTTTACAACAAAATTTATTCCAAATTAATTTTGGATATTTATATGCTTCATCAGTATATAACTTAATGACAAAAAAGAGTAAAAAATCAGATTTATTTGGCAATTGAGTTTCATCAAACTTAGACCAATTTGTGATGTACTCATAAGGATAAACTCCTTTCTGTTTCTACAAACCAGAATCTTCACCAAATTCTGTTTCCAAATTATTAGAAACATTACAACTTTTTACTAGTTTTTCCAATGAAGCTGCCATAAACTGTACACTATCAATGAAACGTAATTTTCCAAGAGTAAAAGATAAATACTTTTCAAAATTATTTGGTATAGATTTTGAATTTATTATTGTCATGCAATTTAGCAGCTTTCATTACTTCTCTATTACCAAGAGCTTCAACTATGATATGTGAATCATAACCTCGTAGATTATGAAATATAACTGGAACAAAAGTTGGTAGTTTATAATGTAAATTACAATTATCATGAGCAACAAAATGATACTTTCCTGTAATATGATCATGATCTTGTACTTGTACCAAGTTCTTTATAACAAATGTGACATTAAGTTGCAGAATCAAATTCATTTTTTCTTTCTCAGTTAGTGGTAACATTGGTGCAATTTTTTATAAATATTTTTGATTTCATTAACTTCATCTATTAAGTTAATCAACAACCAATTTGCTGGATCATTTCCTCTGTAACATTTTATCGGTTTACTGTATTTGTCATCAATTGCACATACAACTTTGTAGGAAACACCACATGGAACATGTTCTTGTGTTTTTGTTGTTGAAGATTTATTAGGATCACATTGTACGTCAGCAACTACAGGTTTTAACAATGATTCAAAATCGCCGTATATCACAAAAGGAACTTGCATCTGGTGATTAAAATTTGTGAATGCTGATTCTGATTTTTCCTTTGTTGGCATTGTAACAGCTTGTACATTTGTACAGTACTTAACATATCTATCAAGTACTTCTTGTGTCTTCCATCCATGTAAGCACCTATAGCAAAATTATGTTCTATGTTGTGTTTTATTATACTGTCCACCAACTAAACCGTTAAAGTTTATTATCCAGCAATAATGACCATTGTACAACAGCAGATTGATATTTTTTGTGAAACTTTAAGATAAATCTAGGATAAATATTTTCATTATCATCAACACCAAACACATTAATGCTAATATTGTTTAACATTTCAAACTTAGGTATTTGCCGTTCTTCAACAGGGAACTTGATGCCATCAAACTTAATAATATTTGAAAATTTGCGATAAGATGATAATCTGTTTACATTTTTATTAACATGAAACATTGCTGATAATAATAAACCACCTGAAGCATTCATTATCATTGTTTTTGACATTAATCACACGCTTACTGTTCTTAATTTTACTTGGTAATTCAACATATGATGATCCTCGCAGTGGAGTATACTTCATTGTATAAAACATAACAGATTTTGTCGCAACTAACTGCCAACCAGATCCAGATGTTGTATAATTTTCAATTTATTTTTGAATATTTTGAAAGATAATTTTACCAAGTGATTTTAAATTTGTACCTTTTAATAATCGTTTTATACCTGATGAAAAAAATGGTTCAGCCAATTCTTCATCAACATCATTCTCACAAGACACATTGGTCTTTTTTAGTACAACTTGAAATTAAACAACTAATTTTATTGCACCATGTTGTTGTAACTCAGACTGAATAACAGGTGACAACATACGAAACAAATAACTAGAAGATAAATCCTTTAGTGCAATTTGATTGTCAACATTAAATCCTTTATCAAATCCAGCATGCGCTCTATCAGTACGTTTTGCAACAAGTAATACTCTTCTTGATATTGTCCTTAAACTTGTCATTGTATATAATAATACATATTGTTTCTTTAATTCATTGTTAAATCATCACATGCTGAAAAACGTTCAATTAGAAATAAGGTATTAATACAATAATGGCATCAGTAGAATCAATACAACTTGATGATGATTTCTTACCTTGTTTGAAAACTGTTACAGATCTTGAAGTATGTTTCATTCATCCTTACTATGATATGTATGGCGCAACTCCACTTGGAATTATTAAGAATCTCGATACTAATACAACGATAGGTAAAATTACTCCAGCAGGCTTTATAATACGAGTAAAGAACAGATAATGTAATGAATATAATGAAATGTTTGTACAAAAATTTGTTTGGACCTTATGAAACGGTGACATACCAGAAGGTCATAGAGTTACACATGCTAATGGTCATCTAATGGTCAACAGTATCTACAACGTACTTCTTGATGATGAATTTCAATCACATTATCTTTACAATTTTTATCAAGCAAACGACAAAGGAGAAGTACGAAACATAAACACAAAAAAATGACTATACCTGATTCCAAAATTAGTTTTAATAGAAATATTATTACCATGAACATTTTCTCCAAAATCTGCTTCAACAAATTTTGTTATTACTGGTTCAAACATCATTCCCCATATGCAAGGTATTGAAGTAGTGTATTTTTTGTCTTGGTACTGACAATTCAACACATGCATTTGAAAAGTCATTTGTGTCTTGTTTGGTATAAATCATACTGTTCTCTATTGAATTCCTCTTACTCGCCTATATATGTGTTCGACTATTATTACATCCAATGTTCTGGTGCCGTATCGTGGTATTGACAATTCAACACATGCATTTGAAAAGTGTCTACTGTCCTTTTTGAATAAAAAATCAGGTATTCCTTCATGTCATTCGCACTTGACTAACGTGTGCACAACATCCTGAAAATAAGGTATATATAGGCTCAAGGTCAACTTTAGGATGATTTGATAAACGGATCGATATATATTATTTACGCTGCATAACACTTCATGGTAGTCAATTCGAAAGTGTGTACGATTTGCAGTGAATTGATATACTTTTTCCTTACACTTGAGTTGACATAGTGACCTGCAAAATTCGAACCTGCAGGAGTAAGAAAAATTAGTTTGGTTTGGTGTTTAAAGGCACATAAACAGATGAAAGGTCATATCTTCCCGAAGTCATTGGGGTAAAGTTTCTTCCAAAGAGACACACCACAGCGGATTGTTCAAGATTCGAACCCGAGTCCATCTGATTGCGAGTCCATCACGGCCACCACGGGTTCCTCAAAAGATAAAACAAATATATGCATGTTGAGGGAGAGAAGGGTGGACTGCTGGACAGAGAGAATGACAGTCATGCAGGCAGTGAAGCAAATATACACAAGGACAGACGAACGATCAGTAAGTGAAAACATAATGACTTAATAGTAATGGACTAGGTTCACATAACCTTCTAAATCTTGAACTTGGTACCCCTATGATGGTATAGGCACGTGCTAACGCCATAACGTTACGTGACGAAATGGTAGTGGAACGCTGAAAAACTCAGTTTGTATCAGAAATATACTCTTGTTGACAATTTTTAACACTGAGCGCATGCATCGCCCACCATCGCCCATGCATCACCCACCAAGATATTTTGTGGTTATTATAAGTGGTTATGACGGCTACTCATGACATAATGTGCAATAGCTAAACCGGGTTGTTGATGCACTCCATATTAAAATTAAAGATAATTTTTTTTTTTTATTGCTCTTAAGATTATCATCATATTATCATAAAAACAAGATATATTTCTAATTTTCTTAAACAAAATTGGAGAAAACATATGACAATATGATCATAATTGATTATGGAATATTAATACAAAACGTGTTTTACGCTGTTTTGATTCATACGTTATCTCGGCGGAGATATTGTTCAAACTTAGCAGATGTATTAAAGTAAAGACTTTGAGTGAGTATAAAAACTGAGAAAATGGACTTCAGCTTCTTATTTCAGAAGACTGGGCACTACGTTCATGTAAACCATATTGATTGCACCCTTGGCTGGTGTCTGAAAGAATTGTACTCGTCTTCGCCCAATAACTGTTACACGGACAAGTGCGTCCTTTTTAAATAACAGTCGAAATCTTTGAGTCAATGTTGGTTTAACAAATTCGTTAGGACATTTCACCCGGTCGGATTCACCACTGAATATTACTTCATCATTATTGAAATAATCCCTGAGTGTTTTTATGCTTGGTGGTGATGCAGTCAATGATCAGGCATTTTCACGTGCTAATGCAATGATTCCAAGCTGGCTTCGAGATGGTATTAGTACTTCAGGGTTGTCCCTATTTGAGCCTTAGCAAGATTATATGTCAGTAGATATGAAGGTTTGGTAACATCATTTTGAATCAAATATTCGTCAACAAGTGGAACAAAGTCACTATCAATGTTGGCATCACTGGTCAGCCGATCCAACCTGCGGTCAGAATCTATCGCTTATATATAATGATAAATCTAATCTTAACACGAACACCAAAGACAGTTAAGAACCCGACTGGAAAGATGTTGATTACTTCAAACTGAATTTATTTCATCTCCGACGACAAACGACATCGGCATCGTATATGTAAAAATGTTTGCAACACTGATGTATATGGTGTCACATATTATTAATTCACCAGACTGGACATTATTTTTCAATATTGCGATTTAAACCCACCCACCAGAAAAACTGGATAGGATGAATAAATACGATACAGACTCGTGCACCTTTAAGATGTACAATTTAGGCTTATCAAGCCATCTTGATTAGTAAAAATAAGTCGACCACTTAACATGGTGCCGGTGGTAGTTGTGTCCTCCTTTCATTCGCTGGTCGAAATTCCCATTTATCCTCGTAATGAAGCTACTATACGTGGTGGAAAAGGTACGTCTAGGATCTGTTCATCCGCGTATTGCTTCATCCCACCATTATCAGTATGAACATAGTCTTTGAGTCTCCATTGCCCCCGTTTTCAGTGATTTCAGCCAGGTTTTGTTGCGACAGCGCCTTGCAGCCTTACAATAACGTTTTAAATGTCCACGTTAGATGTTTTTAGTTTTCCAGTTTGATCTCGGAAAATCACAAGCTCTCCCGGATTGACCTCAACAACAACACGACTGGTAAACTCAGTCAAATCCACTTTGGTGGCAAACCTTCTTATATCCGAATCCAGCCGAGTTTGCAACGGTAGCGTTGAATAAAACAGTGGCTGTCGTCCACCTCGGGTTAAATAATCAACAACTTCAAGTGGTGGTGCAAGCCCGTACGAGTCAAAATACAAAAGATGTCGAGGCATTATCACGTATGCAAACCAATGAGTGCCACGTCTTGTTGATAAATACAGGTTAACAATTCCAGTTTCCCTCGAGTTGGGAATCATCGATGCAAGTTCATTCCGCATAAAGATACCTCTAAAATGTTTGACTGATTTTACCATCGCGAGTACATAAAGATTGGTTAGTGGCGAGGCCTTCTGCGAGTTGTACCGGGTAGTCGAAGACCTCTGCTCAGGGTATTATGCGAGTTGTCCCGGACCATTGAAGACCTTTTCCTTTTGTTATTCGTTTATAGATGTTTCTACCGACCACCTTTTTCAGCGCCATTCCGGATGCAGTTCTGACAGCCCCTAGCGCAGCTTCTTTTGCAACCACAGGAGCCGCAGCCGCTAACAACGCTGAAATCGCCGCAGGAAATGGAAATTTTCCTCCGATCTTTTTGCAGTTGCATCACCTCAGACTTAGATAACCTTAATGTCACCGAGGTTTTTTTGTGTTTGTTTGACCGCGTAAAGCTGATTAAGTTGTGTTTGGGTCAACCACACAGGGACAATTCCAGTTAACTTTGCAGGCGAAAGTTTCAATGTGACCCCACAATCGTTTCGTATTGCGCTTTTTGATATTCGCAAGCTCGTTTTCTCTAAGGCCAACCTTAACTTAGTGGTAGGACATTATTATTTATAAATGTAACAGGTTCAATTTGAGAAAACAACTATGAGTTTTCCACAGACGCATCAAAGACCCTCATTCGACCATCTGCGCCCTCCAACAACAGAGTCTTGTCAGAAAGAGTCAATGTAAAGCATTTGTAACCGGCGGTGTCAATGGGTCCACCTATACGTGCATGAAAGTACATGTCAACCACAGACTCCAGGTGTTCCAATGAAAGGTAATAAATTGGGTACAACGAATGAAAATCATGCTGGGAAATTTGCAGACCTGTATTAATGTCTTCATACCGGTCCAGGTAAGTCCACAGATTGTGATATGCACGTGCGACTTGATTGTCTGTGAAGTTAAGCAAACTTTCTTCAGAGAGTTCATAATGACCGTTTAACCGCGGAAAAACTTCAAACACTCCTAACTTGTCAAATAACATCTTACTTTTTTCTTGGTCATTATCTCGATTGCATTTATTTTGAAACGCCACTAAACACGTGTTTTGGTGCGCTAAGAACATGTTGGATACTTATTTGCCATGTAAACTGTCCCATAATATTAGGTGTCGTGTGCGAGTCTGTGGTGTGCGTGAGAAACGATAGCGTTGGCCCGGTTCAAGAACTCATAAACGACAACAAACAAGTTTTCTGTGACCAGTTAAGGGGTTAACACAGGCATCCACAATGTTAATGTCGACAATTCAACATGACCAAAAGCACCTCCTGTACGCCAAATTGCATCGTTATTTGTGCCCTTACGGGTTAATGTGGCTGTATTTGGCTCCGAAAATAACCTTGCGGACATCTCTGCAAAAGACCCAAATATGTGACTGAGGGGAATCGCACACGAAAACATAAATGAGCTTTCTCCAAGTTGTAGTCAACGCTGTGAAAATCCAAGGTTGTAATTCGGGTTGGCGACAAGGACTACGGCGGTGTGAGCAGCAATGTTTGCCTCAAAAGAAGTACGAGTAACAGGATATGTTGCATACGGATTATGATCTTTATTATTCGATGAGTCCTTATAAAACATCATAGACTCGCCGGCGGATATTGCGTAATCATCACTATATATGGCGAGTCCAAGAATCGTTGTGGTAACATCTAAGTTGTCGAGAATTGATTCGATTTCCTTTCCGTCAATAGCATAACGCGCGCTGTCAAACAACGCCATGAAGTCATTGTTGACAAATCTAAATTGGGCATTGGTAGGTTAATTGGCATTATCGTTCTGTACAAGTTTTCCCTCAATTTCCAAGAAAGCCTAACACAGAAGAAATCAAATAGACGTGTTCTGAATTTGCAATTCTTCTTTTAATGGGTTGAGGTCCCTGGACGGATACGAATAATACTGAAAATATGTTTTGCACCAATCTACCAACACAGGCGCGTCCATGTCAAACGCGGTATTGGACGTATCCTTGAATCAGGCGATTGTTTACATTTATACATTATTGGTTTTATCTAATACCTTTTTGTGAGATGGCTTTGCCGTCCGCTTCATGCCCACAAGCGTAATCCTCTTCCCGTTGCCAGATTTGCAATCGCTGATTCAGCGATACGTTGTTGAGCAGCTTCACTGATGATTTTACTTACTGGCACGGGCATTGTGTATGTTGATGTTAATGCAATTGCTTAGAGAGGTGCCCGAGTAACCAATCGTCGAAACGATCTCGAATCTATTGAACCGCTTGCAATTCTAGGTTTTTCGATCGATCCGCAGCAAAGTTTTTGATGCCAATAACGACTCGCATTGCAACATGTTTAGCAGTTGGTGCAGCGCGTGAAGACAAGGACCCGAGCACCTTTAGTGCACTGTCAACAATCCTTGGACAACATTACCGAGACCATTTCCGTAATATGTCATGTAAACGAGTTTTCTGGGGTTGACAACACGCACGGGTAACACATGTCCACGTATGACTGTTATTATATTTAAATATCATGTCGATCTATAATGTTCAATGTATTGTCTAGGTCTCAACCCGAAGATCTAAAATGTGCCTATCCTGATCCACAAGAGTTAAACGAAGTTGCGTGATCCGCGGATTATGGCATGGAAGATACACAGGTGCCGCTGGAATAATTGATATCAAATCGCCCGCATCCACAGTTGGGGAAAACCCAACCCGTATATAACCCAGAGCAGCTACGCTTCAGCGAGCTCCACTTTCATAACTGCCACTGATGGCGTCACAGGCAGAAATTGAATCGTTGAGGTAATATTGACAATGTCAGGCGTGACATTGTATCGCATGCGTAAAAATCGTTTTGTCATCGGAAATATCTTCGGACCAACCTAAAATTGATCTTATTGAGGATCGTGCGATGTTATCATCGTACGGTGCAGATTCGATATCGATGACAGAGCTGGGTGTGGGCTTCTTTTTTACGTATACAAAGTTTAGAGTCTTTGCCGGTCACCAATGTAATTCTCCGTCGAATCGCTTCATTGATCGATTCCGTGTCGTAATGCCCGCGGAAAGTTCAATATTATTCCAGGCAGGTAGCGCCTCTGTCTGCCGAAAACACAAATGAGTTATTTTAACCCAAACCACCGAATGGTCGCGATCGCATATTAGGCCAACTGTCGCAAACTCGCAAAGACGCCAATGCAATTTCGAGTGTGCGGGATTTCCCCGCGGCTCTTGGTGTAGAAAAAGTTTGAAGTAATTCGTTGATGTTTTTTTTTTCTGTGGACTTCCCACTTTTTCGGTGTCTTCTTTGATTTCCTCAATCGCCTCTTGCAACTGCCTAATAGCCTCCGCGGTTGCCCTCGTAGCTTTCTTGGTATCCTTGGTGCGTTTAGCTATCTTAACAACATGACCAGGTTAATATTCTGTTCCTATCATCTCTTTTACTGGTTAAATCAGCGGTGCAAACGTTTGTTCGAAGCCCTCTGTGAGATCTTCCCGTGCAGTTTGTCAAAACTTTAACATATCTTTGACACGCTCGCGGCCGGCTATAACATGGCGGTAGAGTTTCTGGTGTTCCTGAGCAGCTTGGCTGCGTCGATTTCCATACTCTGCTATGGTATCACCGACGGAAACCGAGGTTCTCGACATTTTATATGTTAAATTGCTTTATCTAAACCAACTCGATTTTCTGCCGATAGAGCCGGAGGAGAGACCGCTCTGCGGTTCACTAGTCAAATCAATAGTGAGGAAACTAGACGGGTCCGAGGTGGCCCCCGCAAACATATGCCAAAACTCATCCCACAAGTGGTCGCCAGCGAGCAAGGTCCAATGCATGTTTGAGGGACGATGGCCATCAATGTCAATAAATATCATTAACATGTTACAGTTGTGCCGAATCACTTTAGGCTCTTGTGCGCATCGTTGTGTTAAATATATCACATCTGTGTTTTTATTCCGACCTTGGGAAAATATTCTCGCTGGATTGATTTGGTGTTCAAGCATTACATCATCGTACACGACAAGATCATTTCCGCTTCAGTCAAGATCATCAATCGTAGGTGCTTCATCGATTGTGGAAAAGAAATCAACGGTGGATGTGGTGGCTTTACCACCCAACGACGACGCCAAAAAAACGAAGAAAAACAAAACCTAATGGTAAATCTGCCATCGCTGGAACTTGTGTTCGATGTGGTGGAAAAAAAATCATATTCATTGGAACTGCCAGCTCCATTGGCCGTAAATGCCCAGGGCTTAAGCAAAAGTCATCGGCAATGATGTCGCTGCTGCGTTAGCAAAGTTACCCGGAACACCATGGAATAAATATCCTGGTGAAAAGCGTATTCCCGGATACAATTATGGTGGGCCTTGAACACGACTGGATATACAACTTGATTCTAACAATCGACCGAAATCCGGGGAAACACATATCAACGGAGTCGATGCTGCATGTTACAAGATCTTGCTTACAACACATTAAACGATATCCATGAACGCCAACGTGCGGATGGAGATTTAATCCATGACTTAAACGCTATTAATCATACACGCGGAAAAACAATCGCTAGACGGATCATCAAAGGCGGTATGAATGCTAAGATCCTCATTTATGGTCACTAGGTGGTAAAAATATCACTAATTGGAGGTAAAATGTATTTATAGAATAACCAAACATGGTTTCTGTGTGGAATTTAGCCAAAATATGCTACAGTCCTCGCGGTTATCGCAAAATATAGTTGGTCAAACAATTGCTATGTCAAATTTACCTTGCCGTGTCAAGAAAGATTTCCAGTGGTTTGTTTGATGGCCAAACATCTAACGAAATTCATCAAGTCGATCTTTTGTTTCTTCCGCATCATCGGGTACCTGGACGACTATACAAATACGCGCTAACCGTCGTAGATATCGCTAGCAGATAAAAAAAGAGGAGCCGCTGACGTCCAAAGAGTCAGCAAGTGTCGCAGATGCACTTAAACGTATTTACACACGCGGACCACTAACATGGCAACGGTTATTACAAGTCGAACAAGTTAAAGAATTTATCAGAGCCGCTGCTGCATTGTTGACAAAGCACAATGGGCATGTTAATATACGTCGTGAACAAGCTATTGTGGAACAATTTAATCGACCACTTGCGGAACAATTATTCGGACATCAGTGCGCTCAAGAATTGTTAGTGAGATATCGGTCTCGGGTCCAGAGTGCGAGCACTCTACGGCGATCTCGGACCGTAGAACGATCGCACGAGTGGGTAACACGAATACAATTAGTCACAGCAGCGTTGAATATTGAAATCACACGCACGATTGGATTAACGCCCGCTGATGCAATTCGACCAAAGACTGACATCGTTGCCTATAAATTGATTTCACAACCACCACGGTTAGAATCACTTTGAAACAATTTTATTAGGTATTTGTATGCACATGGGGAGTTAGAAGGTGGCCAACGTCGTGCTACAGATCCCGTTTGGTCTGTCGATGTATTTGCAATCACTGATCGGTTTGATTTTCCAAGACAACCAATCCGTTATCATGTGGCGCTTGTGGATAAACAATCAGCAAAGCCACCAAGCAGAGCATTTCTGCGAGAGGAATTGCAAATCGCTCCCGCAAACACGGAACTGCCACCAAGATCTATTTTACGCTAGTGCCTCACATCAATGCTTATCAATTGTAAGTCGATATGAAATTTCATGATGTTCAAACGCGTAAGTGGTAATTCCATCGGAGAATATTCATCGTTTGGTATCAAGCGGAGACATCATGTTAGCCTTATGTGTGTATTCACGTCGTGTGTGAGATACTTTTGCAAAATAACCCGGGGAACTCCTTTCGCCTTTTGATATTCTTCGGTCCAACAACAATCGAGTACATTTTTGGGCGTAGTCCCACATACTCTTCGATAGGTTTAGCCACACGTTCATCGTTGAATTTTCCTACGACTTTTTTTGTTGCTGTTACTAAACAACGGGTGTTGTTTCGCATAATCACTGTTTTAAAATTCGCTCGGGAGTGTGTCTGATACGATATACGCGTACACATCGTCGGTGGTTATATGCATCAGCAGCGAGTCGGTGTCTGTATAGAGCATCTTGGCACGATCCGGGTAAAACGGCTTAATCTTATCATAAATAGACTCATACCTGAGCATTTTAGATAAGTCTAGCACGGACGCGCCAGCATAGATTGGCTCTGTCAGCTTCAGTTTTGACTTTTACTATGTACGACAATGAGTCCACCATCGAAGATCCTTCGGGATTCGAATGCAGGGTACGTGATGAGTCTTATAAGCGTCGTCTTGTTCAGTATCAAAAACAAGGTCAACGCGAATTCACTTCAGCAAATTTTCCGCCGTCTTGTCGAATACAGAATTGTTCATTAGTTTAAAGAAATCTTTCCCAAACTCGTTGGTGGCCTTGGTGCGACGGTCTGTGCTCATCTGGATATAAGGAGCCATACAAGCGTGTTGGCGAAATCCAAGTACTAGATGAATTTCGCTTACACGTATTCCCAATCGGAGAAATAACTTCAGGCTTCGTACATGAACTACATAGATGGTTTTAGTTCGAAGGTTCGAAACAAGCTGGGTGTATTGCGTAAACGTGGACTTGGATTGGTCTGCAACGCCGCACTGATATGGGGCCAGCCATTCACGGGCACCGACGGTGCTTTTAGTGCCAGCTGGTAGTCGTTGTGGTCTTGATGAAGCTCATCCGGATATTCCAGATCAACTTCAAAGAATTATCCGTGATGGCTGTTGCTGTCATACTCGTGCACGTGTTTTTGTACGTCCACGTGCGTGGGATCAATCCATTCAAAACCACCGACAGGCAAGGGCTGCATCATTGCCCAAGCAATAAAGATTGCTATATTAAAGATACACGATGCAATTGTTTGGGACAGCGGAGTCATATCCGTCCACGCTCGGGTTATTAGCGCTTGCGTATCGATGACTTGCCATTGAAATTCCACCACGAATATCACGCTCGATAAACAGATGGTGGTCCATATCTGTGAGAAGTTCCAACTCCACCTTGTTTTTAACATCAACGCATCCCAGGCCATTCACGGCGATAAGAAATAGTGCGTGGGGTCGAGATTGTACATACTCATGGCGGTATCACGAAACGCCTCAAAGACATCCGCGAGTAAAAGCACATCAGTAAGCAGATACAGATCATGATAGTCACTCATGTTTTTGCATTCAAAAGCGGACCAAACATTGTTTGCGTGTGCTTAGTCGTTGTCAGAAATACCGTGCCACGATCGGAATTAATTGAGTTTTAGTAAATTTTTCGAATCCACTCTTGTACTCGTACGGTTACACTCATTTTCTAGTTATCAACTTTACCTTGTCAGGGTTAACGCTATTATATCGACTGGTGATTCTGAAGCTTTTTGCCGCAAGGTTGCTAACTTTAGAAACTAAAGTGAATCAATGAACTGCAACTGACCCAGTCTAAACGTCATGTATTTTTCCATGTTGTTGGGGATGACGCTTATTGGTGCATTCGATGCTGTGGCTACTGCCTGCATAATCAGGTGGCTATCATACCTACGCAGGTTAAGAAACACCACAGGAGGTTTTATTTTATTTGAGCCAATTCGCAGCTGTACATTGCATGCATTGTTTGCTGCTCCTCTGTACGCGCCAGCGATATGACAGTGATCGCGAACTTTCTATCGCTCGAACTGACGCGTACGTTTTTGTAACGTCACCAGTATTTAAACTTTGGAATCTCATGGGCTTTGCGGGCAAAGTTTTTTTGTATATTAAAAGATTTTTAAAATTATTTGGCGCAATTTACATGCATCATGAGTCATCATGTAATAACAACGAGTGCTTTACGTTTTCAGTAAACGAACGTTTGCCGGGTCACTCGAGAAAAGCTATACATTCTCCGGCTCAAACTTCTCATTCACGCTCCGGCAAACGATTGCACACAGCAAACAGTGTATTATTGCAATATACACAAATCCTTATCTTTCAATAAACCCAAGGATATGATCTGATTACTTCTACTTATTTTACTAATTAGTAAACCATTGTAAAGGCTGATTGACGATCGCGTGCTATTGGACTCTGTAATTGCTTCGGTATAAAACTCCAAATATTTATGATATTACATATGTCTTTAAAATAGCAAACATTTAATTTCTGACGACATTAAATAAGATTGCAGCACGTTAGTACGCAGAAAAAAGAAAAATCAATCCACAATTTACTTCATCTTGCCCTCATCATCCTTTATTTCCCGGATGATATTATAACAGATTGAAAGTAAAAGTATGTATCTGTGACATAGTAGGAGATGTATGTGTTTTTCATTAAAAAGAAACAAGGCTTACAGAGTTTCCTTTTAAGGAAAAATGTATACAGCAAGTGGAATATCAAAGTTACAGCCTAAGACTATACATCAGTTTTATTTATGACCAAGCAACCGAAACTTTCTAAATGGCGAATGAGAGGAAGTCGCATTTGATTGGTTGCTGTATGAGATGGAACAGCCGTATGTAGCCACAAAATTCGAAATGCCACATGAGGTAGGGTTGTATTATTCCTCGTAGATAAACAAGTTCTCAAACAAAACATAGGGTTTTTGTACATGTCGCTCAAAATACCCTTCAACCGGCCACAAGAAATACGGTTGAGTGTCTAAAATATAAACTGATGTGTGTTGACAAAATTGATCTGCACCAAATTGCACGATTTAATGAATAGGTGACATCACACCCCCAAATCGTCCATCAGTATCGGTATAAGTTTAAGGGCTAATTTTTCAGACTAATCATATCATCGTAATAGACTTTAGTACCATGCAAATGCCTCGTTTTTCCAAATAAAAAATTCATGATGGAACAATAAGCCAAGTTCCTATTAGAGTCTAGAGCAAAACCTTATAAATATCAGTTTTCTCGTGTGCAGTACGCCAGTATAGCAGAGTAAAGAATAAGAACATAAAGTATATTAGTAGAATTTAAAATGTGATAATTCACAATTTGCTTGGAAGACTTTGTATAAATATTCCTGTGAAAGATTTTTTGTAATTTATTTTACTAAACGAGATGCATTTTCAAATATTGTATGTAGAGGCAATGGTTATCATTCCTCCAGAATTTAACTTTCTTCATTTGCAACCAAACAAAGTTTTGTGAATATTTTCATTAGCTCAGCAGAAATAATGTCTCCGATATCCATTATCCTACTGGCACTATATTATTTATATAATGCCCTATTCCAAACTAATGAGCATTGTAGAACTCTGAATCCTTTGTGATACAAGCACAACATTATCCTTCAAAATATTTCCCAATATCTTAAGGATTTTATCTTGCATTAACTTTATCTTTTGTTTCATATACCAAAGAGTAAAGACTTTTACATCTCTAGCCTTTATCTATGATGTTTTATAAGCACGTTTACATTATTAAGAAGGGTTAATTCAGATTTTAAAAATTTGCTACCTTTAAAACTGGTACTAACTTTTGGTCAGCGTTCTATGTAGCTATGATTGTGCTTATCTGCAGTTTAACCCTGTACATGCATACATATATGCATGCACAGTCTTTACGAAATTAGAATTTACACAAGTTAGCATTCAGCCTTTCGGTAGCAGGGTCACCTGTATGTCTGTCTCTGAATTATTGGGTCAACGACGCAGCTGTTTAAGTCCGGACAGCTGATAAAGATACAAGATTTAAAAACCTTTATTGAACGTCAGTGACATGCGAAACATAAAAATCACCAGATCTAGACAAGCTATTTTACTATTTTACAGATGTGACAGCTTCATTTGGTTTCTATTAATAATGTACGTTTATTGTATGATAAACCTTAAACCTAAATGTGTGAGCACTATTTCCAAAAATATGAAATTTGAGTCTCCTGAATGTGCGGTTGTTAGTTTTATCAAAGAAAAAAAATTTCTGGTATTAGAACTTTTAAGGTACACCACAGAAACTGTCGTATAACATATGCAACAGCTGTTATGATATGAACAGGTTTGTGCAAACTGGCTTACAAATATTTTGTTCTTGACCTGTTAACATGCTAAGACAGCCTCGACCCATTTGAATCTTCAAAAATATTTATCTGCAGGGACAGCCTTGGTCCCTTTGAACCTTAAGAGATATTTATGTGCAAGGCCTAATACGAATAAAATCATACTTTCTAGTTTCTTCAACAAATAATAATAATAATAATATTAATACTACTACTACTAATAATGCTAATAAAAATAATAAAGCACCTCTGGTAAATGTGTGTTCCCCAGACAAATATATATATATATATATATATATATATATATATACAGATATATATATATATATATATATATATATATATATATATATATATGAAAAATGACAGAGTGTGTTCAACCTAGAGACAAGAAAAGAGAATGTTTATCAACTCACTGAAATTGCAAACTTGTATTTGAATGAGTGATGAAGGTCTGCTAAATACATATTGGACCTTAATTGTGCTTATTGTACACAACTTTTGGTCATTAAATTTTCATGTACTTTGAAAATTTCAGATGTAGTAAGGGACATACCCTCTGTTAAAAATGCATAATTGTACCAAGGATCTTCCCTCTGTTTCAATGGTACGCGGACTCTTTGAACATAATACACACATTTGGTAATACTGGCTTATGAACTTGGCCTTGACATTATTACTGATGCTTAAAATAATGTCTTGTACGTGCAGATATATGGATCAATTTTCATCTCTTTATCCCTCAGGGATTCAGAATTACAGGGGTGAGATGAGAAAAATGTAAAAGATTTGCTCTATAACGTTGACCCTCCACCTCCATATTACAACCCATATAATGCATTTAACATTGTAACAAAGTTTCATCTCTCTAGCCCGAACAGTTTTACACTTATAGGACAGAACCGAGATACTTAACACGCGAACCACTGGCAATGAGAGAGAGAGAGAGAGAGAGTTAATGCACATCGTCTCTAAAAAGAATCAAAGTTGTTGGCAAAGTATTTCTGTGATCTTGCTCGGCATGTTCGGAGTAAGAATTCCCATTGTGTACTAACATGTACTGTGAGTCTAATGAGATGAATATTCAAAACTGTTTTAATAAGTACGATTGTCACGATATTAATATATGCAAAGATGTTTTAAGTAATGCTCACGAGAATAACTTGCCTCTCTTGCATGAGATAGTATAGCTAGAGGACGCGTTTTGGTGAGAGTAATGAAGTATATATTTCATCTTTTTAGCTTTATTTACCTTGTATTAAACTTTGCTATGACATAATGACTTGAATACGCGCCTTTATCTTCCTCAACTTCATCCTTCTCCGGATGACAGCAAAAGTTACAATATCAGCTGACACAGCACATCAGTCTCGTTTTTTACGATGGCTGATAACTACCTGACAAACCTTTTAGGACTGCCAAGATTTTTCACAAGATGAGGTGCAATTCTTCAAGTACAAATTCTGTTTTAGCTGCTTTACATTTGTGCATTTAATTTAAATGTACTAATTTCAATCTAACCAGACACTTTTTGCACAAAACAAATTATACAATTGTCAGGACAAATTATAGCCTGAAAGAAATTATTGGTTCTGTAAATTATTTCAATTACATTCAGTACCTTGATAGGGAAGCTAGTTGTTTAAACTTTCGAATTACATTGACCTTATCAACAAGCTAACATGGAGTTATTTTTTCTTCCTAATATTCTTCGCCCTTTATAAGAATTAATCTGAATCGTCGAGGTGATCCTGACAATGTCCTTGCGTGGTATCGTATCCTGCACACAGAAATCATTCGTGCTCGCGAATATCATTTAAATATTTGGGACAAGCAAGAACCGTTCTCAGCGACGATTGTGTGATGTCAACCGCGTACTGTGCGAAATTCAGTCGAAATGGCAGAGCTGAGTGTAGGCTCGTGTTCACGTATGCTAATTTTGCTCTTTGACTTTCAACAACGAAATCTTTCGTCAGATCTCATCATTGACTGAGTCAATCTAGTACGCGCCCGTGTGAAGTCCAACACTATTCTAAGTTGCGCCACCGATTTCGACAACCAATCGCGGACCAGACCTTGTTCGCGAGCACGTAGTCATTGGCGGAAATGCCTTTGCGGGACAACAACGAGTAGAAGGCCTCAATCGGTGGCAAATAAATTTCAGAACATCAGATTCCTTTGCGCGTAAGTAACTTGAACGTTCGATTGCCATCGGGGGAAGCGACACCATATCGACGAGTGATCGTAAAGCGATCATCACAGTTGGCTCCCACCGTAAGGTTGTTGATCGTGCGTATGATGTAGCGCGGATAAGATCACCCAATCGAAACATCGGTCGTCGGTGTTTTTCACATGTATCACGTTCCGCAGTGGAATACACGCTGGTGTTGAATTATATCTCAACCCGCCAAAAGGCTTGTACGGGGAAACCCTAACTACAACTTATATGCATGTGGAAAGAGTCCATCCTGAACCTGATCTGGTGAATTTATCAAACTTCCCGAGGATTGTTGCAAAACCTTTGTCGATTTCATGATTGATGGCCTCAGTGTCTTTGCGATTCATGATCATAAGGGAATCATTCCAAAACTACGCTTGGTGACGTTTTTAGATGATACGGAGCCTTCTTTGGTTAAATAATTCACCTTGGACCCGGACTCGAGTGACGTTGCGCACGGGTGCTGCAATGTGGATATGATTCCCGGACGCATGTTCCAAAGAAGCTTCATGGTGTGTTTGCCTGGTTTGTATGCATTTGGAATGATTGCCAGATAATCTTCGAAATCACCCGCGCGCTTGTACAACTTAAGCTCTGGGACGAATATACACGACAGCCTCAGCGCCATTAGTAGCTGTGATACGGCGGCGGTTTTCCTCATCGGCAACCGCACGTGCGATTTTGGCCTGTCTGGCCTGTGAGGAATTTTGATATGCAACCGCGCTGCCGTTGTTCGAAACTGCAGCACGGTCAAACACGACTCATCCGGAGTAACTGCTAATAGTGCAAGTATATCTTCCACTTTCTTGGTAACATTATTCCATGGTCTCGGGCGAATTGCTTAAGTTAATTCACGGTGGTCATGACCGAATGTTAAAAAGCGTCATCTAATTGATTGCTTCAGCAATAATTTTTTAAAATATTATTTGTATTTTCCCAGGATCAAAAATCGCAATTGCCTTGATTCTAGATATTATTTCATTGACTTCATTGTCTTTTTTTCGTCGACGACATCGTTGGCGTCGTCGAATTTTTCCTCCACAACATCGACAACATCGACGGTGTTTTCCACATTTGCTTTGGCAAGTCTTTGAAAATTTAATTCCTTTTTGAGAATTAAAGGCACACAAAATCTATATATCTCAAATTAATCCGTCGCGCATAATATGCACAAAGTTTGTGAGCCAGCATAATGCTGTTCTGGGAATTCCAATGCTACAGAAAGAGCTGATCAATACAGCCTGCAGTGAGGCGCTTGTGTGTGGGGGGGGGGGGGGGGGGGGAGAGGGGGCGATCTCACGCAAAATCGGTGTCTCGAGAGCACTCGCTGAGATGGCAGTAGCGCGAATTACTGATGGCGATGGTGCCGCTGATGTTAAGGTAATTGATGTTAAACGTGTGGGCCCTGATTTGGTTTCGTCTGGCTGAGGTATCGAAATCGTGCGGGTTTAGTTTGTGGAAACATTGGCCGCCACTAGCCCGTGCGGCCTGGAGCCGTTTTTGTATGCCTAAGGGCTATCTCCGTGGGTGCATCAGCGTGTGCAGCGAGGTCGAAGTCATGGGTTATAGAAGGCGTGAACCCTAGGCAGTGTTTGCGGTCGGAAATCTCAATTCTCACACTACTGCTTTGTATAGGCTTAAAAGTCAGAAGAGACAAAATCAGACATGCATCCAATAAAGACACTGCATCATGTCCCTATACTGGAGACCTTGCTCCTGAGCCATAACCTGGAAATTGTTGAGATCCACATGCTGTAATCATGTATGCATTAATGGGAATGAATATATAAATTCACATGTGCATCCAACAAGCAATGTGTCATGCCCTGGGTTAGGGTACTTGCCTTATGGGTCATGTCTTGAAAACTATCAAGACATGAAGAGACAAATACACAGATAACATTTTGTAACATTAGCCTCTCAGTCAGGCCATTCCAATACTGCATAGTTTAGAAATGTAGGATGCCATTGATCTGACTTTCAGTTTGCTTTGTAAATTATATACTTTCAAACACAGTTTTATAGAAGAACAACAATGATGAGAGGACATAACTTGTAACTCAGTCCATCTGTGTGTAGTTTTTTCTTTCTTCGTATATACTTCCATTGCTGCCATTGTTAAAGTTATTTCTACATAGACACTATTTTAAACCAAAACTTAGAGATCTAGGTCTGAGGATTTAATCAGAGTTTTGTGTAATGGTTCTCAACATTTTCAGCCAATTTGATAATATTCCATAATCTAGGCCTCTAGCCTATAACTGATTTTTTTCAACAATCTTTATCAAACTTTATCTGACGGCAAAATGAAGTAATTTCACAACATTCTTTGTATTTAAATAAAAGCTCTGATATCGAGTAAAGTCGCCCATGTTAACAGATTATCATGATTAATGTCATTCGATAATTAAACCTACTTAGTTACCAGTCAAAATTGGGCCTTACTTACAATCCAAACGGGGCAATTATGGCAATACATTGTAATGTCGATTATCCGTACGCCGATTATCTGTATTATTTGCTTGTACCGACTACTACATAAATGTTTCCTTACGACAATGTAAATTACAATATGTAAATGAAACTAATCACGACGTAAATATAGAACAGAGTAACATAAATCAGAAACAAACACAATATAATCTGCTATGATGAATAACTGAATTATAATTTAAAGTAGAACTAAATGCATTGACGAGAAAGGGAGGAGAAGAAAGTCAGATACGAAGAGACAAAGCTGATTATTAGACCCAGTTGTCGCAAAGTGAATACCCCTATGACAATATGTAATTTGTCATACGGAAAATACAAGCATCATTAAAGACTCTTAACGGTCCGATCAAAAGAATTCTGATACTCAAGACGATGTAATTAACTGTCGATGAACCATCATAAAGGATGGACAAAGTTGATCATCTACCGGGACTTATGTTCATAAGACCACACCTAAAATGACAGTTCAACACATCTTTGCTTTTTCTGTTCATAAAGCACGACAAATGTCTACAAATGGTTCTTATTTACTTAATTACTAACACATGTGAAGTCAAAACTACGATTATCATACACATTTAATCCAGATGCTTCCATTCACATTTCTACATTTTAACCAAACTCTAATCAACCGGACATTCGATTATCCGGTCAAAATTTATGTCCCTGGATAATCTACATTTTATTATATGCACATTTCGTGTAATGTGTACAAAATCGTATGCAACAATATTCTGTTAAGACACGTTTTGTACATGAAAAAACGAACATGTTTAAACCTTCAGAAAGTATTTAGTTATAATAGTATTTTTTACATTTAAATTAAATGCGCAATAATAGATACAACACAGAATTGCACCTATAAATTGGACATCATTATGTGCAACATCTTGTTTGCCCTAATACGTTTTGCCAGGCCGCTATCGTCCATCGCTCATTGTGGACCTGTCAAGTGTTCTATTACGAATGCGAAGTCGGTTTTGTGTTGGTTTCAAGCAACGTGCCCTTTGTTTCTACTGCACTTCCCCCTATTATTGAGAAGGGCACACAACATATCCACTTGCTATTGCGGTCGCGTTGGTCACCAAACACTAGACTCCACTTTGTACTTGTATATTTTCTATGAAATGTGATATGGCCAGGACCCAAAGTGTGAATTTCTTATGCTGATTTTTGACGAAAATGTTAAGGGTAATATTTTTAATCCATTGTGTGCTTTCTTAAAGACAATTTTCCTCCATTGAAGGACTAGCATGTCAAGTTTACGTACACCCGACGCTTTTGAGAGCGATGTTTGTTTATTGGACCTATAACTCATTCTTTCTGTCTTCTTTATAGTAATTACAAAGACCTGTTATGCAGTGAATAATACCGCGCACACGAAAATAGATCCTGTATGCGATGTCCTTGGTTTGTTTAAAAGAAAAAACACACAAAATGTTTTCATAGATTAAGAAACAATGTCACTTAAAATCTTTCAAAAGACAAAGCCCCGTGGGTAGAGTTGCAAAATTCCTCTCTGTAGGGGAGTATTTTAATCATAGTTTTAAAATTTTCTCTTTGTATGAATCCTAACAACGAAGAATAGAAGCCCAGGGTTCACCAGTAACATTAAACAAATACCACAGTATTCCGTTCGCCAAGTTTTCGTTTTGTTCGAAACTTGTTAAAATCAGATAATACAAAACAGTGGACTGTATACAAAATATAATATGCATGAAATGTTTGACAACAACAGTATAGAGGCATAATCAGACAAATGATCTCTACAGTGGTCGGTGGGGGATATTCTTGCTAGATACAATTACTCCCTTTGTATTAGCTCTACTGCATGGGATAATTAGAATACCATTGCTTCAAGTTGCCAGTTTATCTACCGACCTTGTATTGTACAGTATCCGCCCACTCTCAAAGTTCGTCCTGAACAGCTAAAATCACAAAACAGATATATGACTTTACACCACTTGTTGTCTCAACTCGATCTCATATCCTATCAAAGCGGTTCTGGAGGAATCGTTTAAACGATCTTCCGTTGTTAGTAACAGCAGCCATACTATATGGTGGATTGGCATCTTTTATACAAACTTGCACGATCTTCATGTCGCGGTACTTTCTGTCAATTTTTAAAAAATTATATATCAAACATGCAATTTATACTCCGAATTCCTACTCTTCCACAATTTTCTGCAAAAAGCCAATACAAATGAATACAAGGCTTATATATAAGAGTTCTGATTTCTCTTTTGATCCAATATTTCCATGCTTATCCATGTACTACAGTGGTATTATATTTCATCTTGGACTTTATACTTATATTCTCACATCGATGTCAAGTCTATGTCCTATTTGATTCTGAAACTTGTCAGTATTTTATGTTTGTATTCAGTAATTTTGTTAATCTATTTCTCTTTTACATAATATTAATTATATCACTATTTAAAGTGCTTGTTGCTTTTATTAAAAAAAAAGAATATTTACTAGCAAAACGATACTGTGAGTAAGTAGGCCTAGTTAGCAATATTGTTAAAACATTGCTGTTTCTATGGCAATGTGCTCATAGAATACTTGTAATCTAGTGTCAAAAGTTAAACAGAAGTCAAGTAGCAGAGAAGTTTAATTCGATTAGTTGTATGCAACCGTTGAACAATGCTTCATACATCAATGAATTAAAATATTTTTATATCGAATTCTAAAGCATTATTCTATGCTCTTTCATACAAATGTATCTTGAGGAAATAAAAAGATAAAATTCTCCCAGATCGTTGACAAATGACATTATTAAGTCAGTTCTCTTTGAAACAACGTTTATTAGAATAAAATATTCGTATTCTGTCTAAAGTTGATGAGAACAAACGAGTTCGATGGTAAATTTTATCTTTATTACGGAATATTTAGGTTCCGACTCTGACAGCAATTTCCCTGTAACAAACATGCATATCTCCTTATTTACTCACGTTTTTACAACGACATTGTCATTCCTTGTGATTTTAATTTTACCTGTAATATGTCAGAGAATAACAGATACACATGTCATTATTTGAAAATGAGTTTTATATTTTATATGTAGAAGAATGTATTTAAGGTTTAAAAATAATTACGATAATATCAGATATGAAGTATATAATAGAGTTTTATTTCTGACTCTATCTTCTCACTGGAACATTGGTTTGCCAACGATCAGACAAGGAACGCTTTTTTAAATTAAAGACATGATGTTTAAAATGACATATTCGTTATTAGGATAAACCTGCTTGGTTGTTTAACAAGAGTTGACAGTACCACAGATAGAAATACATTTCCTCCAAGATGTTTAGCGGAGACAGCGTAATCGGCAGAGACTGAGGTCATCCCCGACTCATTTTTTAAATCATTGATAAAACATATTCCAAAGCAAAAATCATTTGGTTTGGTTTGGTCTTTATTTGGCGCAGAAACACAGGTAGTCTATTTAGTGATAAGGCAATAGGAATAATGTTCCTTGGCCAGGGACGCACAACGACAACCTACCCGACCTGATCCAACGGTAGGATTCGAACCTCCATCCTTTCGGTCACAAGTCCCGTACGCCAGTTATTGAGCCACTGCGGCCCCTGTTTCCATTAGTCGCCTCTTATCACATGCCAGAACGCGCATTTGGCCTATTGTACATCATCGAGTCAACAGGGAACATCAACAATGACTCTACTAATCTAGAATTACACAATACATGTTTGTAATTAATCATTAGAATGATTTGGGCACACAAGTTTACATTTTTTGAGTGTAAACTTATGCTGGTCGTTAATTGTCATCGTGAAATTGAACAATTCAATGGGGGGAGGGGGGGGGGGTAGACAAAAATGAATATTATTCATATTTGTATCAAATATTGATTGTCCTACAATATTATGTAAATTTCAAATTTTCTCATCTGAAAATCCTGAATGTAAGAGCGTAAAGAATAAAAATCACACTCGTCGATTTAATTTGTCCATTTTTGCTGTAGAACATGACCAATTATGTTGTACATGTCTTACTTCCACAGATTAGAAACTACATAACACCTTTATACAAAGTAAAAGACACAGAAAACGGTAAAAAAAGTCCCGTAGTATTATAGTAGTAGTTGTAATAGTAGCTAGGACTCGTAGAGGTTTTTTCTCTACACTTTTATTCATATTAGACGCCTTATGTGTATCCCTGTATGAAATGTTTTGGAGATGAATTATTATTAACATAATTCATGCTTGAACGGGAAAAGGTGTTGGGGTTTTTAGGGAACATTAAAACGGATGTATAGATGAAATGACACCAAGACACAATTAAAATACCGAAGATACTGAAAAAAACCAGAGTAACCCATGATGAATAGATATAACTTACGAAGTCAAGATGAAACTGTTTTAAATTCGTTGTAAAAATAAGAGAGTCACTGATAACATCAAAAACTGTGTGCGTTTGAAACATTGTTTAGTATTGTTGGCTGATTGTGATTGATAATGAAACCTTTCTAGAGGCTTCTGATATCTCTTATTCACCGAAACTATTGATGTTTGTCCCCTTGTTACTGGAAATGAAAGTTGTTCTTTTATAATATGTTTCTTTAATTTTGTGGCAACACACACAGACACCCACTCATGCACGGACGCATACCCTCGCACGCACGCACTCACACAATCACGCACACACACACTATATAAAATAAGACCTAATCCATTTGAACAATTCAAAACCGGGTTGAGTCATGAGGATTTGTTTTGTTTTCCTTGTCCAAAACTTATCTATACCTGTCTAGTTTTAAAGCGGGTATCTTGAGAATACGTATTTATTGATTTTTGTAAGTCGCGTTTCCTCGTTCACGAAGCAATGTCATCTCGTACTGAAGATCTGTGCACAGCGATCGTTTCTACCCTTATGAAGCTGTCCGCACAATAATATATGAAAAGAAGAAACACTAGCTTTACCTTAAATATTCTTTGCATATTTAATTTTGAATACATATGTATATAATAATTTATGTTATAAATTGTATCTCAAAAAACTTTATTTTGCGAAACAGTCCAACACATTTCACATATTAATCTATAAAACCAGAAGAGGGAATAGCACCACTATAATGCTCAACCATTATTTATGTAATAGTTGCTGATATAGCGTTGAAATGAATTCTTTTGTTTGTACTTTTACTCAAAACTACCATTTTAAAGGATTTTGTATGGAATAATATGATGACACATATGGACAAAAAGTAATTCAATTTTGTAGCCCTATAAACTGGGTACTACCTTGCTAAAAGATGATTGCAGGTACTGCATTCTTAAATTCCTGGCCCTGTATTCCTGAAATATTTGAAACAAAACTCAAGCTCAAGCTCAAAATCAGAAAACTTAGATGTATTGTAACTTTGATTAAAATGAGGTTAGATTAATATAACGTTTAGGATCTTCGGGATGTTCTAAACTTCAATTCCTCTATTAGCCTGCTCAATTTCTCTTACGATGATTTCCTCCACGTATGCTATCTGAGTTTTGTGTTTTGAATTTATTCTTGAATTTCTTGCTTTAAAAGTTTCGAAAATACCGGGGCTAGTATTCATTGCTTCTCTGTAGTCAATATCTTATTAAAAAAACAAGCGAGTTTGATTAGGGCTAAATGTGGAATATTACTGGGACTTTAAGTTGGATCAATACAAAACATGAAACAAGTGCTAGTATACCAATACATATGGTTTTACCAACCCCAGGTTGACATACCTGCCATGTGCCAAAGTAATATATACACTGTTAACTTGAGAACCGAAATAAGTAATCTATATCAATTGAGAGATAAATACCGTACATTAAGGATTCACTTGTAATCTTTTACCAACAAGTAGTATTGTTGTCCAGCAAGAAGGTGCACCTGAGGTCTTATTATATCTCGACAGGTCTAAACCTCCATTATAAAATGCAGAGTGCAAAACATTACCGATATCCAACCCACGACCATCTCATGGTGTCGACTCTATTAAAAAATTGGTAATTGTGTGCACGAAGCTTTAGAACTTGCCCAAGAAAAAATCTTTGTCTTCATTTTAGACAACATGATTACACCTTTCAACTTAAAACCCTTGCAAACTGGGGTGTTAAATAGCACATACCGCCTATGTTGTATTACTAGAAAGAGAGAGAGAGAGAGAGAGAGAGAGAGAGGGGGGGGGAGTCATTCAGAATTGTGCCTCTATTATTTGAGGGGAAGAAAATTTACTTATTATTATATACTGTAACACATATCGTAGCTTTTTCAGGACTGTTGGAGACCTGAAATACCAATATTTATTAAACATACATATTTTATATAAACATAGTTACATGTATTGCATTCATGCACCTACACGTAAATATTATCGCAGCTACTGCATGTTCAATTTAGCGTTTATCTAAGATATACATTGCCTATTAGATCTAGGGGCGTCATGACAGGTGAAGGATTAGAGTTGTAATAAAGATGGGATTGTTTGTTTATGCTGTTATTGCTTTTGACGGCACTTTTAACACATTATTGACTATATCATGCTGGGGAAATGTGAGATAAATGCCTTTCGCAAGGACTCACCGAGGCTGGTCTGGGCGGGTATCGAGGGTTCGATTCAGCCAAAAATGTGCTAAAAGTACCTTTTGAAAAAAAAAAAAAAAAAAAAAAAAAAAAACTCTTTTGCTATTATCTAGCATTTGTCAAATTATAAAGGTTAGTAAAATAAGTAACAAAAAAACAAAAACAACAAAAGAATAAAAAAGCAAAAACAAACAATATTCTTCCGAAATTCGAACCTGGTTCTACTGTGTGGCCGTCGGACGCTTTACAAAAGTTTAGATTCAATGGCTTTAATGACTTACACTGTCTAGCTTGAAGTTGATGTGTACATCCTTTCAACAATCCCTTTTTCAAAACTGATCATTTGTAATAATTTTCCTTACATTTTAAATTTTGTTTTCATAGTTTTTGAGAACATGAAGTAGGGTATACACATTTTCTATGTGTAAACACAGTGTTTAGTTTATAGTACATTTGAAAACAATCTTTCTTAGTGTACTCCACGGACGTACCGTACAGTGCGGGCCCATTTTTGTAATACTGCTATAACTTGAAGAAAGTTCGACTGAATTAAATTTTCTTAAATGTATTTTGGCTTTGACCTTGCTCTATGAATAATAACAAGCTGTATTTTCAGATGTATCCGTGAGTGTGTGCATGCGAAGAAATGCATTACAGTTGAGCCAACCATATGTTATTTAATTTCTCCACATGCTGGGGATACATGGGCTTATTTATTCAGGCTATTATGTACTTCTGAGTACCACCAATGTATTACCTAGACAAGGGATGATCATAATGCCATCGTCTTTTGATTATGTTAAGGGCTAATGATTTGTTTGATTTAAAATAAAAATGAACCACAAATACGCTGAGTGCACTAACTCTCTGAATCTGAACTGTTCATGGAAGGCCTAATAATGTTTATCTTCATTTCCATTTTGCACGATACAGTGAGACTTTGCTGTCTGTGATGTAACACTGTCTGCAATATTAATGTTGTTTTAATTTTTTTGAAATAATTACGTTACTTCTTAGTTTCATTTGATACTTTAGACTGCGTAAATACGTTCCCATTATCCGTGATGTTCCACGTTCTACCGTCTAAATGTTTTCTGTAAATAATTTTGTTCGTCCATAGTTCTAATTGATCTTCTAGACTGTTGGTGTAAATATGTCCTGATTATCCGCGATGTACCATTGTCTCCAGTTTCCATGTTTTGTTCAAACGGAGCGTCATCAGTTTAATTGGTTGTGGAGACATTTTGTGTAAATGTATCCTGATTGCCCGTGATGAGCTATTGTTTACAGATTCCGTGTTTTTGTAAATTATTGTGTGCGTCTTTTGTTTTACATGATAGTATAAACTATCAGTGTAAACATGAAAAACCAGGGTTAGGCAGAAGACAGAGATTTATTTTTAAAAAGTAGCGAAAAAGACCTGTCCAGGCAAGAATAACCCTACTATGTTTTGGAAAAATGTCAAACATGTACATATAATGACGTAACGGGAAAAAGAGCTCATATTACTATATCGCACTGTTTTTGACTACTTTAGAAATTTACTTGCTGGAGATGAAGAAGTTACTGCTAGCGGTGATGCAGAAAGTTGAATTGAAATCAATCGTAATCAGTGTGAAATTTTGAATGAGCAAATTGTACGCATTATGAAAACATTGCTTCGGGAAAATCTAGCAGACCAGACGGCTTGATAATTGAGATGCTTACAGTTTAAACTTGCGTGAATATTGTACTCTTCTTAATGTTTGACTTAATGTTTGCAAAATGTTTGACTCTGGCATATTTCCAGACAAACTGGTAAAAGCAGAATTTATTCATTGTATAAGAAAGGCTCAATTCAAGATCGCATTAACATCATGCAGTTATCTAATGAATACTATTTTCAAAATCATCACTGTACCCGTTAAAGAGTCATCATCGCTTTCATAGCTTTACTAATATATTGTTATACCTCGATTTGATTATATAAGGATGGGTGATGGGTGGTTTAAACGGAAACATTGCATGTAAAATGGATAGAAATAGTTTATATTGCTTGCTTTTGACTGAAAATAAGCCCGCTCACGCATGTTAAAGATCCATCTAGTGCCAAGGAAGAACCAAAAAAAAAAAAAAGAGTTGATCAAATCAAAAGATCGTTTTCAGAAACGTAATTGAAATATATCATTATATATTGTGTAAACAAAGGTTGTGAATATAGAAAGGATAATGTTCAGGGCTAGTTCCGCAGTATAAAAGCGTTTTTGTCAACATACACAAACATATGAGCCATTTTCCGATAAGCGGCTGACATATAATGTCACAAGGACATTATGTGCTTCATTCTCAATCAACTTTATCTTAACGCCTCTGTGCACCTAGGATATGTCAAAATGTGTTCATTGATACATTTTCAAGAAAGTCGCTCACCCAAAATGAACTTAGCATAACGCATGGAGATTTGTTATCTCTGTACCGACCAGCTTTTGAAACACACATTCGTCTCTATATATCTATCCTGGTATAAAAAACACCTATATGCATACATATATAAACACATTTTTAAAGTGAGAAGTGGGAGTGGGGAGGAGTTGTTTGGGTTTTGTTCTTTATTGTCGGACGTTGGAAAGTGCCTTCATTATGAAGAGCTGCTGATGGTATATTTAAGAAGTAAATCATGCCCATCAGGTATCAATTGTCAGATATAAACACCGGTCTTATGAGATCAAGTGCTACCTAAGCTCGAGGATGCTTTGCCCCCGAGGACTCAATATCATCTTTATTTCACAAAACTGCTGTTTATCAGCGGCATAAAACTTAGTCTTTCTATCGTAGTTTAATTTTCTTGTGAATCTTTTGGTGAATATCGGGACTGGAAAAGGGGTCTATACGGTGCTTTAACAAAATGTGGCAGATAAGTTAAGAATGTGAGGAAATCTTGGTTTGAATTTTGATCGGCTTCGACAGTCAAACGAATGATATGTCCCTAACAATGGAGAGGGTGGAAATGTTGCTGATAAATCCGGTCATGGTTTATAGAAATGATTATTAAATAGTTTTTGTGTTGATTACATCGTAAAACAACCTTACTCTCTGAAAATGTGTAGAAATGCCCATAGCTATCTATCTGTTTTAGGACGCTGGTGCATGTAAACTGGGCCATATGTGCCGTTACTAAATCTCAAGAAAGGAAGTAGGGAAGAAACTCATTATCTGCTATTTATTTTATACACCAATGACCTAGCAAAACACACATTTCAAACAATTCCGCAATACAGGTCACAACTCTCAAGAAATTATCAAGTACAGATCCACTGCACATATATACGTATGCCGCCTCCGCCAGCTACCACAATTAAATGGATACATAGGCCTTTATAAATCCATTTACCCAACGCTCGGGACAAGCTCAAAGTCTGCAAGGTTGCAAGTTTGTAATGTACTTGCCCGCGGGGAAGGTGAGAGAGAGAGAGAGAGAGAGAGAGAGAGAGAGAGAGAGAGAGAGAGAGAGAGACGTCGTGTTCAGTTCGTAATGCTTTATGTTCTGCAAGTTTATATTCTGCTATCTTGTCACACGTATATCAGCACCTTTATTTAGCTTGTATATGTATCGCATTCCATATATATATATATAAATTTGTGTTGTATGTCTTTGCTTTTCTAACTATTTATGCATTCTAACCATTATTTTCGTCTCAGTTACGTGCAATATATATATATATATATATATATATATACATATATATATATGTATACACACATATATATATTATATATATATATATATATATATATATATATATATATATGTCTTTTTTGATAATCTTTATTATCGATATATGGTGTTAAGATAAGTCATCCCATATTTGTTTTGCGTAATATTTTAATTTTAGTTGTGATTTCATGTTGTCATAATTTAGTTCAACTTTCCCGTCAACTTGCCCTGCACTGGACAAGCTGATTTCATAAAATTTTTAAAACCCGGATATATTTGAAAGGATCAATTATTGTACTCTCTAATTTTTGCAAAAGGAATTGCATATCACCTCTTTCTTCCCGCATGATTATGGCTTTGTAATAAAGACAGTTCAAAGTTTAACCAGATTCTTCACTTGTGATATGTACTTGAAATATTGCCTGTGCATTTTTGCCTTTCCAGGTACAGAAAAAGGAACATATACGGATTACCAAGTCTGCAAAAGAGATATTTTGAAACAAAGCTATGTATCACTCAAGCAGGCAATGCATCCCTCCATCATCTTGCACAATATTAATATCTTTATCACTCTATTCATGCATCCATTAATCAATTAGTGCTTTAGCTTCATCTGTCTATATCTATTTATCTGCATGTCTGCTAGTCTGGTTATCGGTTATTTTCCTCTCAGATTGCATAGCACACTAAAATGATTGACGTACTTTGCCGTCGCTAGTCGAGATTTTATCTGAATATCATTTGTTTCTCCAATACATTGTCCTCAAATGCAATGGACTCAAAGGTAAAAAGGACAACACAGGACACATCATTCACAAATTAGATGTTTGATTATCTATTTTCCGATAAATGACTGACGAACATTTTTCTTAAGTATATATTTGAATCAGTACTTTTTAACAGTCGCAAATTTATAATAATCGTGGACAGGAAATTACATGCTTTTTTGGTCTTTATACCTACTTGCGTTATTTTGCAAATGTATTCATCATTATGTGTATCAAAGATTATAAAAGGGTTGAATAAAACTGTGTTACAAATACTCCAGATACCTTGTACAAGATTTATTCATTTACGTGAGTGTTGTAAATGGTTTTGAAGCTTTCAGAAACAAAACTTTATATATATATATATATATATATATATATATATATATATATATATATATATATATTCATATAAATAAATAGATTTAGATATATTACGGTAAACGGCTTCAGTAAAGTTTCTTTTCTTTTTAATACTCCATAGGTAAGAAACCATCTCATGGACTACCTTACAATTTCTTTTCTCACACATGTGTTGTTGTACATACATAATAACATCTCTGAAATTATACTGACTCAATTTCTTTTTAAAGATAACTTTATACAGAGGGAAATCTTATTTATTTCTACGAGGAAAGGGATAAAACAAACATATAATAATAAAATATAATGCCTAAAACGGGTAGCAGAAACAGAGCATGAAAAAAAAGCAAGCTGTAGAAAATGTAGATGAATATATATGCTACGATTTCTGCATATATAACAATAGTAAATTGCTGTTATTTTTCGAGCATAGTAAATTAGGAATCAATGCTAAGATATGTTTCAGATATTATGAATTTGTTTTTGTTGAAGTACATAGAAAAAAGAGTTTTATTAATGATGTGCAGTACATCATTGGGACATTTAACACTTGCAATAAGAGGGAATTTACAGCTAGATTGAATTTTACAAGAATGTAAGTATTCAATTTGTGACTTCTGTCAGTGAATCAAACCATTTAACACCTGGACAAAGATACAGAAGAGCAATTCCTTGTTACCAATGTGGTGGCTTTGGCAACAAAGCAAAAACTCATGATCATTTCAGGGTATAGGGTAATGGCAATGAGGCCATCACAACACCACGATCAGCTAGATCACACCCATCTAATACTGTCATTATATATGTGATATTCCTTAAATTGCTTTGATCTCCTAGGTGATTGTTGTTCTGAATGTGGTGGTGTTCTGAATGTGTTAATTTAATAATTGCTTGCATATGTTCAAGTATTACTATCATAGGATAATGCCTATATTTTCTTAGTTATAAAGGCAAACCAGACAATCAGATCCATCTAAGGATATTTATTCGATGATAGCAAAGTTAAGACTGTTTCAAGGTAACATCTGGTGCACCATTAGTAATGAAGTCTTGACCATTCACTTAATATTTAAAAATCTGTTTTGTTCATTCATAAATAATTGGTGGATTCGGGACTCTATCTACTCCACATTCCGTTTTATAATTATGGAATCCAACGATTAATTTCATTAATTTAATTTCATTGGAAACCGTATTTCGTTCTCAGTCATTATGTCGAAATAAAGTACTGAGGAAGTTCAGAGAAAACAATAAATAATAAATGACGGGAAACCTTACAGTCCCAATGAAATAAAAGATCTCTGATGCATTCTTATCATCTTTAATGAATCTGTGTCTTCAGTCATTTTGTCCAGGTATTCCCTTGCTTTTTAAATTAGTTATTTTAAGCTGTTATATGCATAAATTCAGTTTTCATCTTTTTCATCAGGTTGTGACATTTTAAAACTTGCTTACACATATGTTCCATGAATATACATGTTTGCGACAGCTAACTGTTCAAATTCGGGGAGTGCTAGTTCATGGAGTACATGTACAATTACTTTTACAATTGTTTATAGTACTAATTTCTAATTCGTCAAAAAAAACCATTTCCTTATATCGGATATATAGATAGATACATAGATAGATATATACAAGTTAGTACAGATAGATGACTTCTAAAATATTGGTGCAGTCTTGTCATAAAGGAAGCTACTTTCCTAGTTTCAAAAAATGTCTTGTCATGTGTCCTTTTTGTCCAAATTCCTCTGTGTCTACATTATAAGCATGGGTTTTGTTTCTATTCTGTACGTGCTGAAAGCCATTTTTTAGTTTCTCTCTTTGCATTTTTCTTTGTTTAGGGGGTGGGGAAAGACGACAGACACATTCTTGTTATTAGCACAGATGTTGCATACTCAGATATCGTTCTAATAATGTTTCACATCATTACTTCTTAGACTTTGCCGTACTTATCTTTATTCTGAAAGCAATGCATTTATCTTTGTTTTTATTTATCCTCTTCCATTTGAGAGAACATCTTAATATAATTTGAATGTTATTATATTTTCATGAGGTAATATATTTGGTCAAGTATTACGTAGATTGAAACGGGTTGATTAAATCGTTTACTTTAAAATGAAACATTCTACGTTTTCGTGGACGTTTATTATCGAATCGACAGGAGTAATTTTCACATTCAATGGTTGGGCGTAAACAAGAAGATCTTATTGAAATCGGCTGGGTATGCTCATTGAAATGAATGTGCTAGCCTATCTCCGAGCACTTGATCTGCACACTTGACAAGGACTGCGATTATCAAAGTCTCAAAGGTGTACTTGGAGAACTTGTCGAACAATGATATTGTTGTGTCAGGCGATATGGTACAACCAGTTCAGGTGAGTATCGATTACTGAAGTATAAGAAATAAGATTTTATTTAAAAAAAAACAAAATTCTCATTACAAGTCGGACAAACTTTTGTTTTCATTATGTATGTTTTATTGAATGTTTTTTTCCATATTTTATTGAGTAATCAATATTTTCTTAATGTACACGATGCCGAACCAAACTATGAAGTTAAAATTATTTCGAAATAGATAGAGAGATTTGCTTATAAGTTTGCAATATCAGTGTGCTCCGGTGCACTGCCAAGAAGCCTTTTTAACAGTGGATCCATTGTTTCAAAGAATACTAGTTATAAAAGCAGTTGTAATATCAAATTTTATTGTACAAAGGATTAAAAAAATTACAATATATCTTTTTTTTAAACCTCGGGTATGTTCTTCGCTGCAGAAAAAATGATAAATGAAAAAAGTAAACCTAAATAAATATAGTACCTACAAAAGTGTATTGATCATTTTCCACTCATGCCTATAGTATATCTACCGCACTGCACTCTTCTACACCGTGTAATGTCAAGGTTATGCAAGTGGAGACAAGCGTAAGCCACATAAAGCTGTTGGATGATGGGCTTGGTTGACTTAAAACCCATTTATCTCCTGCAGTCAGTTTTGAATGGATACAGTTGAATATACCCTCCAATTAGCCAGTAGACTCCACTCATGCCTCTGGAGTAGAGTAAAAGTTTCACCTGGTAAGAGTAGTTCAATCAGAGCCAGAAGGCTTTGTCGGCATTTCACTAGCATGTATCACTTAGCTACACTCAGCAAAACTCTACACCAGCACAAGAGTAAAATATAGTCAATAAACCCTGTGTGTGCTGTAAATATTGAACGAACAGAATCAAGGATTCCTTTCATTCATTCATAACTATAGAACCAAAAAAGAATAATGCAAACTATTTATTCATTTATTCAGGATTCCGCATTTATCTTTTTGAATCTGACTGGAAGATTATGATGTCCAAATAAAATAAAAGAAATTATTAAAATATTAATTAAACTAATTTTTGCAGTTGTTTTCAATATGATTGAAAGAATGCACGCATTATCTACATAGTCCAAAATAGCACCAACGAACCCATCTTCCCTTGTATAAAAATTAATAATAGAACGGTAAAAATTTAAATGTAATGATTAAAAAGGGATGCATTCATTCATGCTTAAGTTGTTTTGGGCTTATGATTTAAAGTGTTGGCCTTTTCCCTTGCTAAAAAAATAACACTAATGAGTAAAAAAGAAACGCACATGGCATAACCGTATTTCAGTCGATGTTATTCTCCCTTCTGCACGTGAAAACTTTTCTACCATCTGCTTTATTGTCAGATTAGTTCAAGAATATTAATCTATTTATACAGCATATATTTTTTCACATACAAGACCTACATGCATGCAAGTGCAAGCTTTAAATAAGTAAACAACTATCCCATTTGAATAAATATATTCTGGGTTTAACACAGTGAAAACCCACAACAGATCTTTAACAAACTGCATGTTAGCAAGCTAAGAATTGTCCTTGCTTATGGATGGAAAGACTTAAAAGTAGTGCCAGTTGCTATCCTGTGGTTAACAAGCCACATTTACTTTTTTCTGCTAATCTTTGAAATTGTGTCCTTGCCAGTTGGTCAGCTGGAAATGAATGTACTGCAAGCACAATAGCTAGATGGATAGCATCCAGCTGTGAATATCACCAAAACTCTGCAAGAACTGCATTGTTTTCCTACACGTGTATGGGGTACAGAGCTTGCTCTCTTTGCACAATTTGATGATACGCAAATGAATTACCTTAATATTCTTGGCTTTCTTTTATTTTTTTTTGCTGCTTTAAAGTTGTCATACTCATTGGTGCATTGTCTGGCGTATACCGGCTGTAAAATATTTTCTTAATGTGTATTTAATGCTTTTCGTTTTTCTCATTTTTAAAGAGAAAAATTTCGATGAAGATAACTGATCATATTTCTCAAATGGGAACAAAAACGTCACGTATCGAAATGCAATAGTCATGTATGGCATCGAAAGATATATCACTAATTTAAATAATTAAAGGTCAATCCAACAGTTTTAATAGAATTGGCCAAAAGCAGTCACGTTCTTGATTATAATTCATTTTTTCTTCTTGAAATTTTCAATAGCAGTTTTCACCACGATAATTATGTAAATCGAGTCCTCTGAGTTTAGAAGGAGAAAATGATCGAATCTCGATAAGATTATCAACGCAGTTACGTATATTGATCTGTGTGGCGAAATGTTTCAGTTTTCGCAGCGTGGTGACGTTTTTCCAGAACGGTATATCTTTATCTTATGTCTAATTATTTTGGTAAAATCCAATTTTGTTTTAGGTAAGCTAAAACGGGAAGATGTCGTGGTGCTAATGAGTGAAGAGCTTGACAAAACGAAAATAGAAAAGACAGAGGATTTAGGTATGATCTTTTTACATAGATTGCTATCTTGCAATTATGCAGCACGTGACCTCGAAATCATCCCTGAGAGCACAAGCAAACTCTTAACGGTGGGAAAAGTAGAAAACCCTTGTATCACCACTTCTTTATTTGCTAAAAGAAAACAATTAAACTCCCGTTCAGCTGAATCACACTCTACTGCAGTACATCCTTTAGATGTTGTTTTTTCGGTGTTTTTGTGCGCGGACCCTATATTGCAGCAGGACATAGCCACTCTATTGTGGAAATGCAAGCTGGCAATACCTTTTATCACAACGATCAGTGAATGCGGCATTCCTGATGCACACGTCTGGCCCCTAAGAAGTATTTGCGCCAGATGGCCAGTAAGTAAGGATGGAAAATATGTTCTAGAAGAGGACAATATTCTCTCGTCTTCTTTCTTTACTGTCGGTTTTATGAGATTTCAGTCAACCAATGTAAAAAAATCAATTACAATCAACACATTATTGAGCGACACGGAGAAATCTCATCCGATCTTTTATCACCGAAATTCCAGGGGATCAGCCAGGAAACGACTCTTAGCCGATGGCATGGTTGAAATAAGTTGGTACTTACCCAGTAGTTCAATGCAGACAAATCTGTGCAATGAACTAATCACTGTCTTAAACCTGAGAGGAAATGCGCTGATGTACCACAGACAGCGGCAAATGCTAATGGAAATGGCATCCATCTGCTTTATTGTATGTTCTTCCTCAGAGCTTGACAATCAAGAAGTTGAAAATATCGTAAAGACTATTCTAAGTATGAACAAGAAGGTCTTTGTCATCACGTATGACGATAAAGAGAACAAAGGCATGCCATTCATGCAACTCGAAGATAATCTTTTAATATTTAACACAGAATCCCTGACCAATGCGCAATTGAAGGAAAGCATACAATTTCAATTCAGAGAGATGGAACGGAAAAATGAATTCCAGCGGACAAGTATTGCCAAGTTTTCATGGACAGATGTTTCTGTTGACCAAGAAAGACAAGAAATCAAAAACGGAGTCCTACAAGCAGAGATAATAATAAAGTCATTACTACGTGAGCAAGCAGAATGCAGGAAGGTCAAGTTGCTACCACTTCATCAACATTTATGGACAAAATGGGTTGAGACAGACAAAGAAATATATCGATTGAAGACAATTTCTAAGTTACAAGACATAACAGAATACATAAATCAATTGGAGATGGAGAAAGTAAACAAAAGGAGAGAACAATTGAAAATTTTGCAAAGTGGAGTGTCCGAAGCCATCTCCAACTTTTTAAAAGCTCTCAACATCAAGAATAATATAACCAGGGCGGTTTGTGTCAGATGGCTAAATATAAAAAATGGATCAACTTTCTCGAAGGGCACTTCGACAGTTTGTTCATAAAGAAACCGTAATCCAGGAGACGATTAATGCTTTTAAAGACATAAATGCGGAGGAACAAGAGAATTTACATAGAGACTTGGAGAACCTACAGGAGCTGAAGAAGAAGAGTCATATTGGGTTAAAACATTTCTTCAGAGAAATTGGGCAGATGTTTCAAGCAATCCAAACTCAAACACCCGGAGAAAGATACTACATGGGATATGATCTTCCTCTTTTGGCAGCAGGCTTTCTTTTTGATGGAAATTCTTTCGAACTGTTTGATGGCGATGTAGACTCCATCCCAATAACATGGGTATCAGCCGTTTTTAAATGCTTGCCAGACATAGTTAAGGAGCAAACCGGAAGAGAAAACCCAAAATGTATGGCTATGTCTGTGTACGGGATGCAGAGCTCTGGAAAATCAACACTACTCAATACAATGTTTGGATGCCAGTTTACCATCAGTGCAGGGAGGTGCACAAGGGGTGCTCAAATTCAAATGTTGAAAGTGAATGACAGTACACATGAGGAGATGAATATCGATTATATTCTTCTCGTTGACACAGAAGGGGTGCGTTCTCCAGAGATACCAGAGGAAATCAGAAGATCACGTGACAATAAAATTACAACATTTGTAATCGGATTTGGGCAGAAAACGCTAATTAATTTGATGGGGGAAAACACAGTATATTTGACAGAAGTCTTGCCAATAGCAGTTCGTGCCTTTCTCCGAATGGCGAATGTGGGTGTTAAACCATCATGTGCCATTATATACCAGAACGTAGATTCACAGTCGCGTGATGAAATTTCTAGATAAAATAGGAAACTTCAAGAAGAACTCGACAATCAGACTGTCAGTGCTTGCCAGATGGAGAAAAAAGAACAAAAACAATTCCATGATGTTATTAAGCTTGATCTTGAGAACGATGTTCATTACATTCCTTCCTTATTGGAAGGTGAACAGCCTATGGCAACAGTCAGTCAAGGATTCAGCAAAGGTACCTTGAAGTTGAAAAATGCTTTCCAGGATTTCTGCAAGCAATGCGCAAGCCAAGATCTTACTAGTTACAGTTTACACGTGGAATCGTTATGGACGGCCATAACCAAGGATGAGTTTCTGTATTTCTTTTGAAATACACTCGAAACAGAAGCACGTGAGAAACTAGACATGTTTTGATGTAATGTTGTCTGGGAATTCAGAATGGAGGCTAGCAAGTGCGGAACTAAAATACTCACCGATATAATGAATTGCCCCAATCCTGACAAACTGGAAGAGATTAGCAATACAAGCAAAGCGAAAATCAGGGACGACATTGCAGTAACACATGAGCATCTGAGGAGA
Source organism: Margaritifera margaritifera (assembly GCA_029931535.1). NCBI lineage: Eukaryota > Metazoa > Mollusca > Bivalvia > Unionida > Margaritiferidae > Margaritifera > Margaritifera margaritifera. The sequence goes on from JAQPZY010001469.1 coordinate 2,837,106, forward strand.
AAGCTGGAGAAATTCTTTGGAGAGACACCACAGAAGTATTAGCGGTACATGCTTCAGTGGGAGGCCTCAAGCATTGAGGCTTGACTAAGATTAGGGATAATCTCATTGGAGATATAAAGATAGATATTGTACGCCTTCAACACCTGAAGGAATCCAAGTTCTCGTTGGAAAGAAAAGTGCAACAATTCAAAGACAGGATCAGAAATGAAATAGTTTAGTATTTTGAGGGGGAACCAAAACGGACTGACGGCTTTGATTTTAAAATGATGCCTAGAGAGGAAATCAGGCAAGGTTTCCAAGGCACGTTCTCGGTAGAAAGCAAAGTGCAGCAATTCAAAAACTGGATCATAAATGGAACAATCTGGATTGTGAATGTAATAATGCAGTATTTTATGGGCGGACAAAAACAGATGGACAGCATTGAGGGTAAATTGTTGAATAGAGAGAAAATCATGCAACTATTCGAAGAAAAATGGAACGGATGGCTGAAGACTGTCAAAATTATGCGCGAAGTGCACGAGTCAAAGAAAAATATCGCACGCGAGGCGGTCGATATTTTAAGAGAGAAGTTCTCCAGTCACGAAGCATTGGTTATCCAAAAGTCGGACATGCTTTTATCTGGCACAATAACGGAATTCCAACTGCAGCGATCACATTTAATAAGGAATACCAACGATGTAACTGAGAACACTCTGATTTCAGCTGACAACATTGTACAAGAGACGATTAGAAATGTTAGAAAACGTTTGAATGAACTAACCCAGGATCCTTCACCATACAAAAAGGGCTCACTAGAGGAAATAATTCAAATTGTCGCAGCCAAAGAAAATGAACTAGAAGAACTGGGTGTTAAAACAACTACGGAGTTTGACATAGAGATTTATATCGCTGTGTTGGAAATTGCTGTCAGTTCATTTTCAATGAGCCAAAAGAAATTTTTTGAATCTTTTGATCCCATTCATCTGCTTGAGATGGAGAAAGAAACCGTTTTCATTAGATTTGAGAAACACTACGAGAGGACCAGCTTTACTCTTTCATTCGCAAAGCAAGTTTCTGAATCGTTCATAAATGCAATCAGAGATTAGGTTGATAGGGATATTGTGAAAGAAGTAGCAGATGATATGAAAAGTAGGGTTTTCAGGGAAGAACTCAACAGCAAGAAAGCTTTTATATACACCATTCTGTGTCGAATGACAAGTGATGACGTATTCCATAGGTTCGTGGACTACATAGAAAATCCAACCAAAGCAATTGAAGAATGGCTCGATTATATGTTGATGAATATTCATCTGCAGGCTTTGACAATCCGTCCAAGCTGCGTATTCTTGTCGATAGACTTGTCATGGGCCACATGAAAGATCTTACGTCTTATGCCAAAGAAGTAGAAAAGCAGCTTGACGAAAGAACATATAACACGAAAGAAATAGACGAAACAAAAGACATTCAAGTAAAAGTATGGCTGAAGCAATTTACCGAAAAGGCGTCGGAGAAGTTCGAAGTGAATAAAGTGAGAAGTTTGTCAGACATATTTGGAGAGGAGATGATTGACTTGCGATATTTTTACGTTGAATTATTGAAACGTATAGAGAATACGTCACTAAACTTGGATGACCTAACAACTAAGGGAAAAGCCTCCTCTGAAAGCATAAGAGAAAATGTTGTAAAGAGTCTAAGAGATTTACTCATTGGTTGCACAGAAAACTGTCCTTTTTGTGGTGAAATCTGTATCAGTTCACAAGCAACCATGGGGGATTACATGAAACTCCTGTCCACAGACCACACGGATGTAAGGGCTCTCTGCTCGGTTTGGGTCGTGTTCCTCATGCGGAAAGCTGTCAGCAACTTGTCGCTAGTAACCTAAAATTCATAAATAAACAGACACACGGAAAAAGCGTGCCTTACAAAGACTATCATGGAATTTATACAGACTGGAAAATCCCAGGTGACCCAAATCCCTTGACTTCGTCATTTTAGGAGTGGTTTATGTTCACGTACATAGAGAGTCTGGAAACATTGCATCATGCAGTAAGACCATATATACCCAATGTTTGGAAAACTTATAGTAAAGAAGGAGAGATAGAAAAATTGAAGAGAGAGATGAACAAATGAATTTTGCCCTCAACGAAAATATGATCTATTTTAAGAATAGACAAAAATGCAGTAGTAAGTGCCCGAAATAAACTGTTATCAAAGAAATATCCACAGATGTTTAAATAATCTGTACAATTCTCGTTGGTATCTGAGTGGTAGCGTTAGAATATTCACTATCATTTATCCGATTGCGGGTGTTTCATTATTTGTTAATGGATCTTCATGTGAGCTTATGTTTATATGTAGATTCATTCATGAAACTTGAGCATTTTTATTGAAAAGAATGACAAAGAAGGTTGGTCATACATCTCATGTTGCAATTATATTTCTAACAGTCCATACTCTGACATGTATTAGCAAATAATGCGCCGTATAGTTAAATTTAAATAGGTAAAAATAGAATATGTATTCATGAAATAAGCAAGGAAAAGGAAATATAGTCCCACTTTAATGACCAAGGTTATTTTTAACTAAGTAAGAAAACCTGAATAAATTGTTTATTCGCCTGCAGATTCATGTTATTGATTTTTTTTTAAATGAACACAATTATCTTTAGTTCTGAGATATCTTAAATTCTTTCACATTTCTAAACCTTCAGCAAACCACGGATAACTTTTTGTTATTAAGCAACAACAGATTCTAGCTGAATACTTTTCATTAAATATAAACTTTTATATCTGTACAAATCAACAGAACAAAAGCCTAATAGGAAATTTGGATCTTGTCGTGATGCTCACTGAGTTAAAAATCCTGTTTTCATCCCAAAAATAAAGTTAGTTCTGGCATTTTGACATTTAAAATATTCTTAGTTTAAAGTATTTCAAGATTTTGTAAGTATGTATTTTGATATATCGTGCTGCGAATGAAGCATAAGCAATACGTGTCTGCAAAGTTATTTATTTGTGTGTACTTAAACCTCCAATAGGAAATATGAACATACATTTTTCATTCTGTCCTTCTCTATCTCCTTTTCTTTTCTAAGAAGAATATCATTTATTATGTACCATATGAGGTAGACTTTCTACACAACATATTTATCTTCATTTTCACTCTTGTTATACAATTCTTTTGGTTGTTGGTATATACACTGATTATATTTTAGTACTAGGAAATATACACGAATTACTCATTCTCTCAGCGGTATTCATTCGAATTGTTTTGAGAAAATGTAGGACTTTTATGAGACATACTTTTTATTTGTACAACGATAAGTTATAAAAATGTCTTCTCTACTGAAATTTTATCAAATAAAATACGAAAAGAGAAACGACCCCCACTATGTAATAGGTAACAGTTTCAGTGTTTGCTATCGTTATCTTCTCTGTGAGGGTTCATGACAATTCCTTATATAATCTAATATTCTGAATGAACATCTGTGAAGGTGTACTAAATCTTTTTATAATCAAAGTTGCTATCATTGTGTTATTGTCAGTGATCTGGTTGACAAGAAAAGCCAAGAAATTCGGGATGTTATGAGAGTTAAGTTTTATTTAATCTATAAAAAAGATGATAAATGTAATGACAGTTAGGAAACACATGTTTATTTTAAAGTTCCGACATGGTTTATATTTGATGGTTGTAACGAAAATAAAAGCTTTAAATATACATTTGTTTTATACAAACTGCACATATGTGAATCCCTGCTAAATCTCATAACAAGTTATGTGTAGTCATGAAATACTTATCATAAAGTGATGCTTGCATTTTTATCTCTTATTATTGCCAGAAAGAGCATTTATTCCGGACGTTTTATGTCATCATTGCATCATTGTCATCATTGCAAACTGTCTATCCACGTTTAGCCTACAATTTTATTACATGGGACAAACATTGCTTTGTTCAATCAACACTGTGGTTCTTCTTGTATTGATAGTTCTCATCTAATAGATTGTTAGTAGTAGCAAACCGTCGATGTTTCTTAACGCCGATTGAAACATTAAATAACCACGAATAGTATAAAGTCCTTGTCCAGATTAGTAAAATTTCCAACTGGCGTCTAAACTTCAGTTGCTACTTCCGCTCATGCCTGGTTGCACGCTCGTTTGAGGCCTCGCAAAATCCGATGTCAAGACTTTCTTGTACATACGATAGATCGAGTTGGAGGAGATTTCTCATCGAATAGAAGTATATTCCATCTATATTTCCAACTATTTCTCGATTTTGTGCCATTTTGTGTTACCTGCAATGGTTGCTACTGTGCGTATTCAATTATGTGCACTTGATATTTTGGTATTCTTAACGTTTAATGGCTGGATTAATTACGGATCATTAGATCATACAGGTATTTTGTTCCACAAAACTTATCAATTGTTCGCTGCGTCCACCTCTGTAAGTTTTAAGACACGTTGCGTGCTTTTCGGCTTCATGAATATCGCTTTATATAAACAGTGTAATAATCAATTAGCGTCCACTTCGATAAAATAAAAACAACGTTTCAGTGACTTTACATATATAGACATCGTTTGCGCCCTTGCTTTACGGGTAATTTCGAATCTTGTAATATAACCCAGTAATATCCTATTCATGAGTTTATACAGAAATGCTTGAAGAGTTCCACCTGTATAAGTTATCATTCAATGTTCTATATGATTACATGTCATTTCATTTACATAGGACACTATTTCAAGTGATGCAATAATTCAGTAGCATCTACGTCATTAGTTTATAAATCTACGCTTGATTGACTTTGAAAATGGTGTACGATAACCATTTACGGAATCAAGTAGGTCGAGTACATCTACGGTTCCATTTCATTCATATGCTACCCAAGATCAACGTCGAAGGACATATGATAGTCCATCAAAACTTACTTGCATAATTGCAGCTATGGATTTGCTTCAGTCCCGGATGCCCGACACCATGTTAAGAATAAGAATAACTCAACTCAGTGTCCGCCTTTAAGTCACTGTATCTCAATTGTGACTGACTTCTAGCATGTTTAGCCGGTAAGCTGCATAAACACCATATAACACCATATAAGAATTCAATAGAGGCCTTAGCGTCAATATACTCTTCAAAAGACTACGAATCACGCTCACAGTCTGCATCGTCTTTGCTAGACCTAACAGTGACAAGAGAAGACGCCGCCTTCTGGGCATCGATTGAAGAGGTGCTTTGCTTGTTACCGCAGGACTTTTGTTCACCTCCTTTTGCCCAGTCGGCAGCTTTCTTCAGAGTCCCAGCATTTGCTGATATATTAACCAAGAAAGACCAACCAGCGTTCAATCAGTTAGCGCGGTCTGGACGAGTGACTGATTATTGCGTTATTAAGAACGGCAACTACAGGACCCACGTATCAAAAGACCTTTCTTTTCACAGCGACGACTACCATCCAAGTTCAGTAAAGCATACTATAAGATGCACACGCCAGTGTTTCACACAGAAGTCGCAACCATAGACAGACACATCAGGGCTGGAAATGTCAAAACCCTCGTCAGTAAGGATGGACCAGAGACAATCCAATAACACACAACAGTTGCTCCTGAAAATTGTTGATATAGGTTCTATGCTGTATCTGTTACCGATGGCAATTTTCATGCAAGCGGAACATAGCTTTTTGTCATCCCCGTTATACGCACTGGGTACGCGCGGAAATATATATCACGAATGTTGCGGGTGATGAACGGGACAGGACAAAACACGCTCTCCGATGCTCTGGCTAATTTTGATATGTCACCAGTGAAGCCGATTGCTTTGTGCCCAAAGTGAAGTATATCATGGGTGTCTAATATGATATAATGGTTTCTAATATGGTAAATAAAGCACCGTTTGATCCGCTCTAGAGAGCATAGTTGGTTCATCTCCCGTATAAGATCTGCTTCCTGCTCGTCCTAGTTACAACAGGCAGGATCAGCGAGATATATGATTTGTCCATCGACCCGAGCTGTTTACAGTTCCGTCGTGAGTGATCAGTATCACTTATGACGGCCCCTGCTTTCATTGCCAAAAACAATCTCTAGCATATAGGAAATCAGTCTTTTGTGGTGAAACCTCTTTCCAGGCTGGATCCTTCACCCCAGGGTCGTCTACAGGACCAGGTGAGGACTTTGAGGTAGTACCTAGAAAGAACCGAGAGAAAGATCTCGTATGTCAAATACCTTTTAAAGAGGAAAGGTCGATATCTCAGCTCAGGCTTTCTTGTCCTGATCAAGATGGGTTATTCGTTCTGCATACAGAGTATTAACCAAGGATCAAATAAAGTTGTTACGCATTTCAGCTCTTGAGGCTAGGGCAGTCGCGACAAGCATTGCGTTTGATTGTAACTGTTCTTTGGTCGATATTATACAGGCCATGGGATGAAGGTTAAAATCGGCTTTCTGAAGCTTATACTTCCGAGATCTTTCATCTCAAAAGGCTTAGGTAGACCTGGTGAACCTATAACAGCAGCGCTACATGTTACCTCCCCGGGTCCCTTTCTCACATAAACCGCATCCCGGCATATACAGTCAATACTTCAGAAGTTGCCTCACATACCTTAGGAGACATGAGATGGGTTTCCGGGGAAAAGGGATGTAACTCCCTCCACTGTTTATCTATTCTCTTAAGATATTATGATCAGATAACGTATTTGAAGAAGAAAGCAAGTCTAGGAATAAAATATGTTTGTTCAATAATATCTACCCGATCCCCTTGCTCCTAGCTTGAAGACCACTAGAATCCCTACTTTATAACCATATATACAATTACTAGACAGTTTATATATCCAGAATCAGTGATATTCTTGGTCAGTCGTTATGTATTATCCTATTATTCATTTCTTGCTGTTTGTTTTTGTTGGGAACTGTTCTCTTATAGTGTTGTGTGATATGCCGCCAGAGCCAACTGCAGGAGAACTTTCCTAAATCAGAAAACACTATAGGATAACATTTCCTAAGGGATAGATTTTGTACATCCAATGAACTCACCAAAAATAATATTTACACCATCTACGTTTCCAGAATTTGACATTAGTTACAAATACACCTTCGCATGTGGTATAACTTGTAACTTTAAACCTCTTCAACAAATGTAATAACTGTTGCCATGTATACCGTACTTGTAACATCTTTTGAGACCATTTTAAGTACTGTTACTTATTGTACAGTTTCTAACTGTCAATCAAGACTTCTCAGTGTTTCTCTACCTGTAGTTATTGAAATTCAAGATTCTGCTTTCATGCAGATTTGAAACATTTCTCGTAAATTCTGTTAAAACGAATATAAGTTATACACATTAAAAAAACAACCGCTCAAATTGTTTCTATGCTACCGGGTCATCATATCGTTTTTTATCGTATCGAAACATTCCGTATCGTTCTAAAGGGTCGAACCATCTCGTCTTCAAACAGTTTTCTCAATGTACCGTACCGTTTGCGTACCATCCACGTGCTGTTTCCAGCATTTTAAAAGAAGTTGTGTGCAGTTTCTAAAAACAGTCATCGTAGTTAGCCAATCAGAACACGAGAACATGTAATGGGATGTGTTAACACTTAATAAATACTTGTTTTGCCACTGAGAATATCTGTAGATAGATATATAGATAGATAGATAGATAGATATATAGATAGATAGATAGGTAATTTTTTGTCCTTCTTTAATTAATAAAATTGAATTTTGATTTCTTTATTTCCACCTAGGTAAACCAATAACAATATATAAACCAGAAGTCTATACGCCGGAATATCACCGCGGACACGACACTACTTGTGCTTAGGAACTGACCTCAACAAGAAGTGTAGGTATTTGTCTAAAAATTAGGTACACTATTTTATTTAGATCTCACAATATTATTTTAGTAAAAACAAGTAAAGTTATCACGTACAAGATATAGTATTCCATAGATTGTCAGGGACCGTACAAATGTGTCAACATCATTCCGTGTCATATTAGAAGGAAATAACTGATTTATTGGTCAGAATAGCAGGAAAACGATGTCATGCTAAAATAGGGAGTACATTTCATGTATTGATTTGTTTAATTATTTATTTACATTCTCCTTAGTAGAAATAAACAATCCATAATTTGTATATCTGAACTGTGAAGGCTTCTTGTAAAATATCAAGGAATGTATTGACTGCATTGAAATATAGTTTGGTGAATAGTCTAGGCTTCTAACATCAGAAATGGGGAAGAATTATCAACATGAATTCTTATGAAACATATCACTGAATTGCGGAGATAATAGTGAAGACAAAAGCCAAGCGATTTCTTCCCTTTACTTAACCCATCCACTTCTTTCTCCTTTTTCTTTCAATCTTTATAAGTGCAGTAATGATGAAACCATATCAGAGAGATCGTCCATCTTGTTCATGTATGCATTTATCCATTATTTTATTTTCATTGATTTATCCGGAAGTTAGGTAGGTAGGTAGGTGTGTAAGTAAGTACGTAGGTAGTTACTTACACTAGTAAACCAGTTGGCCTGAAGTTTTATGTCATTAAGAAAATCTCTTTTGTTTACAGATAAGATGGAAAATCGTTCCTAATATTGTAGAGAACCCAGGTTTCAACACCGAAAATGCCTGTTCCATCATTACTGCCAACCCAATTAACGCCTTGGTTTCATCTTCTTTATCATTAAAATAGTTTATGAAAGACATAATCTAATTGTGATAGATATTATATGTAGATAATTTCTTTCCATAATGATCATTATTATATTTTCTTATTTTGGAATATAATATCATATGATTATATCATCAAGGTTTATTCAGGATTGTCACGTGAATGGAAATTGGTGGTATGGAATAGTCTTGCGTTGGTTTCATCGATATGATATATTCTGTCGAGAAAATATGTCATTTGCTCAAGTTTTGTTCCACACCATCAATTTATTGGGGTGTTTTAACAGTCTATCTATTTTCTTAAAAGCTTGACAAATTATATTTCCTAAATCGTTCTTTTGACTATCCTGATAAGATTCAAGCCTTCTTTAATTAGATTTTTAAAAATTCTACAAGGAATAGTGACAAATTGATATAATTAATTGGTGTCCAAGTGAAATTTGTCGTTGTTGACGTCCAAGCTAAGAATATTCACATAATCACAAATGTATATATAGTTGTATTATTATAGTATATAATTGATATCTTGCCAACTTTGACCACCTAAAAGTTTTTCAATAGTGTTATGTTACATCAAGATGACAAAGGTCATGCTTCAAGTCTAAATGGTCATGGACTAGTTATCTTAATTGTGTTAGTCTACGGAGTAAGTTCGTTCAAGCAACTTCTCCTTGGAGTCCGCGAAATTTAAGTCAAAGTAGATCCATAATAGTCTCGCTAGACCCTCCACAAAATTATTTTCACAAAATATGAAACCTCAATTCTAGCATGATAAATGAATATTTAAAATGTTTCCAAAGATGAAAAGTTGCCTCATAAAACAATCAAAACGATCTAGCCAACACGTATATAATATACATTTTATAAATGTTTGGTTATTTATGTTGCAATGCCATTTGCATATGTCTGTCTTCCAGTAAAATGCATATTTTCATATATGCACAGTGTCCCAAAAAATGAATATAAGTTTTAGTGACAAAAGTATGTTAAAACTTTAATTTATAATTTGAGAAGTTATTTTTGCGTCTGCCGGATAATCCCACCCTCACTATACTCGATATTGCTATTTAGCATATTTCAGTTTTATTTATATTGCCCTATTTAAGCTTTACAAATAACTTCTTTTCACGATATAAAATGCTCAACACCAATGTAAGTCACTGACAAGTTCTATTGGATTATACACAGTACACCATTTAGATTTAGTTTGTTTTATCAATGATGTATGAAATGAAGGAAAACACATCGTTGTTAACAACCTTGGGATTGAAACAAAGTACAAATTGTAGAATTAACAAGATTTATACTTGACATTGAAACTGTACTTGACCTTAATAAAATTTGAATGAATATCGCCTACATATAATTTGTCGTTGTTTTATATATTTGTTTTATATATCATTCTGTCTAGCAGTATCTATCTATCTATATATCGATCAATCAATCAATCACAATATATATATATATATATATATATATATATATATATATATATATATATATATATATGCAACTATCTGTGTTATCGAATTTAAATTTTGTCTCTGACATTTAAACTTATCCGATTACAGAAAGAGAAGTGTTTCAAATTTCTATATCCGGTGCCAGGTGGTTCTAGACAAATTTTTATTAAAAGTACGAACAAATAAGCCATATAGAGAATCATAAAATATGGCATTGACTTTACGTTCTGTGTATGGCCATACTTCAAGATGCACAATCAATAATGCGCGCGCATATGGCGGCCAGATGAACGTATTTAAGGCCTAAATGCTTAAGTCAAGCAAGTGGAGTTTTACTCGCACTTTTCTAACACATTTAATGGGAATCTTTAGACGTGTGTCCAGTTACAATTACATTGAGGTCTTGAAAACGTAGTAATTTCTATGTTAGTGCTTTTCCAATCACCAATGCATCGGTTTATCAATCCTTCTCTCTCTGTCTTATATATATATATATATATATATATATATATATATATATATATATATATATATATATGTTCCATTTAGTTGCCTAGCAGTTATATACAAATCATATTGCTAATAATAGTAGATTTTAAGTGCATTGGAGTCAGCAGCGGGTCGCGTGTGTCAGGGATTAATTTAGATAAATGTAACAAAACAATAACGAAAAGGGCAAATCTAGTTGTTAGCTAGCCTAAGAACGTCTGACGTTCACAGATTCTTTTTCAAAGGCAAACATAGAACCGAGACAAAACAATAATCACAAAAGAAGACGTCGAAATTACAAATGTTTACATGACTATGTGTAATGGAAGTATTGTTTTAAAATGTTCATTAATTATGTCATTCTTTGATTAATTCAACGCAAACGTTTTGTTTGCTCTATGAGGTTGGAAGAAAACGATAACTGAGAGAACATAACAGTGAAGAAAACGAACAAGAAAAAAAAGGTCTAATCAATGGTCACTGATGCACTGTAAGGATACTATATATATATATATATATATATATATATATATATATATATATATATATATATATATACAAAATTGATAGCGGCGCAGATTCAAAACAGTTTTTCAAACGTTTCGAGCCAAACAAGGGCTTTCTCAGGGGAATAAACAGCTTACATTCACAAAACAAAGACTAAACACAAAATCTAATACAAATTCTGGACTTCTATATGTTAGAATCACTAGGGGGAATTTACAACAAGAGATATAAACAAGTTGAATAACGATAATAAACGAGCGGGCTAGTATGTCTATCACATGGACAGCCAACATGTTTTGACCTAATTCCTGGTTGTGGACAAAGGACGAAAACACAGATTGACGAACAATCAATGTCATCTACAACATTTGCTCAAGAGATTATATCCCGGTAGAGTTATGCATGGAGGTCTAAAGGAAAGATGTCAAGAGAATGGTGTAGCGGGATAATGGACAAGAACTTTAATAATAATAATAATAATAATAATAATAATAATAATAATAATAATAATCAAAATAATAATAATAATACATGGATTTTTTTCCTGTTAATATTATCGCAACAATTGCGTACGGATGAAAAATTGATGACTGGCTGTAATTTTGATAAGACTGCTACGGGAAGGTTAGATTGTTTTCATTTAGGCCGCACTCCCCATGAGTTTTCGATTATAGTATCCATATCGCTTCTAACGTGTGCGTTCTATGTTAGCTTTGATTCGACCCTAGCATCTCGAGGGATTCGACTGAATGTCCAGTCGAGTTGTAGATGTTGGCGACTTTGGTGTTGACTTTTTTGTGAATGTGGCTTTTGTGATTATTCATTAGCTTTCTGAAATCAACGGTTTTGCCGACAGAGAGAGCGGCGCAGATCTCGCATGTCAGAAGATAGATTGCATTTTTGGCTCGACATCCGAACTTCTGATTGATTGTGTTGCTATTTGGTCTTCGGCTTATATTTGCAAATTAGGCAACGCTGGTCTTTGCAGTGGTATGTGCCTGAATCTGTGGTCTTGTTTGAAGTTACCTTGGCCCATACCAGATGGTTCTTCAAATATTTAGGTCTACGGTACGCAACAATAGGAACATCTTGAAATATATCCTTTAAACGTTCTAACGATTCAGTATGGTGCCAATGCTTCCAAATGATCTGTTGTACGTTGGTTTTCTTGGTTTAATATTTCAAGAGAGCTCTAGTTTTGTTAATAGTCTCCTCAATATATCTCCTTTTGTATCCCTTCCTTTTAAGGTGCTTGTTAAGCTCTCCGAGTCTCTTTTCAAAGCTAGCATAATTAGAGCAGATAAGTTTGGTTCGAACGCAAACACACACACAAATATATATATATATATATATATATATATATATATATATATATATATATATATATATACATACACACAAATTTAAAAATATATATATATATATATATATATATATATATATATATATATATATATATATATATATATATGTATGTATAAATGCATTTTTCCGGTTATGTTAGTCTCAGCTGCGGTCCAAATTTCGAAAAGCAAACAAAACATTTTTTCTTTACCAATCAAGTTTGTGATATGTTAGTAGTAATGAAAACCTTGGACATGGGCCAGCCACATAATTTGTTGACACATGAATTTATTTATTGGAGGAAGGTAAATTTGGCTAAAAACACTGTTTTCTTAAGATTGTTTGCCTTAAACTCAACGTTTGCACTAAAATCTTTACTTTTTACCCTATTTTTAAAAATCATTAACTGATTTTTTTTTTTAAAAAGGCTTGACTAAAATCCACATTGTAAAGCATTTGTATAAAATTGTATAATCTTTATTGTTGGGATCTTAAGTTTTTATGAAGAAAGTATGGTTCACTACTCTCCAATCTTCATGACTTCTAATTTCAATCTTTATCATCTACATTTCAAATATCCTTGCATAAACCTGATCTAAAAAATTATTCAAACCAAAAACCAAGGATAAGAAACCAGCTTAACGAGGCACCCACCTCTCCGACCGTCGCTTCACTCCTTGTCAGAGGCCGTCTTTATATCCCCAATTTTATTGCTTCAAACTCACTATGCAGTAATACAAATTCTAAAAAACAATTAAAGAAAACCCCCAACCCCCCAATCCCCACAAAATACCCTAAAACAACTAGGGATGATAGAATACTAACAGTGGCTTTATTAACTTTTACTATTTTTCTTCATCTCTATTATAAAGACTTAAAAAACAGCAAAACAAAAGCAAGGATATAAAATGCCATCGCGTCGCGTAGTGAGGCAATATTCCCCTCTCGCGAGCGAAACAAATCGATGTAGTCTTTGTATTCCCCAATTGTTTTCTTTTCAAACGCTGTAAATCTGGTTTAGTTAGGAAAAAAAAATTAAAAAATTACAAAAAATAAAAACAAGATTTTCATACAATCCAGTTTTTGGAAACCGCCACAAACAAGATATTACTCTTGATCTTTTGAAATTATCTACCGAACCGAAAATGTCCCGTATAGGCTTTATAACCAATCGTTTATTTTCAGATTTTGTAAATATAAATTATTAGTCAGTACATCCAATAACTGTGCAGTTTTAGACACAGGCATGCATGCAGAATGACAGTGAGCTGTTTATTAAGCGTACACTTAACACATCTGACGTAGGTAAGCTAGGAATTAGTTTTGTTTATATGACCTATTGGTAATATATGCATAGTCCCCAGTTTTGTGTGGAGAAAAATACATGCAGCACATGATATGAGACTTATAAACTTTATTTACATAAATGTATACATTTTGGGTGATAGTACGTACGTATATACAATTTATAAATAAGACTTATTTTATACGAATTAATATATTTCATAACATTAAAATCCATTATAGATTTGCCTGTCCTAAGGTTAAAATCCACGTGACTTTCATCTGGGTGTAAACGTAAACGCTTATTACTGTAAATAATATTTCATATGCTTATTCTATTAATTAATTTTTTTTAAAAATTGATGCTAATAATATGAATCTTGATGTATTATTTATAAAATTATAAAATAAAAATAAAAATAAAAAAATTAAAAAATCACCACTCCCCCAAAAAACAAACAGTCATTTTGCATGAATTATTAACATATACTTTAATGCTTTTTTTGTACCAAGGGTTGTTCAAGTTCTTCTTATTGTACCGGGGTAAGAGCTGCGTATTCGCGAATACAATATCAGTGAGAGTTCGAGTCCCCGTCACGCCATATTTTGTTTTTATTAATTGAGTGCAGTTGCTCAGACAAGTGATGCAAATATGATACCATATTGGTGCCAACAGCATGAATTGAAATTGATTCAAATTACAAATAATGCAAACTTCTTTTGCACCTACTACTTCAGGGTAGGTCGCAACTCGCAACAACTCCGCTAACCTCAGAAGTCTCTAATCTTAAACCTAGATTCTCTAATGGGGGTTGTAGTCGACCATGTACTATAAACCAATGGCTGCGACATCCGGGCCAGTTTTTAAGAAAGCAAAACGGATCTTGTACCTGATGACAGACAAAGGTTGTTTGTTTTCGAGGATTACCAGACCAGAGTGAGCAGATGGATTTTTGCAAGGTTTTAAACTATGACTATGGATAAGGACATACAATTTATATAATTGATAATAAATACATAACATTATTTTGATACTTAAATGACGACAACATCTATTTATACTAACCTAAAGAGTATTGCGGAGACAATTTAATATGGACGTCAGGACTCTTAAACAGGACGAGAAGACGGTAGAGAAGCAAGAGCAAAGATTAATAATATATTCTGAAAGTAAAGACTGGTTGATGAAACAGTATCCTTACACATTACACAAACAGAACAAGAAAGATTTTAATATAGAAGGGTTTATATTAGTCATGTAGATAACCAGTTCCAGGTAGACATAGCTTATATGGAAACATATCAAACGTGTAATAATGGTTACATATATATTTAGACAGCAGTCGATGTCTTCTGAAAATATGCTTTGACCTAAAATATAGTAAAATAAAAAATATAAAAAATAAATTAAAAAAATAAATAGGGTAATGGCTTACATGACGCGGTTATGGAAATATTTAATGAAAGAGAACGAATTTAAGAAGACAATGAATGCTAAAAAGAAGTACTGATGAATACAAATATTCGAGATTTGAAAGGATATTTTATTTGCAAGAAGAACAGAAGAAAAACAATAAATAAACGTATACATTAGTAAGTTTAAATAATAAGAAAATAATGTTAGTCAAACCAATTTATGGCGGTTTTGCAGTGCTAGAAGTTGCTTATTGATGACTTTTACTTCAAGAAGTTAATGAACCAATATGGTGACAAAATGAAACTAAATTTCACCTATAAAGGTTATCTAAGCATAAATGTTGAACACAAGCAAACGATTGAGAGTTTGACAACATAAGCAATCACAGAAAGCATAACATATACGGAATTCTATTAGATTAGATTAGATGAATGGTTCACTCATACAAGAATGTTGTGGTTTATAAGCTTTTAGAACTGACATAGGAGAAAACAATGTATGCAATGGTATTAAGAAATATGTTTTTAAAAGAATCTAAAATTTGATATGTAGAATTTTTGTTTATTTAACCAAACTATAAATCACCAAAAGATGATTTTTTGTTATCCTACCAACACGAGATATATAATGTTACAATAAATAAGATTGCTCTTTCACCGTATTATGACGAACATTATTTAGTTGATGACATGAATCCGTTTCAGTATCCTCACTTTTCTATTTTTAAGTAATAGTACATAAATGGATATTGAAACATTTATAAAATGTAATGAACAAAAATTGATAAATACATTATTATAAAAAAGCAATGTAAAGATTGTTAAAACTTGTACAATAAAGTAAATCAATAAACAATACCAGATAAAACAACAACAAAAAGATTATTATGACGATATTAAGGGTTCGATTAATAATCGTAAGAGAGAATATCATATAGGATACTGAAAAGATAACAATAAGAGAATAAGCAAATACAGTATAGAAAACAGAAAAAAAATCCAATTGAAAAAGTTAACTTTTCAATGTAGTGATAAAATTCGCAAAGCTATTAAAAACAACTATTAATGAGGAAAAAGGATGGAAGTTTTAGGTGTATTGTCTATTCAGTTTTTTAGTAAATGGCTCGGGTTTTCGAAAGTTACATGTATGCAAACTCCACTCAGATCATTTAATTCCTTGTGCAAAATTTATTCATTCCATTCCTGATGAACATAGAAAATGTTTCAACTGGATAAATTTACGTCGTATATTGATGCAAAATAAAATCTATCAAAAGGCGATAAAATGCCATCAGATGTATAGACTTGCATAATCGTTTAATGGAAACAAAGTATAAGTTTCCTGGTATATACTAATGAATACTTATATCCATTTATCCATTATCCAGGATCCGTTAGAATTACATTGTCGTCTCTAAAAAGCCAGTTTCTCGTCTAAATTGTATTGTACATACGAGTTAGACAGATAATTACAATAAAATCAAAACGTTTCTACATTTTTTAAAATCACATCTAGTGCAAATTTTGTCTTTGCACAAAATTGTAGCACCAAATATAATCATATTATGAGGTTCTTTTAGGTACGGTAGATTTATTAACTGGTAACATTAAGTATTAACTCTTAAAGAGGAATTCAGGACTCTTTCAGGCTTCGCCACTTCCAGAAGAGAATACATTTTAATTGATTGCACTGAATATTTATCTCTGCGTCGGAACCAAGAATATTATACATTTATATGTTTCTACGTTTTCATTTATGATTATCTGCATTCGTATTCCTTGCTGAACATTAGTTAATATATGCCCTGTTCCGAGGAATGTATAATTATGTGTAATTCTTAGGTCAAGTCATAGCAGCGGTGATCAGTAGACCAATTGTTTATAATGATATTACTATTTTTGTTGTTTTTGTTGTTCATCAATGACACATTTCATTGCCTCTGTAAAATAAATGTTGACTTAATTTATATCACTCTGAATAAACCATGTTAGGTAATCCTTATACAATAATAATTAATTGTTCTATTGCTGTATTGATATTCTTTTCAGGATCAGTTTCTCTGTCGTTTCTTCAGTATAAAGATTCCTTTTATACTCATTCTTGGTGAATCTAGTATTCCATTAAGGTTGCAATAATTCTCTCTCTTGTATATAATTATAAAAGAAAGAATTTCCATTTCTGTACTTATCGCTTACATACAAAACCATTATATCAGATGTAATCGTATCGTACTGGTGACAAATATTCTCCATTTCATAATCTTGGGGTTTTTTCCAGTGTCATTATGAATTTCTAATCCTGAAGAAGAACGAAGGGATACAACGGACAATGATATGCCAGTATCTTAAAATCGAATGGAAGTCTAAATTTCTTCGAGTACACAATAACCTGAATAGCTTCTGTACCTCTGTTTTGAGCATTACCAGCTCCTCACCTAACCTTTCTCAGTTTTCCAATGGTTATACTTTGCTCTATTTTATTTGTTCTCACATACTTTGGTAATCATAAATCTTGAACATCATGAAAATGTTGCAACCATTCAGCTTGAAAATATCATCACTACGGTAAGAATACAGTATGTCTTTAACAAAAATTCTTTCAATATTATTTGCAACTGAAATATTGACATCTCCTTTAACCGTTACATCGAACAATACAAAACAGTAGCGGGTACAAATGAAACATTTTGTCCTAGCCTATGTGTTACAACTTGTAAATGTCCAGATTTTATACGTGTGTGCGTAATACAACAATGTAAGATGCTTAACACCATGTGGTGTTCATTCCTATTTGTGAGGAGTCATATTTGTCCACATATTGCCATTATATTTATTTAGTTACATTTTTTGAACTTCTTAGCTCACTTCTCAAAAATAGTTTTAACTCACAAATACACTAGCACTAATTGCAACTGCAACAAACAGATACTCATAAGCTATATGTTTATCAGAAGGTTGGTAACACTCTTTAAGTTTAGGTCGCCTATCTTTCTCTATTTCTGTAGCGTCAGGATGAGTAGAAAAAAATAGAGAGCAATCTTTATCGAAATTTTTTTAATACTGAGTAACTAATTTTCTTGATCTATTAATCTTTCATTTAAGTAATGAAGTGACTTTCCTCTGTTTTAATTGAACTCATCATACTTTTTTCCGTGTGTGTGAGTACATTTCCTCAAGAGTTTCATCATGACGCATTCTATCATCTTCAGCTCCATTAGGATCCAATAAGTAGAACAGATAATTACTTCATGCAAATGTTAAACAATTAGCAAGTGCTCCTCCGATTAATACTGCAGCTGTTGACATTTAATTAAAATAAATTTATATACTCCCACGTTTCGATTAACTGCTTGCGCTTGCGATGGTTCAATCCTTTTTATTTTTACTCCGATAAACATGTTTTTCTCTTCAAGATAATATATCCTTTTTTCTTCGACTCTATAGATATTAGTTTCTAGATTTTAACATCTAGGTAGTAGTCAGCACTGTTATCTGTGGAGAAGATATCATTGTTATCGGTTTTCAATCTAGAGTAGAAGTCTAGATTTTGTATATATTAAGTAACACCACCAGATATTTGAATATAAAAAAATCTAAATTATTTTTTCAAAAATCTTATTTCTTAGCTTTTATTACATCATATACTTTATCTAAAATGATATGTTCAACAAATCGTGCTGGTGCATAATCAAACCTATAGTTTAAATTAAAGTATCTGGTGAAAATTCAAGGTTAATTTGTACCATGTTTTTCTTATTTAGTATGTGTTATAATATATTTAACGCACTCACACCTAATAAAGCACCATCGATACCAATAAATACACAAAGTAATATGTTTACAGGTAGTTCATTACTCAGTTTATCTCAACTTGTATAATGATGATTTAATTTTAGATTATTATCATCAATTGCAGTCTTTGTTGCCTTTCTTAATTAAATTAATTAATAATGTCTCTTTGACATTAAAATCTTTTCTTAATTGTTTAATCTTTTTATCTAGTTTTGATCAGTACATGCTTTACTATCTGTCAGAAGTTTTTTATACCATCGGATAGTTCATATTATAGAGTTACTAAATCCCCATCTTTTAAACGTTTTCTTTATTAAGTAGTTCTTTATCTATGGATACTTTACTATCTGAAAAACTGGTTTGATTTTGTTTTTGTTCTCATCTATCTATTTGACTATTTTTCGTAACTCAATAGTTGTTGTTTTTTCCCGCAAATTAAATATACTTTTTGTCATATTAGTTTTGTTTACAAATATCTAATGATAAATATATATTTGATTTATATTACTTGTTCGTTTTGTTTCGTTCTAGCAGACAGTTGACTCTTTAGAGCTACTAAATTCGGATCTTTTCCACATTTTATTTTATTGTTTAAATCTGAAATAGATAATCGTACATTGTGTTCATAGATCGAATCGTAGTTTGACGCACTCTAACCCTATTATATAAGTCCACTATCTTTGTATTGACTTTATAAAGTTAGCCTTCATATTTAATTCTAAAAGACTATTATCTACAGCTGTTTTACATCATCTTTAAAGTCCTGAAATTATGTTTTATAGATTTCTTCATTATATTTCTTTTCGTCGTTTAATTCTTGCAGCAACTCTATAAATTGTGATTATACTGTAGTGCAATGTTCTATAGACTACTTTATTTCCTCAATGTCACTCTTTAGGGATGCTATTTCAGAATGTATTATTTTGTTTTCTTTATTTGGTTCTAATAATTTTTGTATGTTTTCAACAGGTTTTATGTTTGATTTCACTCTGACAGTTTGTAAAGCGCGTAAAGCACTTGATAGAGTAATGAATCTCTTGGTAAATAAATCTTGAGCGTCTTCTCGTAATCTTTTTCTTTTTGCAGTTCTGAGAGTTTAGTAGACTTTTATGTGATTCTCTGATCCACTGCTGTTAGTTTATTATTAGCTTGTTCTTTCCATGTTTTTATATCTTACAAATTATTGTCCTATTAAATCTTAGATATTTGAGAGGCAACAAGTTTTTGTGCAAACACTCTTGTAGCTGTATTAGATTTTTCTATAGGATCTGCTAGATTTGTGATACGTTTTTCATTCAAGTTCAAGTTATTGTTTACTGATTGTCTCAGTGATTCGTCTTTCTTATCTTTTTCATCTTTCTCTATGAATTCAAACCTAAATTCACTAGAACATCATTTTTATATTTCTGTCATTTTTTAACATGAAGCCATATTAGTTGTTTTAGCGACGCGAAACCTCTATTGTAATGATATGTGTAATTGGCGTGCCATTAAAAGCTGCTACTTTGCCATCCTCATATATCACTTTGATAATTAATCTGGTCACATTACCTCTTTGTACTTGTATATACTGACTATTAACTTTGTATGTAATTAAATCAGTGTGAAATACATTGTAACAGGCAAGGACTCCAATAGAGTAGAGTTGGAATCATTACAGTGATTCTTTGTATTGTTT
Organism: Margaritifera margaritifera; assembly: GCA_029931535.1. Lineage (NCBI taxonomy): Eukaryota > Metazoa > Mollusca > Bivalvia > Unionida > Margaritiferidae > Margaritifera > Margaritifera margaritifera. The sequence continues at coordinate 2,857,711 of JAQPZY010001469.1, forward strand.
GGTTGATCAAGGAAAATATGTAAGATTTTAGGCTTCAAAATATACATACTGTATATGATTCGGAAGATTATTTATAAAGCGCTGACTATTAAACATAACGATTTAGAGATGTTGTTGGTTATATACACTGTGTAATTACTAATCGGAGTTATTGGAACTTTAGAGTTGTGTTTCTGACATTGAAAATATATGCTTTCTTCTTTGTCGATACTAGAAGTCATTCATTCTTTGATTTTTTTCTTCATGTACATTTCACAATTACAGAAGCCATCGGATATATATGGTTTGGGTTTCATTCTTCTCGTTTATAGAATATAATATATATTGAGGGAGGGGTTGATCTTTTGAAATATTTTAATAACCAACTCCAAAATGTATTATCTGTAATTCTTTATTTCCCTGTAAGTAATGCAATTTGACAAAAATATTTCTTTTTCAGACTGTCATTCTGCAGAAATGTAGTGAGGCTTTCCTGTAGGCTTCGCCGTTATGTAGTGGCATGCTTCCATTCAAGCAACGAGAAAGTCAAGCAAGGTTTCCACGATGCGTTGCCGCTTCGTCCTTCCAGCGATTTTTTGTATTCAGTAACATTCATACTAAATTCATCGTGACTAATTTCTTTATTGCTTATTGCTTTGCTCATCATTTCATCAATACTTTGCAACCTACTTATGGCTGAGGTTAAAATTTCATCGTGTTTATTGTATACTAGCTTATATTTTAAAGCTTTTACAACAAGTCATAATAAACCCTCTGAACGCTAGAGGTATAATTAGCCCTGTAATGTCCACGGCTCCTAAACTAGCAGCTGCAACACCCATTCCATTTTAAAGACTTGCTATACCAATCTATACCCAGTTTTAAAAAGTACATGATGCTTGATACCTTTTTTGCTTACACGTATATCTGCTTAACTAAATTTCATTAATTTTCATCAATCTAAAATTAATTCTATGATCGTTATGTAAGTATTTAAGAATATTAAATAGATTAAATGTAGAGTAATAAGTGTAGGTAATTATTTTGTATGGTAGTATTCCTTGTGCTATTAGAGAGTCAATCCTAAACTGACTCAAAGAAAATACAAATAATCAATTTTATTATTTCTTCTATACCCATGTCATTTTATTAAATCTTTTTCAGAAGCATACTGTAACTTACCGTGAGAGTTGAGTTTAATGCCTCGTGGTAAACAGTGTTAATTATCTTGTTCGTTTCTCTAGCCATATAATAATATAAATTGTGTTAATTGTTTTGCTAGTGGAATACTTAGCTAGTAAATCTAGAACATTTCTGGAAATGGACTTAATGTATTCTAGTCATGCTTGCATGATTATATAAAGAGTGGTTCCTTTGTAACGTAATTAATATTTGCTGGCTCTTTTTTAGATCTATTATTATTATTATTGTTGGTATTATTATTATTATTATTATTATTATTATTATTATTATTATTATTATTATTACGACTACTAATACTACTACTACTGCTACTTGTATAGCAACAACTACACCAGCTATCAAGTAATAAATGTTGATTAATATTTTGACACTCTGTAACTCATGCTTCGATCACTCTTTACCTTCCTTTCTCTCTGTCATAATCTTTGCTCTTTCGATATTTTCTACTTTGGCTTTATTAAATTCTTGTGAACCTTTTCCAAGTTGTTTTCCAAGTTCAACTCTATACTGAACTTTTATATTGTGCAAAGTTACATTCTCTGGTGATTTAGAAACCTTAGATGTCATGGATTCTTGTTTTACTTTCACCACCATCCATTTAGTTTGCAAATAAATTATATTTTTCCTAAATATTTATTCAAGATTTTTATTTGCTTACAGTTATTATAAAGCTTGTTTATTTGTTTCATGTAAATAGTCTTCAATGTCAGGTAATATTTTTATCAACTTGCAAGATGTCTAAAATTAATAGTATGTAAGCTTTTCGTTACTAACTATCTATCTGATTTCATGACTCTTTGAAGACCCCGGTTACTGTCGTAACGTCAGTGCTATAAATTAAGTCCTTGTTTTCATATTCTGTTTAAAAGTAATGTGTTTCAAAGTTATCAATCTAGCACTTAACACATACAATTCCAGAACAGTGTCTAATTAAGTTGTTAGTTAAGTAGTCTTCGGTCAACTCTTTCTGTAATTCATTTAAGTTATCAATTGGAAGAGATTTTTTTCCTCATCAAAGATGGTTTTTTGCTAGTATTATCACATATGAAAATGACTGATATTTTAGCTGATCTAGCATTTACAAACATTTCATATGTTTCCTTGATTTGTTTTCAATCCATTTTATCCAACTCCCTATCAGTAAAGTGTTGACCAGTTAATTTCTTGTATGTTCATTCCATTTACTATATGTATTTTTTAAATTCCTGCTTGTATTCTTTTTGTTATTAGATCTTCATTCAATTAGGGTGTATTCGCTTCTATTTGACTTTATGAGAATCCTAATGATTTTCAAGCTGATTTTGATACATTTACATAGTTTTAAATGGCAAAAAGTGGTTGGAGTCAAGAGGTTGAAAATGGTGTTTACAACAACAAAGATTTTGACGAATATCACGTTGTAAATCAGTTTAATGACACTTATGGTGCCGATGAAAACTTATGAAATCCCTCGACAAACAGTTTAACAATCAAATACAGGATTAGTAGATGAATACAAGCAATAACATAAATGGGTAGACCTAGAATGGATGGAAGGAATATTTTTAAATCACTAGGATGGACAATGAAGGAATAAGTGGTATCCAACAAAAAACAGATAATCATACAATATTACAACAGCCTTTAGAGACAACACTTACATACAGGCAAACGACAACAGTTCCAGAGGAAATACAAATAAAGGAAATCAACACAAATGAAGAATTTAACCAGCAAGTTAGAGAAACATAGACTTTGATAGCTGAATACCAAGAAAAACTTGTAAGTGATCCATCTAACATTATTTACGGTGCAAAATGAACGAGACTTAAGAGGTTATTTCAGTGTTGATATGGTAAATTTAACAAAAAAGAGATCAATGAAAACAGAGCCTGATTTGGTTTACAGGTCTATAGAAAATTTGAAAATATACTTAAGTAAATAAAATATGCAAGTAAAAAATCTAAATTGTAAGAATTTATGCAAAAAGAAGAAGCAAAATCAAGGGTGGACAAATAGTTGGTCATTTAATGTTTAATGAATATAGAAGATAATTTTAGAGAGAATGTCAACAGCATACATCTCATAGATAAAGAAAAGCTTAGGTGAAAGGTTAAAACGGCTGTTCAAGGAAAAGGTGCAACAACTGCTTTTGTTTTTATAGCTATTGGTATAATAGCAGTAACTCTTTGTATAACCATAGAAAATAATGTATGGCAGTGATCTAACAGATTATTTCATTGATAAATTTAAAAGGTATATATATTGCTGACTATTTGTTTAACTTTGGTAAAAGCAGCAGCACCATTCTCTGGTATAATTGGTAGTGTAATAAATTGGATTTGAACATTAGTAAGACAAGTTATATCTTTAATAGCTGTTAATGCGATTTTGATAACTGTTGCTTTTTCTAGCTTGCTCTCTGTAACATACCCGTATTTAATTGTTAATATTAGTAACAAAAAGTAATAAAAGATTAGAGATTAACTAGTCTATTAACCAGCTAATTAATGTCAAAAAGGTAATTATACTATATACTATAGACATAATTATAAACGCTTGATGATTTGATTCATAATGTGAATCTATCATATCATGTGTTATGTTAGCTTTATGTACTGCTGTTTTGTTTAAGAGTTCTCATTTCTTTATTGCAGGCTTGTCTACATAATTCTTATTATAGTTATTCTCTTCGGTGTCTGCCATTTGACGAAATGCAGTAGGCTATTCATCGCCTTATTTAGCTATATTTGTGTCACAATATAATTTATAAAAGCATTGAATCTTAGTCCAGGTGATTCGGATGACTTTTGTAAATTATTATTTTAACCTACTATACTTTCAATTTTCATCACCATATGACTAGATAAAAGGAAGATACCATCACCGCCACCTACAAAGCTTAGTCTAACGTTTGAATCTGAAATATATTCCTGAAATCGTGTTGAGTTGTTTTAATCTGAATCATAATATTGTTCATCATAAAATAATTTTTCATATAACATTGTTACAGTGACTTGAGCAAAATAAACATCTTATATAAGCTGATTTAAGTTCTGATAAATCCTTGGTGAACAGTTTTATGTTGTACTGGTCCATTATGAACAACATATTTATTTTTGCCATTAATATATCCGCAGCTATGGTGTGGCAAAGAACTAAAGTTACTCAACATTATGTTAAATTGTTTTAGATCTATATGTATTACTCTTTGGATTAAATGCTTGATCATCTCGTATTGTCGAACATTCAAACACAAGTTTTCGTATCTGTAGGTGTATATAAGATCTATATATTGTTTTAAATAACTCTCATATACATTCATCTGATAAATGCTGGTAAGATATTTCGCATCTTGATGTTACCATCCATACTGCCCAATTTAATTGATTTTGACAAATTTTCATATCACAATATGATCTGTATCTAATCACTGAATCATTATTTTTAAATTTGAAAGTGTATTGAGAAAACAAGTTTAATGGATTGTATATAAATAGTCAGTTTCTATGGAATATATTTTTCTCTCGTTAAACTCATGGTCAATAAGATTGTAGAAAAGACAAATTCCATTTCGTATTGATTTTGTCGTGAAATATACTTAATACAATGAATCATGCGCTTTGCTGCCTTCGAGAATACGTTATTCACCAGACGTATCAGACATTGTATCTTGATGCCTAAATATAACCATTTTTAGAAATTTGTAAATCTTCAAAAATGTAAGTGTTTTTTTTTTTTTTTTTTTTTTTTTTTTTCGCTTTTCAAAAATCTTCCAGATCAAGATGCTTTGAAGCGCTATAAATGTTTAAATTTGTTAGGTTCAAACGCAATCCAGTTATTTTTCGGATAACCATAACTATCAGATACATTTATCAAAAACACGAAATCCGTAGTCATGGGTTACTCTGAAGCTCCCTTAAGATTTAATAAATGTTCAACCAACATTGTTGGTATACTTTCAGAATTTTCCAATAGCTTCTGTTATTTAACCTTTTAGGGGCACATTTGTCTTTTTTTCGTGATATCTTTATTATGTCCTCACTATGTTTGCCATATATTTCACAATCAGTTTTATATTCAATTTTGTAGATTTTATGTGTGTAAGAGTATTTGCATAACCTCTGAATTATATTTCTTCTTGCGGAATAAATACTTATCACTTTATAGTTAGAAGCTCTCCACTCTGAGTTAATTTATAGTAATCATATATTAGATTTCGTGCTACTCTTACTTGCAAGTTTATTGGTTCATTTGGGTTTATTATTTTAATTATTTTATCCTGGACGAATTGTATTTATTGTCGTACGTTAAATGTTGATACCAGTGTATAATGAGCTTGTTAGATCTTGTTTGCTGCAGATCCAGCTCTTATTGTGCTATCAGTCAATTGTTTTCTTTTCAGATGTCATACTCTTTCTTTGTTTGCATCAGTGTCATAAAAACGGAACGTATTATATTCATGATTAAAATGATTTCTTGCAAGCTAATATTATTCTTCATTACATTGTCAACAATGGATGATGTTATTTTTGTAATTATTCATTATTTCTGGTTCAACATTTTTAAGAGGAGTTTCAAATCCCTCAATAGGAAAATTATAAATTACAAGATCACCAGTTCCTAGGTTACAAAGTTGATCCTCATAAACAAGATTATTAAATTCATGATCAAAAGCATTTTTACTAACTTCTGGCATGTATGCCCTATTTGGAATAGCTGATAAACAATCTAAACAAGTATTAGGTTCTTAGAAAAAAGCAAAGAAAGAACAGTATTTGAGATTAAATACAAACACGAATTAACAATTAGTATGGCAAATGAATCATAGAAAGAGATAATTGGTCAATATTTAACTGTCAAGGAGTTGAGAAGACAACACATAAAACGATGTTGCATACATGTGTACTGAATGGCTTGTAACCGATGCATTCTTTCTTGAAATTTTTTACAACTGTTCATAGCACTGGATTGCTTCTCCGTTAGGTAGAAGAGTTTTATAGGAAGGTGATAAAATAGACCAAAAAAAAAATTAAGACTAACGGACTGTATACAAAATATAATCAATAACAAAGGATGTGTGTTTACTACCTTTCCAATAGCTTCCATTAGACCAAAGAAAACATTTTTTTTTCATTTATGTTTTGGATTAGAAGTGTCAAATTAATACATGGAATATATGAAATCATCATTACTTGCACTTTTAGGTTTAGTAAAATGCAATCACCTATTGCAACATTAATAGATGGAACACTTAGCAATTTTAGCTTTGTATCTAAATGATTGTTTTAACTAAATGTTGTATCGTTGTGATATTTTTCTTTCATCGAATTTTAGAGTCTACTTTTCGTATTATCTTTCCTTCTGTCCAATATGCAAAGTAGCCTTTATTTTGTTTCCTGCAATTTTATCATTTGTATGTGTACATACTCCTTTGTGTATAATTTGCAATAAAGACAAGTAGCACTGATGTCAGTTATGTCTTTCTCACATCCTTTTGAAAATGTACAATTATATTATTCATACTTTACGATTCTTTACATCATTTGTTGCTAAATTAATTTTAGCTCCCACCCCCATTCCGACCAACACACAAACTCACACAGACAAATGACAATATTATGGTAATTAAACTTATTATGGTCATTCGTCTGTAACTAACTTTAAAGTTATATATGCCGTAACATGTATTTCAAAAAGATAAATGATTGGTGATAAAAGTAACAGTATATATTAAAACAAAATTGAATCAAAAGCGGAAAAGCAACTTAGCAATAGAATACATATCTGCGCAGAGTTGAAGTTTGCAGGCAACTTAGATTAAACTGAGATATTTTAAAAAAGCAAAGTCAGAAAGATTTTCTATGTACATTTGGTTGCGATGAGTTTGGATTTTGCCACATTACAGACAATTTACAAATAAATAATTGTTTAGACTGATGTTTTCCATCTAGTGTTGTGTGCAATGTCACAAGTTGTGTCATTAATGCGCCTATTCCCTTGTATACGGGCATATCTGAGATATATGCAATATTGATGTGCAAATTGGTAAACACAACCTCTCAAATATAGTGATAATTTTCTTCACTTATTCTGTAACATGTAAAGAATTTAAAATATAAAAATACCTGAATTTGGGACAATTGCATTAAATTAGACTGCGCAGTTGTAAGCTGATTAATACAATTTCATGAAATTGGTGTTTTCGTATTTACCTTTTTATAAATCTTCAGTCAGTCATATTGATCCATGTCTGGTTGGATAGGCCTTCGGTCAGTCATACTGATCTATATCTGGTTGAAGGGCCTTTGACGTTGATTCTGGTCACTATAATCAGACTTCGGATAAAAACGTTAATCTTGGGCCCATAACATTAAATTAATGATATAATAGAACAAGCAACGAACCTAGATGAAGTTGACTCGTACCACACATTATTCAATGGGCGATATAATTTTACTTAAATTCAACAATCAACTAGGACATCATACAGTTAATTGTTTAGATCTATACACTAGATGTTGAAGTTTCCAAGGTTTCTTGACCATGGTATTGTGGCGTGATGAAAATATGATTCCTACCATAATGACAGTGCGATTCTCTCGTCTATATAGATCGGTTATGCGCACCATAGTGCTTCAATAAATCATGATTCCAATATTTATTTGAATATCTATGACGTTTTAAATACTTAATCGTCCATTGTGCAAATAATATTTGAATTATGTGAATACACATTGTGCTATTATCATTTACTGGCATATAAAGAACACAAGAAAATTGCCCTGTATCTTGAATGACATTTCGAACAGCATTTACTATCATAAAGTTCAGAAGATAGGAAAAAGTAGCAGAATCAAACAAATGCCTGTCATTAAGACACTAAGCATCTGCGTTAATCTGCATATCGGTTACACTCTACATAGCAGTGTTACGACTCTATGGTCTAAGAAAAATGTAACAGAAAGAAAGTGAAACCAACAAATCAAGTAAAAATCAACAAGCAATTTATTACTAGATAATTAAAATGAAAAATCAAAAAGTCACTTACAGAAATGTGTTTTGAAATCCTAATAATCCAATAAGAATGATTGTTCTAATCACAAGTCCTAAATATAGAATGTTCCGAATTCACGGCTGTGTCCTAGAATGTTATGATGTGCTAATGGTCTCCAAAGTCCTGATGTACTAGAAATCTTGATGTGCTGATGTCAAAATGAAGTATTCCAAAATCTCTGAATAAGTTCACTTAAATTCCAAAATCATCAATTAAAAATCCAAAATCCAAAAGTTTATGAGCACAGTTATAATCCAATGAATATTTAAAATAATTCCTCTCTTAGAATTTGGAATGAATTTTCACAACTGTAATAGCTCTTTACAAGACTGATGGTAATGTCAAAACTGAATAAATGTCCACCAAACATGGTATATATAAAGATTGGTCACATGACAGAATGTTCTAGAATGTGTGTCATCTTAATGGAATTTTACTTGTAAACAAAATTCAACCTTGACCTTCGAATTGAGAAAACATATTGATCAAAACAACCTAATTCAAGGACTCTAGTTAAACATGTTTTTCCTGATAACATTAAGATTTAAGCAAATATTAAAGTGAAGAAACATTTACAATTTCCTAAAATATTTATAATATTATATAAACATCATACATAACACCTCCCCTCATAAAGAAAAAGAAAGATTTATATAATAAAGCTTTCTTTTGAATATACATCTAATACTACAATAACCAAAATTACATAAGAACATGTTTTATGATACTGGACTTAATTACATCAAGCAATATTACATTTCTAGGCACGTGAGAGTGCATCTGCAATCACATTGTCTTTTCCCCTGATGTGTTTGATGTCAATGTTATATTCCTGCAATATCAAACTCCACCTCAACAATCTCCGATTTGTATCATTCATTTTGTTGATGAAAGTAAGGGGATTGTGATCACTGTACACAATAATTGGAGAAAGAGCTGAGGTAACATACACTTCAAAATGCTGTAAAGCCAATATCAAAGCCAAGCATTCCTTCTCAATTGTGGAATAATTTTTCTGGTGCTTGTTTAGTTTTTTAGAAAAATAACACACAGGGTGATCCACACCACTTTTGTCTTCCTGAATCAATACCCCACCAACCCCTACATCACTAGCATCAACAGATAATTTAAATGATTGGCTAAATTTTGGTGCAGAAAGAACTGGTGCATTCTTAAGCATGGCCTTTAACTTGTCAAAAGAATCCTGACACTTGTCATACCAAAACAATTTGGTTTTCTTACTCGATACACTTGTCAAAGGTTCAGCAATTTTGGAAAAATTGGAACAAAATTTCCGATAATATCCAGCCATACCAAGAAATCGCATCTGTTGCTTTTTACAAATTGGAACTTGAAATTCAGATAGCTTTGACCTTAGCTTCTATATTTTTAATTTGACCTTGTCCCACAATATGTCCTGAAAATGTGACACAAGCATGGCAAAACTCACTTTTGCTCAAATTAATTTTCAGATTCGCATCACTGAGTCGATCGAAGAATTTGCGAATGGTTTCCAAATGATCTTCCTAGGTGTTGTTGTAGATAATGACGTCATCGATATAAGCGTCACATTAATCAAGACCAAATGTTATCATGTTCATCAGACGTTGAAACGTTGCTGGCGAATTTTTCATTACAAACGACATGACTTTATATTGATAAAATCCATCTGGAGTTACAAATGCTGAAATTTCTTTTGCCCTTTCCGTGAGTGGAATTTGCCAGAATCCTTTTAAAAGGTCAAACTTGGTGACATATTCCGCATTTCCAATTTTATCAATGCAATCGTCCATTCTTGGGATTGGAAATGAATCAGTTTTGCTGACACTGTTGACTTTTCTATAGTCAGTACACATACGGAATGTATTATCTGGCTTGGGAACAAGAATACATGGTGAACTCCAGTTACTTTTACTTGGTTCTATGAAATCATTCTCCAGTAAATACTGAATTTCTTTCTTCAGATAGTTCTGTTTGAGAGGATTCATCCTATAAGGATGCTGTTTCACAGGCGCAGAATCTACAATGTCAACGTCTTGATAAATTTTACTTGTTCGTGTTGGAACATCAGGAAACAAGTGCTCATAGTCATGTAATAGCTGTTTTAGTTCATTTCTTTCCTGTTGTTGTAGATGTGAAAGTTTCTGGTCTAGGTTGTTCAATATTTCTGAATTCCGAAGATTGGTTATACCAGAGTCACTATAGTCTGATTGTATTCCATCGTTGATATCTTCACTGTGTGGGACAGGTACAACTAAATTAACAGAATAATTATCTGAGCTATCTCTGTCAAAATATTCTTTTAACATATTTATATGACAAAGTTGTTTCTGTTTCCGTCTCCCAGGAGTGTTAATGATATAATTTAAGTCATTTACTTTCTTTGCAACGGTATAAGGACCATAAAATTTAGCCTGAAGAGGATTTTGAAGTATGGGAAAGAGAGCCAGAACTTTGTCACCAGGTTTAAAACTCTTTTCCTCTGTATTTCTGTCATACGTTAATTTCACTTTTGACTGAGTAGTGTGAAGATTAGTTCTTGCTACTTCACAGGCCTTTGACAACTTGTATTTGAAATCAGAAACATAATCAAGAAGATTAATCTTTGAATCTTCATTTGAAAGAAGTTTCTCTTTCAATAATTTCAATGGTCCACGGAGAGTATGACCAAAAACTAGTTCAAAGGGACTAAAACCCAACGACTCTTGAACTGATTCCCTAACAGCAAACAACAACAAATGAACACCCTCACCCCAATCCTTTTCTGTATCAAAGTAATATGATCGAATCATATTCTTCAAAGTTTGATGAAATCTTTCCAAAGCACCTTGACTTTCAGGGTGATAGGCAGAAGATTTAAACTGTTGGATGCCTAATTCATGCATAACTTGCTGGAAAATTCCAGACATAAAATTTGACCCTTGATCTGACTGGACAGATTTGGGATGGCCAACAAGTGTAAAAAACTTCACCAAAGCTTTCACAATAGTTTTAGTTTTTATATTTCTCAGAGGAATTGCCTCTGGAAATCTTGTAGATGCACACATGATGGTCAACAAGTATTGGTTGCCTAACTTGGTTTTAGGTAAAGGACCAACACAGTCTACTATTATTCTACTAAATGGTTCATCAAATGCAGGAATATGTTGCAGATGAGCCTTAGGTATCTTCTGATTGGGTTTTCCTACCATTTGACAAGTGTGACAAGATCTGCAGTATTTAGAAACATCACTTTTGAGTTTCGGCCAATAAAAATGATTCAAGATCTTGTGATAAGTCTTACGGACTCCTAAATGACCAGCCAAAGGAGTTTCATGGGCTAAATTAAGAATTTCCTGTCTATATGACTTAGGAACAACAATTTGATAGCTCACTGACCACTCGTCACCAGCGGGTACATCAGGTGGTCTCCATTTCCTCATAAGGACCCCATTTTTCACAAAGTAACACACTGGAACTTGTGTGGCTTCAGTTTCACTATTAGCCCTCTCAAACAAACAAGATATCTCGGGATCTTGCTCCTGTTCAACAACAAGGGATTGTCGTTTGTCATCCTGATTAGAACAAAGAGAATGAGTTGCCAAAAGAGGATCACTGTGATCAATACCATTTGATTGATCAATACCTGAGGAAAAAGTGACCTCATCAAAAAACTGACCAATACATGTGTCAGCTAAAGGAATAATATCCTGATCAACATCAATCTCAAGAGCTCTTTTTGCCACAGCTCTAGTAACTGCACAAGCAGGGTACAAATCAGGGATTTCAGTTTCGACAGGATCAACTTTCTGATCCAAACAAGGCTTGTCAGTTACAAGTGGATTAACCACAACCTTATCTCCAGCTAGGTCATTGCCTAGTAATAAATGAACACCCTCTATGGGTAAAGAAGTCACTGCCCCAACAGTCACAGGTCCAGAAACTAAGCCTGATGCCAAATTTACACCATGGAGAGGAACATTTACAAAGCCGCACTCTACTCCCTGAACAAGAACACTTTCACTTGAAGAAGACTCCTCAGACAAAGGCAAAGTACCTGATAATAAAAGACTCTGAGAAGCTCCAGTGTCCCTTAATATTTTAATTGGGATAGGTTTGGCAGAATCACCAATAAGTGATATAGAACCTTCTGACATGAATGGTTCATAAGCCTCTAAAATAGAATCAGACTGGGGTTTGTTTGACCCAACAAATGTATTGCTTTCAATACAAGACCGTGACCTTGACCTCGTAGAAATAAGAGCATTTGGAAAAGCTCTGTCTTTTCTCTGTTGCTTATTTTTCAACTTGAAGCAATCAGAAATAACGTGCCCTTTCGTTTTACAATAAGTGCACGTAGGAAGAGATAAGGATTTCTGATCAGTCTTATCAGATGTTTGATTCCTAACAGTTGTGCTGTTGTGAAATTTGGAAGTACTCGAATGAGATTGAAATGGTTTTTTACCAGAAAACTGCTGAGAGGACGATTTATTACCAAATGAAATTTTGTGAGTCAAGGAATAATCATCAGCCATACGAGCAGCATTTTCCAAAGTTTCCACATTCTGCTCGTCAAGATAGGTTTTAACATCACTATGGATACACCTCTTGAACTCTTCAATTAATACGAGCTGTCGGAGGTTATCATAACCTTGATCAACTTTCTTGGCTGAGCACCACCTATCAAATAGTTGTTCTTTATCCCTTGTAAATTCGACATGAGTTTGTCCAGTTTCTTTTCTACAATTCCTAAACCTTTGTCGATATGCCTCTGGTACCAACTCATAAGCTTTCAAGATGTACTCCTTAACCACATCATAATCAGTGCTTTGTTGTACTGACAGTGAAGTGTAGACTTCACGAGCTTTGCCAATAAGTACACTTTGTAATAACAAAGTCCAATGCTCTCTGGGTCATTTCAAGTTTTCAGCTATTTTCTCGAAATGAAGAAAGTATTTATCTACTTCTTTTTCCTGAAAAGTGGGTACTAACCTAATATATCTAGTAACATCAAAACCTGAACTTGTGTTTAAAGGACTGGAGTGTGCTCTGTTTGCCAGTTCTAATTCTCTTAATTTAAATTGCATTTCCCTTTCTTCTCTTTGTATCTGCATTTGTATTTGTCTCTCTTCTTTCTGCATTTGTATCTGTCTCTCTTCTTTCTCTCTCTCCATCTGCATTTGCCTCTTTTCTTTCTCTCTCTCCATCTGCATTTGCCTCTCTTCTTTCTCTCTCTCCATCTGTATCTGCCTCTCTTCTTTCTGCATTTGTATCTGCCTCTCTTCCTTCTCTCTCTCCATCTGTATCTGCCTCTCTTCTTTCTGCATTTGTATCTGCCTCTCTTCCTTCTCTCTCTCTCTCTCTCTCTCTGAATCTTAAGCTTTGCCAATTCTAAATCAATCTGGTTCTTTAACTCTAATTCCCTTAATTTCCTGTCAGAACCTAATACAGGCTTTCTCTTCAAACTTAAAGCACTGCTATCAAAAATTGCCTTTCCTACTAAATACTGAATCAAAATAATCTTTATCTCCTGTTTTGTCAATGATACTTTTGCCTCAGATAGACTGTATTTTCTGGCAAGCTCGAGCAACTCATCCTTTCTCATGTACTCTAACCCCTCCTGGGTAGGTTTTGAAATGAAATTCTGAACATTAGATGCCATTGTAAACGCTTGTTGGTTTCACACAAAAAAATTTCTCTATTTAAAAATCTTTGCCAAAGACAAAAAAAAATTCTCCGAGACAAAATCAATATGAATTTCAAAAATAAATTTAATATCTCTAATATGCTTTAAAGAAATTCAGATCCCAGAAGACGAGCCCCCAATTTCTGTTACTACTCTATGGTCTAAGAAAAATGTAACAGAAAGAAAGTGAAACCAACAAATCAAGTAAAAATCAACAAGCAATTTATTACTAGATAATTAAAATGAAAAATCAAAAAGTCACTTACTGTAATGTGTTTTGAAATCCTAATAAATCCAATAAGAATGATTGTTCTAATCACAAGTCCTAAATATAGAATGTTCCGAATTCACGGCTGTGTCCTTGAATGTTATGATGTGCTAATGGTCTCCAAAGTCCTGATGTACTAGAAATCTTGATGTGCTGATGTCAAAATGAAGTATTCCAAAATCTCTGAATAAGTTCACTTAAATTCCAAAATCATCAATTAAAAATCCAAAATCCAAAAGTTTATGAGCACAGTTATAATCCAATGAATATTTAAAATAATTCCTCTCTTAGAATTTGGAATGAATTTTCACAACTGTAATAGCTCTTTACAAGACTGATGGTAATGTCAAAACTGAATAAATGTCCACCAAACATGGTATATATAAAGATTGGTCACATGACAGAATGTTCTAGAATGTGTGTCATCTTAATGGAATTTTACTTGTAAACAAAATTCAACCTTGACCTTCAAATTGAGAAAACATATTGATCAAAACAACCAAATTCAAGGACACTAGTTAAACATGTTTTTCCTGATAACATTAAGATTTAAGCAAATATTAAAGTGAAGAAACATTTACAATTTCCTAAAATATTTATAATATTATATAAACATCATACATAACAGCAGTGAGATGCAGTTTCTGGATTTCTCTCTGTCAAGTGAACAATTACGACTGAGTTAATCATTTAACAAACCAGCCACCACTAAAACAGATACAATAATTCCTAGTGATTGCATGGAGGATATAACAATCATTTTCGCCAAAAGTACGGTATTTGGTCTCTTCAGATTTGTCATAAGCTTATAGGCCGTCTGATTTCACGACATTCTGAGGTAGCAGGGGTAGGTGGAAGCGTATGTATGTGACAGTATGATGACCTTATGTCAACATTGGCGAGACGAATAGTTATGTCCCAGATCAAAAAAAATATTTAATGTGAAAACAGGTGTTACAGAGAGAACTGAGTGGTTCGATCACAAAGATGTAGAAAAAGAATGTAAAGAGAGCACTGCATATGGAATGGAGATTGACGCTTTCAACCTGTTGAAAATGTTTAAAAGCAAATTGATATGAGATAGAGGGGGCATCCCAAAACAACAAATTAACTACATCTGATCATTCATAATTTATATGATCTTTACCTAACATGTTCTCTCCTTGACGTTAGTGACAACTTAAATCGCAATGATATTGTCAAACGTATGTGTAATGGATGAATGAACATGCTTTCAGAATTATAGATACAAAAATCATTAATGCAACTGAATTTGAAAAGTAGTATATTTTACTTAAATGAAGAGCCCCTGAATGTTTTCATTTGCTCTCAGGAATAAGCTTTTTGACATTTTAATTCGTGTACATGTAATCAAAATAACTATAAAATACTTTACAAAGTAACTGAGATTGTTTAGTTTAGAACACAAGTAAAGACAATCCCACCCATGCCTCCTTTCGCTAAAAACACAAATGCAGTATGACTGCATTTGTAAATTTAGTTTCAATAGACCTTCTTAAGTAGTATTAAATGTCTCAAAGTTATTTCCTAACACAAATGATTTTGCTGAATTATTTGGTCGGATAGAGAGAGAGAGAGAGAGAGAGAGAGAGAGAGAGAGAGAGAGAGAGAGAGAGAGAGAGAGAAAGAGAGATAGAGAGAGAGAGAGAGAGAGAAAGAGAGATAGAGAGAGAGAAAGAGATATATAGAATGTTGTAATCACAATAACTTGTATAGGCTTTATCTGTATGATTGGACCTCTGAGCAGTATGATTTGAAGGGTTTGATGTAGAATGATTTAGAATGCCAATAATTTAGACCTGGAAGAAAGATGACAACATAGTTGCTGGAACATATTCAATACCTAAGTTGAGAAAACAAAATCAAAATATTCAGGACACACATTGCATAAACATGCATGTTTCGGTAAAAAAATGAAGAAATTCTGCATTAAAGGCAACAATAAATGAATATAATGATAATAGTGATTATTATCTACATGATGGCAATTATTATTATTATTATTATTATTATTATTATTATTATTATTATTATTATTATTATTATCAGCATTGTCATTATTAGTATTAATATTAATATAATTATTATTATAATTGATAACGATTGCAATGTGAAACATCTACTCTTTGTCCATAATGCATTTCTCTACATTTTGTGCACAATATATGTATTTCAGATATATTTAGCAGGAAATTACAATTATAAATTCGTTTCAGTTTATTTTCTTGTTCATTACATTTGTAAAAGATATGTTTCAGACATAAAAAATTTGTCAATCCCGCATACCTGTTTTTTTTTTTTTTTTTTTTTTTGCGGAGTACTCCATCAATGTAGCGACCTATCAGTGACTCTCAATTATTAGAATCTGAAAACATTTTCTCTGTTTAGAACTCAGATTAGTTTCATATAAATGTAACTTTGATGATGATGTATCCGAAGTATGTTTAAACTTTTTTTCAAAATATCTACTTTACCTACAGTGCATCTATTGAAGGCGTTTATTTTCTGTTAGAAAGAATAATCAACAAAACAGCAAAATTAATTTAAATTTGTATTGTTTTGGAAACGACAAATAGTGCACGGTGTACATTTATATCAAACAGTGTTGCTGTCCTGTACATATATATAAATTACAATTTCCGTACCTTTAAAAATTATCTAGGAAGAAATCATTTGATTTTCTACCTCAACTTCAATAGATTTTTAATACTTAATAACCTGATACAATAACAAATATTATGCAATCTCAGTCTGATGGCTTCACATTAAAACAAACTCTTTAAAAATATATTTTTTCTAATGATAAAACTTGAGGTAAATCTAAAATTAAGTATTCAACTGCAGTGGTGTTCTTGTAATTTTGTATAGTTCTTGACTCTTTCATTAGCTGCATATACTCCACAATCATTCATTGTATAAATGATGGGGAAAAGCCACTTACATTATATTAAAACGTTGACGACAATTTGAATATCGTTTTAATGGGCTAGTTAGAGAATAATGTTTTACCTAGGATTTCTGGTGTCTATGTTTGTTGATGAATATTTTTGATTTTGGAAATTGAAATAAAAGTATTGTGATTACGGTGAATGTCCGCAACATAAAGTTATATTTTTAAGACTAAAT
The DNA here is from genome assembly GCA_029931535.1 of Margaritifera margaritifera. Classification (NCBI taxonomy): domain Eukaryota; kingdom Metazoa; phylum Mollusca; class Bivalvia; order Unionida; family Margaritiferidae; genus Margaritifera; species Margaritifera margaritifera. The sequence goes on from JAQPZY010001469.1 coordinate 2,875,009, forward strand.
ACATGTTAATTGTCATTGAGGTTTTAAATATCATAAGCAATATGCGTAAGGAAATGTGCGCTTTGTGAACCATATATTTTGCGTTGAATTTTAGAAGTATCTGATGTTTGAATTTTTCTCATTGTCAGTCACACTGTTAAAATGTAAATACAAAACACATAGTAGGCAATAATTTACATTTTAACTATAGTTCTAATTATATTACACTGACTGTGATGTTTACTACAGCACTCATCAATTATGAAATCTATACAACTGACATCTCTCACGTGCATTTAAGAGAAAATGTTGAGACAATGTGCACATATGTATAAGTACTTTTGCACAAATTTATCAACATTATTCTGCATCACGTTTTACTGAATCCAGTCTGTTTGCTGTCTGGAACATAAATTTATAAGATTGTACAGATGCATGCTGTGAAAAATGGTACACTTACTCAAAGGTTGTTGAATTTCTCTTTTTCAGTCATATGTTCAAGGTAAAGGGCAGAACTCAATAGTATGTGTGCATTTTCCTTGCGGGTTCTGTTTCTGAAACTGAAAAAATAATGTTCTGACAATTGGTTAATATTTCAATGCATATAAAGCTCATGAGTGTATAATCTAGCACTTATAAGGTCTTCACTTTCAAGTCAAAGGTGAACATAACAATATATAGTATAGGTCTGTAACTCGTAAGCTCTAAACATTAAACAGTTATAAATCATGAAATTGTCACATAGTACTATCATCGACCTATCAGGTTTCCTTTCATTAGTACTGTAACATCAAAGCAATTTAAGTAACGATATGAAACTTGGAAGATGCACAGGTTTGCATCATAACTTATGACTATGTCACATATCATTTTAATGGTCTTTTATTCAGGACCATGTCAAAGGTCAACATGATTTACTTGCGTAAAAGCTGTAGCTCAAAAGGATAGTGATAGTGAAATAACACTTCGTACATCATGATCTAAAATTATATCACATATGATACTATTTTGAAAGTCAATGCCAATTTTTTTCAAGGTCGGAATGTAGCCTAGAAGCTGTTTTAGTTGATGAAAATTCAACATCTTGGACTTAGCATCATGACTTGCTTGTGCGTTTGGCACCACTATTGAGATTCTATCTTCAAAGTCAAGGTAACAGCTATGTTAGGGTTACTTGATTGTAGTGTCTTATCTGTCAGCTCAACGCGGGTTAAAGTTGTACAAAAACGTTTTACACATATTTTGTCTTGACTTTTTAATTTGCTTGAGACTTTCATAATTATAGCATTTGGAACATACCCAAATTTATGACAGTATGTATGTATGTATGTATGTATGTATGTATGTATGTATGTATGTATGTATGTATGAATGTATGTATGTTTATGTATATGTATGAATGTATGGGGTTTAACGGCACATCAGCATAATTGTGGCTTGATATGCGGAGCAAAATTTAGATAGCTAAAATAGTACAAGTGAAATCCATGCCAATATCTCCTGGAGGATACCCCACTCACTATGAAAAGTAAATATACACCACGAGACAAAAGATAAAATGTAAAGTTGTATCAAACCCTCTCTCAAGTAAACACCGCCCCCACCCGTCAAATACAAAACAAAACAGAACAAAAACAACAGAAAATAAAGAGGCATAATAAACAACTATATAGGTAAAGAGGGTAAATTCCTTACTTGAAAAAAAAAACAAACAAACAAAAGCGAAACAAAATAAAACCCTTCAATATTTTTTCTTTAGAAATCACTCTTTTAAAACTTTGAATACCTTCTCAGTCTTTCTCAGTGGGAACATCACTGACGCGTACCACGGCAAACAGACTGCCTCCATCAGTCGTTTCCTACACTATGCAGGAGTTCCCAACTGGTCTATTCTACATCTCCGAGACCGTTGGGCAATACCTTTTTATAGTTTCCAAGTTAGAGGCTTTGTATACTCAGTTTCCTGACATCATGGTGTATTTGAACATGAAGCAAATGGAATTCATCGGATAAAGACATCTTCCAAATGTTGAATTTCCTCTACCTTTTGTGTACTACTGCCCTGTAGTAGATCACGAATATTGATAGATATTTGTTACGTTGTAGTTGTCAAAATTAAATAGAACTGTTTCTTTAGGAATTATGTGTCAAAACCTGTACGTGATGGATACATTGTTTCATAATGTGGTAACGCTCCAATGTGAAACCAACATCGATTGATTCATTATAGGAACTTCATAGTTGTTTCAAAAGCTTTTTGACACTTGCATTGAAATACTCAATAGATATGATAAAAAAATCATATATCACACTTTAAATAGTTTGTGTGCACCTGTACTGACCATGATTCGAGGAAGAAATATTTAGGAATATACATTTATATCTCTCTCTCTTTATTTCTCTCTCTTCATAAATTCATCCAATTATCCATCTATGGATTTCTCCTCCATGTACGTATGTGTGTGTATGTATGTATGTATGTATGTATGTATGTATGTATGTATATATGTATGTATGTATGTATGTATGTATGTATGTATGTATGTATGTATGTATGTATGTATGTATGTATGTATGTATGTATGTATGTATGTATGTATGTATGTATGTATGTATGTATGTATGTATGTATGTGTCTAATTGGTCTGTCTACCCCCTCAGATGTCTGAATCATCTGTATTCTCTTTATCCATCTATTCATTTCTTTAATCTTTTTCCGTCAGTGCATTTTATGATATTATGTAGATAAACTTCTTTTACCTCTTCTCATTTGATTATCCTACTAATGTATCGCTAACTATTTTGACTTTGCAATGAAAATTATGAAAATGTAATATGGGTGGTATTGAATCCCTCCCCAATCCGCAACAAAGAAATAATTAAACAAACAAAAACAACAAAAACAATCATAGAATAACTGTGTAATATGTGACATTTTACTCGCTTTGCACCTCTACCTACATGACAATAATCTATGTATTATTGTTTTGTTTTAAAAACTAATTCTTGTTTCTCTACAGGGAGTGAGCTATGGGATGAAACTTGATACTTATGTGTTGCATTCCACAGGAGTCACTTGCTGCACTCTGTCTTATTCTCGTAAACTTTAATCGAAGGAATTGAATTGTCATCTTTATGGCCAAGAGTGGTACTCTTTTCTGTGTATCAACACTTATAATGACTTTTTTCAAATAACTTCAAAATAACCTCATGTTTGACAAGATTACTGGTATTCAAATGAACACCTCAAGAATTAATACAAAATAGATTATAGATGAAGTTCCAAGAGCATTATCTCAGGAAATATTGACCATTTTCCGAATTGAAACACAAACCCTTGAAAATGAGACTTAACATGTCATTTTTTAAAGTGAAGAGAATATCACGATGAGCATATTTTCTTTAACTTAAAAACTAAACTGATCCAGTCTTTTTGTAAGAAAGGTAAGTGTGTTCATTTGGTTGTAAATGACATGGTTCACTTGTAATAAAGTACTCAATTGATCCGCTCTGATCAATCTCACATGCCTGTAATGTATCATTCAAAAGTAGATGAAAATACACTTGTTTTCCTATATAGGATTCCTTTTTCTCAAAAACTCTACAAAACGTAAATGTTACATGTACGCAGTTTAAATGATGGGTGTGCCTTTCACTACTTGCTTACAATGCTCGATAAAAAAGTTTGGAAAATAGGGTGGATTAATTAAGCTTACTTCTTCAATTTGTTTAGACCTCAAACTTTCATAATTCGTGTTTAATCTGCAAAACAATTCAATTTAACCACCTAGATATTTCTCCATGGCTCCACAGAGTAGGGAAAGTCGACCCGTTAGAGCTTCAATAATTCTAGCCTTACCCTCGAGAACTTCAACTGACCTATTCATATTAGGTTATATTCATTTACCTAATTCTGATGATCAAGTACACCTGTGCGTATATAATACCTTATATTATAATCAAAACCTTAATAACAACGTATTAAGCAAATAAGCCAATTTGTCGAGTTAAGCAATCCTGTATCACCCAGGATATCTTTGATCTGGATTCACGATACCCTAATATGACCTGCCACCACGTGCTGATACATTCCCTCCGTCTTTTGGGAACCCCTTTGCGTATTACACAGTTAATTATGTTGACTTTGAGCATTGTAATCAGCAAATATCTAAGTTATGTGCATCGCACCCGGCTAAAAATCATTTTGAAGTGGTTCAAGGTGATATAGCCCAGAAGGTAGATGACATTCCAACACCTTACCCAATCTATGGGATAATCTGCGGCTCATTCTACCTAAAAATAGAACTAGGAGCAGGCTGTCACGTGATTCAAAGATTGGATGATCAAAACGAAAGGGTGATAGGATAATTTAAATCTAAAAGCATTGATATTTGTTTCATTTCTTTTTATTAGGTTTGTAAGAATCCAAACAATAATTAATGTATAAATGTTTTGCTGCTTTCACTGTTTTATATGTGTCTTTGCTTTTTTGCAGGGATTGTCTCATTTTAATGATGTAAAAACTTGTCACCATACAACATTCGCTCAGGTGTACAAATGCATTATGTTTAAACTTTTAACAAGGCAGGCTCAAGCTGATTTCCAAATCAATGTTTTGCTTATCTACCATGCTCAGTAAGGACTAAATAAATATTTCGGCTGTTGCCATTTTTTAGAGAAAAAAATATAAACGCGCACATAATTGAAGTAACATGAAATACATCAATCATTGTATTTACAATTAGGGTACTTGTATGGAGGGACATGAGAGCTGTAACACTCGCTGGTTATCAAAGAACTACAAAACACAAAAAGCGGGAGGGCTTTCATCATTTGAGACTATTCTGTTGTTTTCTTTCTTTTTCCTTTCTTTTTATTGCATTAGTCTAAGCGGCATCGCTACAATAAAGAGCAGAGTAGTACCTTATTTGAAAGATGAAAAGAAAACAGTATTGTATAATTTGGTTGGTGTATTCCGCGATGAAAACGTGTTGTACACCGTCTTATTCTGAAAACTACATCTGATAGAAGGACGTGTTCTGTACTCATCCCCACTTAGTCTATCCGTGTGACAAGTGGCGTTTGAAGTAAGATGCGACTAGTGATGAGTACTATATGTTGAAGAGATGTCTTAAAATATATACTAAATTATTACGTAACTTCATTTTCATACTGTTTGTAAGCCCACAAGAGATATCCTAGGACAAAGGATAATGTCACTTGCTGCTGAGTAACTTGAGTTTTTCCTAGTACCGCCAGTAGTCACGCATTGCTTTTTCGTCTTATAAATCTGTTAACGTTTGCATTTGTTTCTTTTGCTACTATCTTGCTTGATATATTTAGATTGTGTGTTAGTGTTTGTGTGTTACTGTCGATTTGCATTGTCATTTATATGACTTTTTACATAGTTATTTTCTTTTCATATGATGTTGAATAAATTGCATATTAAGTAAGTCGTCTTGTGTAAGCATGAAGTCGGTCGAGAAGCTTATGGAGCTGGAGAAGGCGGTCGGGTATGAAAACGAGTCCCTTAGGAAGTTTGTACAGCAGGAGCAGACCCGGGAAGGAGAGCAGCGATTAAAATAATAGAAGTTAGAGAAGACAATGTTAGATTTAGAGAGGCAGATAGAAAAGTAAAGGAGGATATTTGAGTAAAGAACAATTGAGGTGAAAAGGCAAGCAGAAGGGGATATATATATATATATATATATATATATATATATATATATATATATATATATATATATATATGTACATAATAAGAAAGGAAACAGAAAGGAAAATACTGAATTTAAAAAGCAAGCAATGATGAAATAAAGGAAATTGGGGAAAAGCAAGCAGTAAGGGAAAGGATAGAATTAGAGAAACGGCAAAAGATAGCTTTCGAAAAGCAGCACTAGTTAGAGGAAGAAAGTGTGAGATTATAATTAGAGGAGAGAAAATTCGACTGAGGGCATAAATTAACATATTATATAATATAGCAAATATAGTATATTTGAAGATCATGTATTAAATGACTCATGCTTCCACTACGACAACATATCGATATATTATTATAATTGAAAGGCATATATAAAATTATCTCTTCTTCGAATGTAGTTAAGATGGTCTGTTTCATAATATAAATGTTTCCAAATTGAATATATTGACGCACTTGTGAACAGAGAAATGTCCAGCTTATGTACACTATTAAGCAAAAGGATGATTGTTGTCAGATCAAATTAACATAAATTACTGATTGCGATTTCGAGCCTTTTATTGCCTATTTATACACATTTTCACTTGACATATATCATAACAGGGTGTGAAGCAATCCAATGGAAAAAAAAACACAGTTTAGTTGCAAACAAGACTGGCCTTGAACTCAAATGCTATGTAAACATCCTATTTGCAAGTGACCAGACGTAAAGACGTTGAATTCTGCCATTAAAATATATTGTTTTGATCGTTAGTTCTAGTAGTATGTGCTGTTGACAAAATATTCACAAGATTAAAACCTAATACTTAAAGTAACATTTGCTATACGAGCTTCCTTGTGTGTGAATAAAATTGATTTGTTGTTAAGATTTCTTACTGTTGCTTTTTTACTTCTTTGATTTGTCGCTTGCCCACGATGACAATTATAAACCTTTACACATTTCGTTATAAGCAAATAGTTTCTGCTTTTGCTGCTGACAACCCGTCGGTGTACATGCACTCAGGGTTCAGTGGTCACAACTTCAAGTTTAACGGTGCTTGTAGACAATTGAGTGAACAACAAGAAGAGATGGGACTATAAATTTATGGCAAGCACGAAGCGTGATTTCATGGGAATAAGACATGGATAAGATAATGATCATAAAAATTAAATATTCTTGTAAACAGATCATACCACTATATTAATTAGGAACCGTGAGTAGTTTTTAAGATTGCTAGTGTCGTTTGAAAGGTGATTGTTTTGCACACCCAAATTAAGTCGTTGTGTAAACATCTCATCCCGCCTTGAGATAATACAACTAAATATTGCACAACTGAGGTGAGCCCTTTGTCTGGCCGATATGTTTTCCAATTCTCTTTTCAGTAAAATGTTAGAAAGGCAGTTTTCGAGAGCCTTACCTTGTAGTGTCAATAGAATGTTCAAATGAGTTCTCATTTTTTAATTAGCTTGATTCCCTTTAGTAGTTGTTTTGATGGCTGCGCACTGTGTATCAATTACGGGGTAGCAATCATATGCATTCTACAATAGTAATTTTCCTCAAATAACCATTATATTAAAAACAAATCTAAATATGTTCAAAACAAAATCGTATGATCATTATCTTGAAAGGCAGTTGTCATTATAAATATTGAAATACATGCACTCCAATTTACTCTGTTAACGTTTATCATATACACTTTGTATTTTTATTCTAAATGCATTTAAGCTTGCCTCATTATTATTATTATTTTGTTAATCTTTTACATGTTTTAGTTTTAATTTTTATTAAAATGAACTGTTTGTTCTTCTTGTTATTTGCATTTACTATAGTTTGTTCATCCTGATGGCATCGTGGGAGAATAGATTATTATTTTAACTGAGTTACCCTCATACAAATTATTATTATTATTATTATTATTATTATTATTATTATTAATATTAATATTTTATATGTGCTTATCAGGCCTATTATAAAGAACGAGACCGTTGCAGAAGAAAACTGCATGCCCTGGTATAATACATATGAAGTTCCTCTTGCAAAGTAAATGTTATCTATCTTCCACTGTGGTCCTTGACAAAAACACATGTCAGATAACTTTCATGTGCCTATTTATTTTTAGCGAGCAGTATGTCTGTATTACGACCCTGTTGAACTGATATGGTATCCATTCCCTTCAACTGAGGCAGTATATTCTTCTCGTTATATAGGACACCGGTCACAAACAACGAGAATGATTAACATTTTCAACCAATCAATGCGGGATATTGCAGTTGGTTAATACCTTATGTGACGACCGAAAACCCAACATTAAGATCAAAAGGAAAATACACGGGGGTGTTATTTAAAAGCAACTGATTTAATTGCACAACTGTAGCTTATAGTTTCCTTAAGTATGCTCAGATAATATAGCTAAGTCAATAAGATGACGGTTGATCACGATCCCTTACGTTGAGGATGAAACATGAATTTCTCATTTCCAAAGTATTGATCATTTCGTTACGAAACACATTATTAATCAGAGTGTATACACTTTCTATTGTCTCCATTCATAACAGATGAGTATACAAAAGATTATCATGCAGTTTGTTTGGCGTATGTTGGTATATCTCTACCTGTATATACCAGGACTATAAATTGTCTCACACTTTCATGTGCGTAATTTGCATTTTTGATGTGTGACATACTCTTATCTGCAATGTTCATGTACTGAACCAAAAATATCTGTTCTATTTTTGAATTGCGCTTAGTGTAAATTTCTGTGATAGTTTACTTAGTGTTTATGTAATACATTTTGTGAATATTGACTCTTAAAAAGGAGGAAATAAAAGAGGAATTCTTGAACTAATATTTTATTACAAAATTCAATATTTGTAAACATTAGAGAATTCAGACATTTATATGATAGTACTCAAAATAAATCGATGCCTACATTTTAACAGTTACTGTCTTCACTTTTATATTTTCCTATAGCCGCATTAGGAAGAGGTATCATGACGTCATTTACCCGCAACCTGAAATCTTCCAGAGATACAAGGCATATTACCACAACAATAACAATATTATAAATCTATGCAACGACCTGTTTTTCCGGTGAAAAAGAGAAATCATAAATTTGACACCCTGACATGTGAAACTTATCATTTCTTTCCGAAATGAATATTTCCTTTAATATGGTTACACTGTAATTCATATATTTCTTTCCTAAATCGAACGAGTAAACATTGACCACCACATATAGGTTACCCTCCCAGCCGCTTTTTATTAGCAAGATCTTATGACTTGAGCAGTAAAATTGAAAAGGTGTTGCTTACCATTTCTACCGGTAATTCAGCAAGGACTATATATTCGGAAAATTTTAGTTATGCTCCCAAATTAGCCACCCAGTTTGTTTTCAAAAGGGTTCCAAGGTACGCGATTATTTGTTTCATTTGCATTTTATAAGCGTACACTTCTTTGAACAATTAATCCCCCATATTATCTTGCAATCTTTCATAAATTTAAATTGTTTTACTTATCGTTGGAAAAAATATTTGCCAATTAAAAGGATCTTGTCCCATTCTTCTTCACGAAAGGTGATCTTGTATCCCGCAATAACATCGATGGTGTGATGACAGCCCTCAACATCGTTCATGATCCAGATGAGTGCAGACTGTTCATTGATTCATCGAAGACGAGTCTTAACGCTGTTTTGCTTCATAATGGCAGTGTTTTGACATCAATTCCAGTTGGTCATGCAGTCCATATGAAGGAAACCTATGAAAACCTGAAAAAAACTTTTGAGGTGCATAAACTATGACCAACATCAGTGACAGCTCTGTGGCGATATCAAGGTTCTTGCTCTATTGCTTGGTCTGCAGACTGGATATAAAAAGTACTGCTGTTTTATCTGCGAATGGGGTAGTCGTGCGAGAGATTCTCACTACATCAAGAGAGATTGGTCACTCCGACAGTTATTGGAGCCTGGGATGAAAAGTGTTCAGCATCCATCACTTGTTGAATCAAGGAAGATTGTGTTACCACCCTTGCACATCAAGCTGGGTCTGATGAAGAACTTTGTCAAGGCCATGGACAAAACACAAGCAGCTTTCAAGTACGTCTATGGAAAATTTCCAAGGTTAAGTGAAGCTAAGATAAAGGAAGGTGTCTTTGTTGGTCCTCAGATTCATAAACTTCTTCGAGATGATGCATTTCATCATGCACTGAGTGGCAAGGAAAAGACGGCATGGAAAGCCTTCCAGTTAGTGGCAACAACTTTTCTCGGAAACAACAAAGCAGACAACTACAGGGAGTTGGTGGAAAACCTCCTCAAGGCATACAAAAGCCTTGGTTGCAACATGTCACTAAAAATACATTTTTTGCACTCTCATCTAGATTTTTTTCCACCGAACTGCGGAGCAGTGAGCGACGAGAACGGAGAGCGATTTCACCAGTACATTGCAACAATGGAGAAACGCTATCAGGGCAAATGGAGTCCATCAATGCACGCAGACTATTGCTGGACAGTGACAAGAGATGCTCCATTTAATGAATACAAGAGACAAGCCAAGAGCGCCGAGTAGACACTTAATAACGACTAAACTATGTACTTATATACATAATAGTTTTTTAAATTTTGTTTCAATATATTTTTTATTTATATAACCCTTTTGCAGTTTTTAAAGTGTTACATAAACAGGACAGGTGAAATATTATCATGTAAATCAACCATAAACACATGAAAAGACCTAGGTTTACAATTTATGATTAAAACTCTAATATGTACACAATATACATAGACGTAAAATGTAAAAACTTAAATATATTGGAAACAGTATCCAATCAGTTGTTTTATTTGTCATATTTGAATTCAGCACATCAAAATCCATAATAAATAGCACATTTTATCTCTGAAGCAGACGACTTCGAAAAAATTGTAAACCAGTGTTATACACATATCGACCGAAGCAACAGAAACCAATCGGGATAAATATATACAGGCATAAGCTACTGATTATTTATAACGAAATTTATACATAAGTGCATATCACAAAAACGATTTTATAAATGACATCATTCATCTCCTGCAAGTTACTTCTGGTCTTGTTATCATTAAGAACATATTTGCTTGATCGATGTCAAAACTCCAAGTCCAAAATTAAAACCAATGCAATTAAGTAGCCGAGAATGCAACGTTTCCAAAATACTTAATAAGATTAACAAGGCTTTCGTTTGCTCCTGCCGATTCCAGTCATCAACTCCTCACACTTGCAAAACACGCGTGTCTTTCAACGAAACATATATGCAAAATATGTACAGATACGATTTCAGAATCAACAAAATAGATATAAATCAATATATTAGACCGTCACTAGACTTACTTGAATCTGTCAGTTCAATGACTCCAACTTGTTATAATTACATAATCAGCAATTATTGAATGTACCTGAACCTATACATTGAATTAATGACTCCAAATATATTTGTAATCTCATAATTAACTCGCATGTCATGCAGTATAGTGAGCTACTTTTATTCCTATACTTTTGTAACAGAACTGCAATTAATTTAAGTGCTAAAGATTGTATGGATTTTGTGCGGGTTAACTGAACTATTAAATATTAAACGCACGAATGGTACTTTTTACATCTATATTCATGCGCTAAATAAACAAATAACAAAAATAACAAAAAAAAAAAAAAAAAGAAAACAATGGTAGTGCACTAAAAATACTTCATTATACTGCATTTTCTCAAGGATCTATACCATAACTATTTAAGTGCAAAACTTAATAGTACGTCCCTTGGAATTTTCCATAATACAAACTTATGACATTCGAAGTAACATCAAACCTAAGTTCACACAAAATGGATCAATATGGAGCCACTTTTATTCATGAGTTCATCCAAGCTACACAATAAAGTGAATAAAATGCAAATACGAACTGAACTATTATACGAAAGATAATAAAGGCAAAATACAATGAATCCGAGCAGCTACAAAATCATGTTTTCCCAAAAAATCCTTGCTTAATACACTTTATACTGTATAAGGTAATGCTAGATTTCAAATAACTATAATATGTACCTTCTTAAGATTATATACTTAGAAGCAAATACTTAGGTATATTAATATGTAAGGATACTGATACTATAAATGAAAATGTCTAGGATAAAACTGAGACGTTCTTTGTAACTTTAACAAGTTCTTTACCTGGCACTGAGTAGATCTTTACCTCAAAATACGCTCTTGACATCTGGATTTCATATAATTTGTTTGGTAACATGAATATGAGATTTATCGGAAACTGAACAGATATCTTCCTGGTCCATGCTCTTTTAATCATGAGCCACGATTTGTTTTTAACAGATTAAAAGAAACATATATATGCACGCATACTCATGGACGTAAAATTTATATAACCAACTGTTTTTTTCTATTTAAAATGTCACTGATCTATAAAAAGTATAGTTTTTAACACATGAAAACTTCAATGCAATTAGTGAATAATAATAATAATAATAATAATAATAATAATAATGAAATTAAATCATCATGAAGTGATATCAAATTCAATTTATACATGTTGCAGCCTGAAAACTATTTATCTGTCTAACTACCAGTGCAGCAGTTGTCCAAATTTAATACAGTGAAACGGAATTTATTGGAACAATTAATTATACCTTGTCAGTTGAGTTCTATCGCAAATGACCTATTCCCAGTTAGATGTTGCCAGTTTGCGCAGCAACTTTATACAAACTAGCCAAACGTCATAATATCAAACTTTCATCAGAAATAATAAAAGGTTATAGAGCGGACGTTTATCAGAAATAATAAAGAAAGTAATGTGTTTCCGAAGTTGTTTCTTTCGCTGAGCCCGGCCTGGCATTCACGTTTTGGTAAAAGCTTTTTATTTCTCCCGGCTGTTAAATGTTTGGAAATTCCCCATTGTCAGCAGTTTCACGCCCATGTTTCTAAGAGGCCCAACCTGAAAAGAAAAGGTAACAAATAAGAAAAGAAGGAAAATAAACTACTAGAACATAAGATACAGAAATAAGTTTAATTTTATATTTTCTTTCTGGTATTTCCCAAACGCAAATCCCCATTCTTTGCAAGCAGCGCATATTATGTTTTATTTTATATTTTTGGGTACACTTTTGGGGGAATGTTGAATATTATCACAAGTATACTAACATCATACCACAAGTATTCTAACATCATACCACACTAAATGCCTATGTGACGATAGATAAACCGTTTACTAAGCATCGTTTCATTAATATTTTTTTTTAATCTAGCAGTCCGCTTGAAAAAATAATTGTTTGGTACCAGTCAATATGCTTATCTACTTGTCGCCTTACTGACAAATTTGAAGAATGTAAAAGGCATTCCATTTGGAAAACAGTTCCTGTGCGTTTGTGTTCCGAACCAAAATATATGAGTGGTTTGGAAAATTTGTTTTTATTACCAACATTTGCTTATAGAGGTTTCAAAGAATGTATCGCAGGCAGGTTCATACTAAATTTAATACTGTCGGTACTTATCTGCGAAAAAATAATATAAGTCGAATATTGGTAGCTGAATTATTCACGCGTTCAATAGCTTCACTCTGCCATACAAATTCATATTTATTGTGAATCAAACATCCTTTACTTCAAAGGACATGTCCCTTTAAGAAGTTCCACTCTCAATGTTTTGCAGTTTCCACAGACAAAAGCGGCTTCTTTTTTGTACACAATTAGCACATTTAAATAGAAAAATACATTGAAACAGGTACATTTATACTAAAACACACGTTTTTCTTCAATTTTAATGCCATCAAATTAATGGATATTAGAGCACGAAATCCTTGAATTTTCATCTATTTTGGCAAATAACATATTAGAATTTCCCCTGAAATAACATATACATTCAATTAAGATACTTATTTCTGTGCATATTTGCACGACTCATAAATATTGTCCACAAAACCCCCAGTATTTCGGTGGTAACAAAATGTCCTAAAGAGAGAGACACTACTTCTATAATTTGTATTGATATTTATGTTTGTTCGAAACTTCGATCGAAACAGATTATACGCAAATCTTTCATGAAGTGAGTCGGAATAATGTTAGCCACATTCATGCATTCTTTAGCTTGTCATTACGTCAAATAGAACATTTTTTAAAATACAAAATGTCAAACGTTAAATGACTTAAATGCCCCCACTTATCAACAAGTGACCTTGAAATAAAATTGAATGGAATTCCCCTATTAGGGAATCGAAGAATTACAATTAATTTCCTTACATTAGCCATGTGATACATTCTCTCTGTCATATATATATATATATATATATATATATATATATATATATATATATATATATATATATATATATATATTTGTGTGTGTGTGTGTGTTTAAATTTAGAGAAGGCGTAGAGTTAATACAAGTTATCCTCAGGTAGAAAATATCTAAGATTCCTCTTTACATACAGCGTTCAGTGGACTAGTGTTGAAGCCATATTTCCTTTAGAATTCTGTATTGCAATTAACGTTAAAAACAAGTAAACAGGTGGAAAAATAAAAACGTGTTTAATAACGGTATAACTACCCTTCATTTCACACCCTATTTAAACAGGCTTATCATTAATGCTGTAGGAAATATTGAGCTCAATGACATTCATAAGTGACATTTTGCATGCAATTGCAGGAGTACCTTCTTGAAATGTGGATAAATATTGTTTAGATATTCTTATAAGATATAAATGAGACTTTTCGCATTTATTAATTACGAAATGACGCAAGCCCTCTCTTTGATTATATTACACTTTCGTAGAACCGCGCGCGTCTTTAAATATAATAACGGTGATAATTTAAAATCGGATATACCTGTTCTATTGAGATAAACATTTATTACCTTTCAATATTTTTGGGCGGGGTTTGGGGGGTTGGGGGGGGGTCTTTTTGGAGAATTTAAAGTTTCATGTGTCATTCAATTATTAGGATAGGTAAGTTTTTCTCAACCTAAACAAAAAGGATTTAAAAAATGACTACTTATTCAAAATGGAGCGTATGTGAAGTCTTTTCGTTAAAACAAGTAGTTGGCTGTCCCTCTTACTTTAAATATATACATATATCCATGCAATATTTGCTAAGAAAGTAATGAGTTGTATTAATTTTATAGGTATTGGGAGGTTTTGTTGAGAATTTAAGAGCGTAAGGGTCGCTCCCTTGTAAGGTCTAAATTTTTCAGTTTTCTGTTCTCAAGGTTCTTGCTCCGATACTGTAGCACCAATACTTCAGTCAGGAAGAATCGAAAGGAATTTACTGGATTGCAGACTTTACCAAACTTCTTCTTTAAAGACATAATCAATTGACAGAAAAAAATATCTTTCCCCGAGTCTGTTCTTATAACTAGCATCAAATTTAACCCAGTTATCCTCCCTCAGCGTACAGAGCGTTTCCATATCAGAAAATGGTTTTACACCTTGAGAATGTAGGCTGTATTAAAGAGAGCTCTCGTTTGATTTAATTTTCATTAGTTTTAAAATGACCTTTCCTGGTGGAGTGTCAGCAACTTTAACTTCACAGATCGTATGCACATGCTGCCTAGTGTCAAAAATATAAAGAATTTTTGAGGTCCAAAACTGTCATGAGACTTGCTTGATTAAATGCTGAATTTGTCAGTTCCATTGACAAATACACTGTTTGAATTTCCAATCCATGCCAGTTCGGAATATTGTTCACAATAACTACAAAACATCTTTCCTTCAGAGTCAATGAATTCAATCCAAGGATAATTATCAACCCAATGTGGCTGAATATTTCTTTGTCTAAGTTGTGTCATATTTGACATGTTTTGCTGCTACAGAGTCTGGCTTATGCCTCTTTGGAGAAATAGTTATCTCAAACTCGTGACAGCAATAAGTTGTATCCCTCCACTTTCACGTGAATTTTTCTTCTTCTAATCTTCCCTAATTCCATTCTTGCGAAAATAATTTAGTAAACTCATTTAATCCAAATCGAAAAGATCGCCTCATTTGACAACAACTTCTACTGAAGTGATCGTAACATACATTTTGTAGTTTAAATGTAAATACAGGCAGCTCCTTAATTAGCGCCAACATCGCACGATGAAGGTGATCCGCTGTAGAATCAATAAAAAATATTTAGGACTCATTCCAGTTATTTAATCAGTATATGGACCTTTGTGACCTCACTTTTGCATTTTTGTAATGAATTTTTATATTGGGCAGGTGGATGCGGCATTAAATTTGCGCATGAAAACTGTCCCTTGCACCCTTACCCCTTTGCGGAAGTGTAGATTTAACTGTGTAAAACGTCATAATTTTACGTGAACTCGTTTGAAAAGAAAGAAATAAAGGCAGAAGGTAAACAATTGCTATATCATGCAATAATAGCAGGAGTTAAAAAGCCCAACAGAAACTGATAAAAATTCGATTTAAAAATTAGTTTTAACGTTCAGAGATAAACATGGCAGACAGTACTGAAGATGCAAATGATGGCAGTGATGTGCATGGTGAATTTGTTGCAAATATAGACAATTTTGCGTGGAAAATTGACATTTTAGGCAATGGAGATCGTTATCTTTACTTCATCGCTATGAAATGAGTTGATGATAGCTGGTTAATTGAAAATTTGATTTCAAACATGAGTTTTAACGTGTGGAGATCAACATGGCAGATGATACTGAAGCGACAAAGAAAGGCAGTGATGTGGATGCCGATTTTGATGAAAATATATACAATTTTGTAAGGAAATTGACGCCTTAGACGGTGCGGATCGTGATCGTGACTTCGACGAAATGAATTGAGCTCGTGATAACTGGTTAGTAAAAAGATTAATTTCAAAACTGAATTTTATTTGCGGAGATCAAAATAGCGGACAGTACTGAAAAGGCAAGTGATGGCTGTGATGTGGGTGCCGATTTTGATGACAATAAAGACAACTGTGTAGTGAATATTTATATTTTTAGCAGTGGGGATCGTGATCGGGACTACATCGAAATGAGCTGAGCTAATGATAACTAGTTAGTTGGAGATTTAGACTCGGATATTGACAATGATGAAGACTTGGACATTTAAAAACTTCGCTGCTCTTAAAGTTCGCCAGAATGCCGAGACTGGAGGGACAGTGATTCAGCACCCAGACGAAGTTATACCTCGTCAAGTTTTTGATCTGATATGGGATCAAGATATCGGCAACATTTAATTACAGAAACAGACCTTTACCCAGAACAGAAGCACCCGCCATCTGCACCAAAATGAATGCTAATTAATGTTCCAACGACAAAGGCATTGTATAGGTTCATGTTTTTGCATTGGTGTTTTATGTTTCTCATCAATGAATGACTATTGGGGACAGACAAAATGGATGCTCAGATTTTTTTAAAATAGCATTAAGTTCCATGATCATTTCAATCAAATATGGAACTACTTACCTTTTGACACATTTTTGAATTATAAATTTTGTAAAGTAACTCATATTTTTCAAACAATTAAATATTACAAATATAAATATGTGTGCAGTCCTTGGAAATGGGCCCAAAATAACAAAACAACACTCAGGTTCTTTCTTAACCATCAACAAGTCAAAAGCATGCACTTGTCTTAAATAATAATAATAATAATAATTATAATAAGTGGGAGTTACGTTAGTGGACACTCCGGCGAACTATATGCCATAGTTTCCATTTGGGAGACCTCAATTTCGTACGGTGGACATCCTGTTGAGTTCCAAACTCGATAAGTTCCGGTGTTTTACAAAAACTTAGCGGCTATGTCTGAGGAGAGGAGTACGAGCCTGTTTTGAAATTTTATTTAGGCACGGGGAAGTAAAGAATGGAAACATGATAGAGAATATAAACAGGTACATCCCTATCAAAAGGGAAAACGAACTCCATTCCAAATTATAATTGATTTTCCCCAATTCTTTGTATTTTTTTTTAAATAAATAAATGCAGGGGAAACATACAAATATAAAAGCCCTTTTGACTTACGCAAAAGGGAGTGAGGGGTGGTAACCTCATAGGCCTTCCAGTTTTCAAAATAATAATAATAAAAAACAAGAAAGTGAGGAGAATTCTTCTTCAACTGAAAGTGCTAGTCAAGAAAACCACTTGAAAATTACAGTTTAAAAAATCTAAAAGCTAAGCGTCCAAACTCCAGAGATTTTCAAGCGAAATGTTGTGGGTAGTTTGACTGGATATAATTTGATGACAATTGCAAGAAAATGTTCTGCAAACTTTGCCGTGTGTCGAAAGCATCTAATTCCTTTGCAAACGATGGAGCAGGTAATAGCAATATATTGACAAATACTTTAAGTTCAAATTATAAAAAAAGAAACGCAAAATGAATTTCTGATAGGCAGATATTACCTTACTATCTTGGCCGATAGGTACTAAAGAAAGTAAAATTATTCCTTAATTTTTCTCAATCTTTTTAAATAAAGTATTACAAGTGCATTTCTTAATTGTACTTTGAATTATACTGCTCCTATACTCAAACTAAATTCTAATTTGTCACATTTATTGTTGTTGTTTCATTGTTTTTGCATTTGCTGTTGTTGCTTTGTGCACGAGTTTCCGTTCACGGTGCGCTCCAATGGGATATTCTGCCCCCCCCCCGTAAATTTCTAGTGCCAGGATAAGACGAGTCTAGTTCTGATATTTAAGTTGAGTAATTGATTCGTGTTTTGATTAATACATTCTTTGATTCATTTTTGTAGGAGTCTCTTATTTTTATTTTCTTACTTAAATTTTCAGACGTCAGCATAACGGAAACGCAATGACTGTTCTGATGACAAGGGGGTACTGAGACAACTTCAATGAGAAAGTACATATATAGTTTGGACAACAAGGAATATACCCATACACTCACTGAGACAGTAACTCTGACGAATCCAAATTTTCTAATAGTAAATTTTGTCAATTTAAGACTTTACTTCGAATGACAACAACGTATAATTACAATCTAATTTTCTCATGGTGGTACTAGTACCAAACCTGGAAAGGGCCAAACTGACCCTTCCAACTACTGTCCCATATCATTAACAAGTTGTAATTTTTGCACCATCATGAAACTATTATCCAATGTTGAATGTGGGTTCAGATACCAGAAATAGAAGCACAATAGACCATTTTGTCAGAGTTCAAGTAAGTATTAGCGAAGATTTTATTGAGAAAGAACATATAGTTGCCGTCTTTTGAAACTTGGAGAAAGTTTATGACACCATACGGAAGTACCGGTACAGTATAATAAATGACCTATTAAACCGGTGTTTAAGGTAGCACCTACCTATCTTTATTTCCAATTTTTGCAACAATAGAAACTTCAGAGTGAAAGTAGGCAGCACCCTTTCTGAAAGCTACACTCAGAAACCAAATTTCATCCAACCTTTTGGCATACAAATCTATTTTCACCTGGAAGCAGCAAATATCAGTGTTGTAAGTATTACAAAATTCAGTCTTGCCAAGTCACCACTGTGGTTATCAAAACCTCCCAAAATAATATTTGACCTTTGCCTATCAAAAAAGTCGACGATTCCTGTCCTTTTTCAGTGAAAATGCAATGCAGACTCCCCCCCCCTCATCATAGCCTAATGTTCTGAATACAGATGGTTTGAAAAATGGAAACAAATTTGGAGCTTCTATTGCAATACCCAAAGGCACCATCTCAAGCCAGTTACCAGATACAGTCTCAGTTTTTAGTGTCGATATTACAACCATACTTAAAGTTTCAACTACACTGAAACTTTTCAAAAAACAAATTTCATCATCTTTTCAGACTCCCTTTCTACCGCGAAAGCCTTGCAAAATTTTAACTCTGACAAACCATTAATATCCCAAAATATTACAGAAAGATCATGTCCTCATACAGTCTGGGAAAAGTATTATGTACTGTTGGCTACCAAGTCACAGTTATATAAAGGGTAATGGAAGGGCAGATAAAACAGTCAACATCAAATCCACTACTGTAGAGTGGCATCCCTCATATACAACAAATTGAAGAGATCAGGTGGTATTGTGATGGTCGCATATAACACACACATACCCAACTATTTCAACATTTCCTGAAGGGTGAACCCCAGTCAGAATGCATACCATGCCAGTGTCCACTGACGGTGGAACACATTCTTATTAATTGTGTAAATTTCCACCCTGTGAGACGGAAGTATTTGATGTGCACTGCATGAAGAAACTGTACGAGGACGTATTGAATAAGAAAATCTTGGAATTTTAAGGTAATGCAGTTTATATAACAAATTTTTAAAAAATGTTTTAAAGATTTTACATGTTACATTCATCTGTTATTTTATATCTTTTTTCAGAATTTTAACATCTTTATATTTATATTTTATCTTGTTCTTCGTGTTTACATTTATTTGGAGAGGTTTACCTTCCTCAAGTTTGTTTCATTCATTTTACATCTTTCAAAGTTTGCTTTGAGCCGGCAGCATGTAGCCACTATTGTACTGTTGTATCATAAAACACTAGTACATACATACATACATAATCCTCGGTTTTCTCATTATTGTACTGGCTGCATCTTCAACTCTCATGAAAAAAGGTCTATTTGTCTTTGAGTATGTGCATTTGTTTGTGAATGTATGAATGTACTACCATGTGTCTATGTACAGTGTATGAATGCCCGTCTCTGTTCGTTTTACCACCTGTCTCATCCTTCTTTCTACCGTTCTTTCTTACCACTCATGTTTCCGCTAAGAGATCAGACATTTTTATAATTTTCTGATGCATAAATGTCAACTTATTAGTGACAGGACATAATTGAAGGTAATATATAGATATAATACAAGATCTCTTGTGAAATGTTTAACATTTTGACAGATTTGTATGTACATATCAGTATTTAAGTGTACTAGATATCCCAAATCACTTAAACGTTTATTTATAGGTTGGTGTGCACTTTTTGTGCTACTCTCACTTGAATATCTATTCCCATGTTAGGTGCTACTCTCACTTGAATATCTATTCCCATGTTAGGTGCATACATACCATATATATTTGCTGATCAGTCAAGTTCAACTGTAAACAACATATACCCTGATCTGCCATAACATAATGCACTGGCAGATCAGGGTCTGTGTTTTTTGTTTTACTGGCTACTCCTATCAAACTGCAAAGGTCCAGATCTGCCAGTGCATTATGTGGTGGCAGATATGGATGTATGTAGTTTGCAGTTATACTTGTCTTATAAGTGAGTGTACACAGTACAAATGTATGAAGAAAAAAGTATTGTCACCAATTATCCATAAAATAATGGCTGAACGAAATATATAAAAATTCATAATATTCACACAAGTTGAAAACCGTTGACTCCTTTTACCAAATACATAAAGAATGGTATATGTTAGTTAGCAAAATACCTTTTGCTTATATTGCAGTCTATTTTTTTATCCTGTAGTACAAGAGGTATCAAGGGAGATATTTTCAACTCAATTACATATATCACAATGGTTTTCCACAACTGAAGGCTTGTGCTGATGATATATGCCTGTGTTAACGATTTTGCAAAGTCTTGTATACATTTCATTCACTTCATAATTTTCTTTCATGGTTCCGTTATTACAATTATTAGAATTGTATAAGCATTTTTCTTTCTTTTTATTATATAATGAGACAAAAGTTGCAACCACATCATTTTGTGTTCAGTCTCTCCCAGAGTTCATAGCACTATGATACATTTAGGGAAAATGTGATATCATATCAATGACATTATAATGTAATGATCTCATTTTGAGCTGCATAGGAAGTAATGATCTTACAACACTGAACATCATTAAACAGCCAAAATATTTGACAATACATGTGTACCTCCCCAACGGGAGGGTGTTTCTCCCGAGTTGATGGGTGGCTCCCATCCCTCCCTTAAATCTCCTGCATATACTAAATTATTATTGAAAAATTAAAACAAATTTGCACACTTTGGTTTCAGTGTAGTATATTCACAGTA
This sequence comes from Margaritifera margaritifera, assembly GCA_029931535.1. Classification (NCBI taxonomy): domain Eukaryota; kingdom Metazoa; phylum Mollusca; class Bivalvia; order Unionida; family Margaritiferidae; genus Margaritifera; species Margaritifera margaritifera. Next base: position 2,896,618 of record JAQPZY010001469.1, read on the forward strand.
ATACTGCCTGTGACCTCATGACTGTGAACTGGCTTAAGCAGGGCAAGACAATTTAGTTGCTATTTTCTAGCAGCATAAAACAATTAACATCCCTTTGATTATGTCTGCAGGGTCAGTTGGCTTCAGTGTTTTAAGTTCGTTGAGATGGATTATACTATATGTGACCAGAAGCAATTCCGAAAGGATTGAAGACATTAATTGATTATAGTTCGGTTACTAAAGAGCTAAATCATCATAAAACAATTAAAATTACTTTGATTTTCTCTGGAGGGTATGTTCTGCTCAGGTCTTGAAGTTGTCGAGATGGATTAGAGTCTATACTATGTATGATCAAAAGTAATTTGGACAGGATTAAAGATGTTAATTGATCATATTTGGATTACTCAAGAGCTCTAGTGGCATAAAAGAGAGTTGGTGTGACTTAGGTGTTTAAAGTTTGTCGAGATATGTGTTATCACCCAAATCTAAAATTGCCAAAATCTAAGCAACAAAAATATCACATGAAATTCAATGATGAATGGAAATGGGAATTTCAGTGGTTGAATCAAGTTCAAAGGGACATAAATATGGATTCTGCTCTTCCTGTAAAGTTGATTTTAAAATCTGTTGCACTGGCAAGAATGACATCACGTGTCATGCAGAAATCCCCATCTCAAATAAGCATATTAACTGCGACAACAAATATGCCATCACTGATATCCAAGTTTGTGGAATCTGAATCAAATGTGGATAAAGTTACATGTGCCGAGACACTAACTGCCAACTTTATAGCTGAATGTAATATCCCATTTATGGTAGCAGATCATTTTCAATATCAAGTCATAATAATGTTCCCTGACTCAGAAATTGTCCAAAAGTTCTCATACAAATGGACAAAAACTACTCACATAGTGACTATTTTATTGTTCATAAGAAATCATAATCTAAAATGTATTATAATAATAATACTAATAATAATAATGATAAGAATTTATAATATAAACTCAGTCGTTGAGCAACCACCTGCAGAACGCGAGCAGCGACAAAAATTTCCAGAGAAAATATGCATTTGACACCACTATGAATGACCACATCACAAAAACTGATATAAGCACCACTGACCTTGATTTAATCCTTTGTAAACATGAATGTAAACCGAACTAAAGTACATGTCACTAACTGCCATTGTAATCTGTAACGCCTGAGATGAATGAGGTCTTTGTCTTCGTCTCTAATGCTAGTAAGTGATAATCATTTTCCGGATTTGATTGTCTTTATTAAACAGTGGTGATAGTGAATGATGATAATGATGACATCAAAGGTGTCTGCTTAAAGTCACAGGGTGTGATGATATAATGGATGCATTCGTGCTTTATGTGGAGAATCTTACTGACATTAAAACAACATTAGACCCAGACAGTTCCAATCTTGAGCAATTCTGGCAGTCAGTCAGCAATCTGAATCTACCCACAAGCAGGAAACAATTTAAACTTCTTGGTGGACTCGGTAGAGTTGCACTAACATTGCCACATTCAAATGCAGACTGAAAGAGCATTTTCCATTTTGAGGAAAATTCAGGCTGACTCTAGAGGAAACCTGGATCCAGTAACAGTACATCATCTCCCAAGTGTTAAGATCAACAATGATGTGGACTGCCATCAATATAATCCAGGCAATGATCTCCTAAGAGATGCTAACAATGCTTCTGTTACATACAAGGAAAGCATGAATGGCAACAAATTACAGTGACAGGACTGATTTGATGAGATAATGTGCATATTTTAATATTAAAAAAGTGTACATTTGTTCAATAGTTGTAATTTTTGAGGTCAAAACTACTGACCAAATTTTGGAAATCTCCTGATCTGTCCTGACCTGACTTGTCTTTTCTGTTACATGTTTGTATTTCCATAACACAGATGGTTGGTAAAGAGTGGATGCAGTGTACAATCATTTGCCTTATTATGATATTTTTTTTATTTTTATTTTATCTATTTGGGGGTAAGGAGTCTTTAGTCCATGGTCTATTTTAACCCTTTTCATACTGAAGCCCATTCAGACAGGCAGTTGTATAGAACTGGAAATTTTTCAGTCAGTGGTGTAGAAACAAGTTGAGACTGCAGTGACGTTGGTCAATCTGGCTTTACAGGACAATTTTTTGAAATTATTTTTCAATGTTGTATACCATGTTAAAAAGCATAAAATTTTCTTTAAGGTCATATATTTTTTGACTGAAAATATTCAGAGATAAAACTTCAGTTGAAAGTAAAGTTATGTAAGCAAAAATAAATGCTTTACATTTTTTTGTCATAACTTACTTTCAATGCAATTTTCCTATCTGCAATATTCATTTTACCTCCTCTATGTAATTGTATGAAATGGGGGGAATTTTATACCTTTTAAGAAGGTGACAAAATAGTAAAAATCCATCAGGAATATCTAAAGTTATTACAATTTTATTATGTTTACTCGCATGAGAATTGGAGAACAAAAAACAGAATAATCCTTACTGGTAAGTCGACAAAGCTTTTCATTTTGGTTCAGTGTTTTTATTCCACAAAAAATTTTAATGTAATAATATAAGAGTTATATTGGGTGTATTTTGGTCCATTTCCAGGGATGCAGGAAATTTTCATAATATTATGAACACACTCAACATCGGTATATGTGCGAACTTTATGAGAAGTGAAGTTCTCAAAATGTCCAGTTAGCTTGAAAAGCATCCACGTCTTCATCATCGTCAATATCCGAGTCAAAAATACCAATTAACTATTTATCACCAGCTCAGTTCATTCGATGCAACCAAGATAACGATCCCCACTGCCTAAAATATAAATTCCCCCCCACAAAATTGTCTAAATTTTCATCAAAATCGATATCAGCATCACGACCGCTACAGTACTGTCCGCCATTTTGAATTACACACGTTAAAATTCAGTTTTGAAATCAAATTTTCTACTAACCAGTTCTCATCATCTCCGTTCATTTCGTCGAAGTAAAGCTCACGATATGCACTGCTTAAAACATAAAGTTTCCCCACAAAATTGTCTATATTTTCATCAAAATCAGCATCCACATCACTGCCGTAAATTGCTGTTTCAGCGCTGTCCGCCATGTTGATCTCCACACATTAAAAGTCGTGTTTGAAATCAAATTTTCAAATAACCAGTTATCATAAGCACCGTTCATTTTGAAGAAGTAAAGATAGCGATCCCCACTGGCTAAAATGTCAATTTTCCACGTGAAATGGTCTTTATTTTCAACTAATTCAGTAAGAAAATAACTCTCTTCAATTCCCTCTACAGAATATCACCACCATATTTTATCTCGGCACGTAAACTCGATTTTGAAATCAAATTTTTACCAGTTTTGGGGTCTTTTAAAGACACTCTGTTAATGATTTGTGTACCTTCTACCTTTTTTTCCTTCTTTTCAAAAGAGTACACATAAACTGATGACGTTTTATACAGTTAAACACTTGTCTGCAAATGTTGGTAACGAAATAAAGTCAACATACGACCGGAGTCGTATCCCGCTGGCAAAGGTAAAGTACGACTGGAGTCGTATCCCGCTGTCAAAGGGTTAAGTATCTGGATCATTCAAAGTACTATCTGTACCTTCAAAGAACTTGTGGCATGTCATTTTGATCTTCTTGTACCATCATTTTAAACTTAATTTATTCAGAAAAGAAACATTTCACAAAAGATATGTTTATTTATAAAACTGAATTACATTTCTTTCTAAACTTCATTATATGTATATCTTCACTTCTGAAATGAAGGTCTTGTCTTTCTTGAGGTATTTCTTCGATATCAAACGTCTGCCTTACCAGCTGAAAGAAGAAATTACATATTACAATATACATAATCTGAGTACGATGTTTCTACTTCATTTTCAATTACTGGATACACTTCTGTTTATTTAACCAATTATCTCATTCAGTGTCATTTAAATTAAAATTTGAAAAAACACTCCTTTACTCTTGTTCAAGGATAGAAAGAAAACACCATATTTTTCAAAATTATGTTTTAGGTGTTTATAAATTTAAAACCTTATGATAAAGGTATATATATTTATTATGTATTTGCAACAAGTCTCCAGTCACTGTCCTAGCATGCAAATGATTAAAACAAATGGTAGAACACAGGGGATAAAAATGTCAAATCCTGAGAGTTTTGAATATGCCATCAGAGCTTGAAATTAATGCTAATCCGCTAACTTGAGGTCAATGACTTTGCCATCAGATCACTAAAACACAGCCATCACTAATCCATTAGAGCAGTGAAAACTTTCCGCTGGTCACTATCATAACTGTTAACAAATGACTCATGTCGGTTGTATTAAATGAAATGTGAGACATCATTGCCTATCATGGTTAATTGATCTGTTTATTGTGTTAATGGAATACCTACCAACATCCTAGACTTGATGAGGTACAATCAATGTCCAGAATGTGAACTGACAAGTGTTATTCCATGCATGAAGTAAATTCTGGTGAGTATTGTGAAAGCAGACTTTGCTCACATGGAATTAGCCTGGTGTACTAGCACCAAACACTGACTTCTATACAGATGATAACAAAATATATAGGTTTAGAGTCTAGTATTGGATAATTGGAAAAGTCTGTGTTGGCCAACTCAATGAATAATACAGAATTATACAGAATGACATGTTTTAACATATTGCTCTTGATAAACATCCAATGCTGTGTGCAGTGACAATCAGAAAACTGTGGAAGTTTAAGCAATAAGCGTAGCTGCCATCAAAATGTCTGAAATTTGGTGACGAGAGAAAGCATGATTGTAAATATCATAAAGAGAGGAGAGTAAGAAAGTAACAGAAATGCTGAGAAAATGCATACAAATGGCTGATGTGTTGACGCGCATTTTCTGCAATGAGCATTCGGAGAAATTCAAAAGCATGTGGGGTACTTCATTTGTTGATGGCAGTAGAAACTTTCATAGATCATCTCCAGAATCACACTAATATATGCTTTCCCTTAACTAACTAGACATCAAGGATTATAACCCAAGAGATGTCATAAAGCTGTGGCATGCTGTTTTACCAATAAACAGAGACTAGGACTTATAGATCTAGATCTGATGGTTAATTAGATACATCACATGAATATGAAATTTCAACTTTCAATGAGTCTTGCTTGTGAAATGCAGTAGCTATTGTTTTGACTTGATGTTGATTTATAATAAATGTTCAATTAGAAACTGAATTGGTTTCTGTTTGATTTTCACAGGATCAGTGAAATAGGCAGGATCAGTAAAAGTTTTATTAGGTTTGTGAAAAAAATCCCAATTTTAAGCCCTAAGCCATATGCATTATAAAAAGCAATGTATTGCCATCTTTGGGTGACCTGTTTGAGATCCTTGCCCAAATGCCAAAAACATGTTCTCAGATGTTCCTGAGTGTGTTCACCCTAACAACCCAAGTAAATCTTGAAATGAAAAAACATTGTTGATCAATGCTCAGCATATTCTGCAATCATTGTTCTTGTCTACTCAGTAATGGTGTGGGTTCTCAACCCAAGAATGAATTTCTTGACTGTTCTAGAACAAGGTTATTGGCGTTAGGGTGAGAAAAACAACAAGAACATTGTACTCAGGCCAAGAACCTTGGTCTCATGTCTTGCCCAAGGATGCCTCTATACATGGATGTATTAACTTATAGCCAAGCAGCTCTATATTGTTCTTAGTAGCAGTCGTAGTAGTAGTAGTATTACATATACTATTATGATTATTATTGTTATTATTATTATTATTCTTTATTATTTCCTCCTCATTGTTTTAAGACTGCCATATAGGCTTAATGATAATTAAAAGCATCAGCCAAGATACTGACATCTGGACATTGTAATATATAAACAGTCAATGATGATCCAGCTCAGATACAGACATTGTGATATGTAAAACAGTGAATAATGACCCAGCTGAGATACTGACATTGTGATATGTAAAACAGTGAATAATGACCCAGCTCAGATACTGACATTGTGATATGTAAAACAGTGAATAATGACCCAGCTCAGATACAGACATTGTAATACATTAGACAGTAAATGATGATCCTGCTGAGATGCTGACATTGTAATAGGTAAAACAGTGAATAATGATCCAGCTGAGATACTGACATTGTGATATGTGACACTGTATTAAATGATGATTCAGCTGAGATACAGACATTGTAATATGTAATACAGTAAATGATTATCCATCTAAGATACTGACATTGTAATATGTAAAACAGTGAATAATGTTCCAACTGAGATACTGACATTGCAATATTAAAAACAGAGAATGATGAACCAGCTGAGATACTGACATTGTGATATGTGACACTGTATTAAATGATGATCCAGCTGAGATACAGTCATTGTAATATGTAATACAGTAAATGATTATCCATCTAAGATACTGACATTGTAATATGTAAAACAGTGAATAATGTTCCAACTGAGATACTGACATTGCAATATTAAAAACAGAGAATGATGATCCAGCTGAGATACAGACATTGGAATATATAATACAGTAAATGATTATCCATCTAAGATACTGACATTGTAATATGTAAAACAGTGAATAATGTTCCAACTGAGATACTGACATTGCAATACGAAAAAGATAGAATGATGATCCAGCTGAGATAGTGACATTGTGATATGTGACACTGTAGTAAATGATGATCAAGCTGAGATACAGACATTGTTGTAATATGTAATACAGTAAATGATTATTCATTTAAGATACTGACATTATAATATATAAAACAGTGAATAATGTTCCAGCTGAGATACTGAGATTGCAATATGTAAACAAGAGAATGATGATCCAGCTGAGATAGTGACATTGTGATATGTGACACTTAGTAAATGATGATCCAGCTGAGATACAGACATTGTAATCTGTAAAACAGTGAATGATGATCCAGCTGAGATACAGACATTGTAATATGTTAAACAGTGAATAGTGATCCAGATGCTATTTAAGGCAAAACTTTGACAAATAACTTGAGATACCATACACCAACCAACAATCAATAACTATAATCAGACATACATGTCTATAGATTGGTCTCATTAATCCGATGCCAACTATACCTGTATAGTACTGTAGCAATGGATAATTAACCCACCAGTCAAACTGAGAGGCTTTGCTTTAAATGATTCAAGCAGATACAAGATTAGAGCAGAGGTCTATCATGTGAGGAATGACTAAAAGAATTAGGCTTACTAAGTATACAGTACCATAGACGGAGTTCTGACATGATCCAGGTTTACAGGCTTAAACAGGGAATGGACAAAGTTAACATGGATACTTTTTGTTCCAAATTAACAACCAGGTGACCAAACTCAAAGAAACTTATCAAAGAACATTGCAAACTAACAGTAAGACAAAATTTCTTCAGTCAAAGGATTGTTATTAGGATGTGATACATGCTGATTCCTTCAATGATTTTAAAGTCAAATTCATAAAGCATGTAAACATAATCTATTAAAATGTACACCTAATACATTAACTGTACATACATGGATAGACATGAGACATAAAGAATTGGTTTGAGAGGATACATCATCAATTGTGAAACAATTGGTTTTCAAAGGTTCCATAAAGAACAACAAACAAAAGTCAAACACAAATATGACAACGGTAGATTAAAACTAATATAATGGAACTAAAATAAAGTGACAGTTATTACAATGTAGAGGACAAGGGTAGGTAAGACACAATACAAACATAAAAGCAACAAGAAACACTAAGACACGGCACTTATAACACATACATAATTATGACAATGATACAAACACAAGACAAGAAGATATTATTACATATCAAACTTATCACATGAAACATTTATACAGTACAAAAGCAATTATAAAATATTGCTTCTTTCACCTAAATCCATATCTGGAAAATCTTGTATAACATTCATTCTCCCAGATGTCAATAATTGTTCTAATAGTTAGCATAGTCTGCCACAGACTTATATTGATAGACTTCAGAAAATACAAAATCGCAACATGTGCATAATTGTAAACTGTCATTACTACTCAGCTAAAAGGGTAGGAACATAAAAACATGAGACATCATTATCACAGGCAATCAACATTAAAATTAATCTCTTAAAAAATCTTTAGATACTGTTCATATTTCTTCTTAAAAGTTTGAAATGCTGATAATAGATTGCACATCCAGTGGGAGGTCATTCCACGTCCTGAACCCCAAATATGAAAGAATTGCTAATCTAGTACAGTTGAAAATTACAAGAGACTCTAGAGTAAATTGGTCTTTTAAGAGTTTGAAAATCAACCCATGCACAACTTTGCACATTAAACTGCATCTTTTGTTACTAAGCTAATCTGAAATACAAGGAAAATTGAGTATATAAACAGAGTGAGTGCAATAATGACAGTTTCAAATTAAGCTCATGTTATCATTTTGTATTTTCTGAAGTCTATCGATATTAGTCTTTTCGCAGACTACACCAAATATTAGAAGAATAATTAATATGGGGAAGAATGAGATTATGATACATGCACAAAACTACCAATGAATTGTATTCCGAGTCAGCAGAAAGAACAAGTTTGATATGCATAGGGAGAGGTCAAGGCCAAGAGGCCTTGGTGTGTTCACAAGACATTAAATAAGTTCTGTCCTCCAACTCGAAATAAAACATGAATGTCATTTTGTATTTATTACATACCACCTCCTTTATGCTTTCAATATATGTTTAGCTCATCAGCATGAATGAAATTCAAAATGAATTGGAATATACAAAAGTTTGATTCACTGAATCTAAAAATATTGCCATACGGATATCAAGGAAGACAGCTAAGTAGTTCCAGTCTGGGGGTGTGATTTGTAAATACAGACTGAGTCTAAAAATATTGCCATGCGGATATCAAGGAAGACAGCTAAGTAGTTCCAGTCTGGGGGTGTGATTTGTAAATACAGACTGAGTCTAAAAATATTGCCATGCGGATATCAAGGAAGACAGCTAAGTAGTTCCAGTCTGTGGGTGTGATATTTAAATACAGACTGAGTCTAAAAGTATTGCCATGCTGATATCAAGGAAGACACCTAAATAGTTCCAGTCTGGGGGTGTGATTTGTAAATACAAACTGAATCTAAAAATATTGCCATGCGGATATCAAGGAAGACACCTAAGTAGTTCCAGTCTGGGGTTGTGATTTGTAAATATTGTTACGACTCTATGGTCTAAGAAAAATGTAACAGAAAGAAAGTGAAACCAACAAATCAAGTAAAAATCAACAAGCAATTTATTTCTAGATAATTAAAAATGAACAATCAAAAAGTCACTTACAGTAATGTGTATTAATATCCAAATAATCCAATAAGAATGATTGTTCTAATCACAAATCCTAAATATAGAATGTTCCGAATTCATGGCTGTGTCCTTGAATATTATGATGTGCCAATGGTCTCCAAAGTCCTGATGTACTAGTAGTCTTTAATGTGATGATGTCAAAATGAAGTACTCCAAAATATCTCTGAATAAGTTCACATAAATTCCAAAATCATCAATTAAAAATCCAAAATCCAAAAGTTTATGAGCACTGTTATAATCCAATGAATATTTAAAATAATTCCTCTCTTAGAATTTGGAATGACTTTCCAAAACTGTAATAGCTCTTTACAAGACTGATAGTAATGTCGAAACTGAAAAACTGTCCACTAAACATGGTATATATAAAGATTGGTCACATGACAGAATGTTCTAGAATAATAAATGTACGTGTGACGATTGACAGGTAATTCCTAAGGTTTATCCAGTTTTATCTGTAAACAAAATCAATCTTGACCTCAAATATGGTCAACATTTTGTTTATCAAAACTATCCTTTAGCTCAAATCTGAAGTAAACAACCTAATTCAAGGACACTATTTAAACATGTTTTTCTGGTAAACAAGACCAAAGCTTAAACAAATATTAAAGTCAAGAAACATTTATAATTTCCTAAAATATCTATTATATAAACATCATACATAACAATATAGACTGAGTCTAAATATATTGCCATGCGGATATCAAGGAAGAGTAGTTCCAGTCTGGGGGTGTGGTTTGTAAATACAGACTGAGTCTAAAAATATTGCCATGTGGACATCAAGGAAGACACCTAAGTACTTGCAGTCTGGGGGTGTGATTTGTAAATACAGACTGAGTCTAAAAATATTGCCATGCAGATATCAAGGAAGACACCTAAATAGTTCAAGTCTGGGGGTGTGGTTTGTAAATACAGACTGAGTCTAAAAATATTGCCATGTGGACATCAAGGAAGACACCTAAGTACTTGCAGTCTGGGGGTGTGATTTGTAAATACAAACTGAATCTAAAAATATTGCCATGCGGATATCAAGGAAGACAGCTAAGTAGTTCCAGTCTGGGGGTGTGATTTGTAAATACAGACTGAGTCTAAATATATTGCCATGTGGATATCAAGGAAGACAGCTAAGTACTTCCAGTCTGGGGGTGTGATTTGTAAACACAGACTGAGTCTAAAAATATTGCCATGCGGATATCAAGAAAGACACCTAAGTAGTTCCAGTCTGGGGGTGTGATTTGTAAATACAGACTGAGTCTAAAAATATTGCCATGCGGATATCAAGGAAGACACCTAAGTAGTTCCAGTCTGGGGGTGTAGTTTGTAAAAACAGACTGAGTCAAAAAATATTGCCATGCGGATATTAAAGAAGACACCTAAGTAGTTTTAGTCTGGGGTGTGATTTGTAAATACAGACTGAGTCTAAATATATTGCCATGCGGATATCAAGGAAGACACCTAAGTAGTTCCAGTCTGGGGGTGTGATTTGTAAATAGAGACTGAATAGCTATATCAAACACCCGATCAAGCATATACGATAAATTGGGTGTGGAATAAAATATTTTCCTATTATGGATTGAAATGAAAGAAGAAATATTTCAGTATCTCAACCGATCTTTCTAATTTGCCAATTACTTGCTGGAATTGCGTTTTTAAACTTAAGTCCTTGTCTGTAATGATATCATGGTTGTCACAGTTTTTGACTCTTGAAATTGTTCCATTGTTGAGAGTAAGAGATAGATTAGGAGTCAGCAAGATCCTAGAACTGTGCTGATCAATGATGTAGTTCATAACATTATAATATGAGTGTCAAAATTAATTGGAATTTATAAAGGTTCGATTCAATGTGTCCGAAATATTTCTCAGGTGATCTTTTTAATTTGCCAACTACTTTCGGCAATTGGTTTTTTTGAAAGTAGTTGTCTAGAGTGATACCTAGGCAGTCACAGTTTTTGACTCTTTAAATTGCTTCATTATTGAGTTTAGATATAGATTAGGAGTCAGCAAGATCCTATAACTGTGTTGATCAATGAAGTAGGGCATAACGTTATATTATGAGTGTTTCCAGTATGCTTGAAAAACAAATAAAGGTCAGACAGTTAACATTTTTTTTTTTTTAAATCATCAATAAATGACTAAGAGTCTTTGGCAGAAAAACCATGTTTGTTTGGCTTACTTATTTCATCTCTTTTACAATAGTATTACACAGCCAGACATTATAGTGTAACAATAGTACAACAGACATCACATTATATGCCTGCCCCATATTTAATAGTCCTCAGGAACTAGTAGGGCATGGTTGACTCTGCCAACTGAACAATATGCCAAGGTACCTGGCCTTAAATAAAAATTATTATGCAAGAAGCTAGTTTCCTTCTTTCAGCCACAATATCTTTGACCTTTCGTCCCCCAATCAATAGGCTTCTGTCTTACCCAATGTTCAAGTCATCCAGAAACTTTGGTGAAGGTACATGGTTGAGAAAAAAAACTGATGTGCAGAAACCATTTTTCTTTCTTTGGTCACAGTTGTTTTGACCTTCTGACCCCAACATCATTAGATTTCTTCCTCAGCCCAAGTACAATCCATCCATAGAATTGTGTCCAGGTCTATGATGTAGAATAATAATCACTCTGTGGAAGCCATTGTTCTTTTTTCAGTCAAAGTGACCTTGACCAATGACCTTTTGACCCCAAAATAATAGACTTCTTCCTTACCCCAAGAGCCAGCTATCCACAAAGTTTGGTCCAGGTATGTAATGCTGAACTTATGCTATTCTGCTTTAGACCTCAATATCAATCAGATTCTTTCTTAATGCAAGTGCATGCTATCCACAAAGTTTGGTCTAGGTAAGTGATGCAAAACTGGTGTAGTGTGTGGAAAACATTTTTATTCTCTCAGTCACAGTGACCTTAAACTTTGATCTTTTGACTCAAAATTGATAGGGTTCTTCATATTCCAAGTGCAAGTCATCCAAAATGTTTTGTTGAGGTACATGATGCAGACCTAATGTTACTGTACAGAAAAATGTCTCCTTTTCCATTACTATCACCTTATCTTTGGATCTTTTGACCCAAAATTGAGAAGATTTTTTCTAATCCTAAATGCAAGCCATTCAAAAAGTTTGGTCCTGATATGTGATGCAGAAATTGTTATTGTGTGGAAACCATTTTTTTTTTCCTTCACAGTGACCTAGACCTTTGACCTTTTGATCCCCAAATCAATGGGGTTTCCCCTTACTCCAAGTACAAGTAATCAACATAGTTTGGTAACTGCAGACGGTGGAGAGCTCAAGTTATTGTGCAGAAACCAAATTGGTAACATAAAGATGGAAGGAAGGATGGACATTATAAGCTTTGCTTTATGGCAGGCATATAAAATGGTCTCTATAGACCTAGTCAAACAATTTACTCCCCTATGATTGTACAGGCTGGAAATTTAAAGTTGACTACAATTAGTGCTCATGACACTAGACAGCCACTGCTTTATTATGAAGTTGAGAGAAATGTCAAGGGTTGGCAGGTAAAAAAATGGACACCAGCCAGCTTTTTAGCCCTAAATATCTAAAAAAAAGTCACATAAAGGTCACCCTGTAAACAAGAGTAAATGGAATTAAATCAATCTAATGGAAGAAACTGGAAGCATATATAATAAAAAAAAATCAAAATTGTGTATTAAATGATACACAATCAAATGGTTGGACAATCTTTGAGGATTAATTAACACTGGTGCCATATTAATGTGACCTCCTATTCAACAGTTTCAGATCGTTTATAGCAACTGTCAACATAAAATTAGGATCCAACTGTCAACATAGCATTATGATCCAACTGTCAACGTAGCATTAGGATCCAACTGTCGACATAGCATTAGGATCGAGCTGTCGACATAGCATTAGGATCCAACTGTCGACATAGCATTAGGATCGAGCTGTCGACATAGCATTAGGATCCAACTATCAACATAGCATTATGATCCAAGTGTCAACATAGCATTAGGATCCAACTGTTGACATAGCATTAGGATCCAACTGTCGACATAGCATTAGGATCCAACTGTCAACATAGCATTAGGATCCAACTCTCAACATAGCATTAGGATCCAACTGTCAACATATCATTAGGATCCAACTGTTGACATAACATTACGATCCAACTGTCAACATAGCATTAGGATCCAACTGTCGACATAGCATTAGGATCCAACTGTTGACATAGCATTAGGATCCAACTGTCAACATAACATTAGGATCCAACTGTCAACATAGCATTAGGATCCAACTGTCAACATAGAATTAGGATCCAACTTTTATCAGAAGAGGCCTCTTATGTATTCATGTCAGGTTTAGTCTAATTCATCTGTCATCCATTTATTAAAAAATTGCTTTTATATGATGCCACAAATGAGAATGATTTCATAAAAGTCAGTTATATATTTGATCTGTGTATCCCCCAGTTACATTTATCAATGCTTTTTGTGGCATGGATTTGTCAGTTAAACTTTGACTGTAATATGCTAGAAATGTATATAGGTGCAATGTACGCAGTAATTTCTGTGTTGTTTTTTTTTTTTGTTCAGTTACCTGAAAAAACTTTTTCTGCAGCTCTGGTTTGTTTCCTGTTGATCTCTCCTCATAGCTACAGTAGACTATTGTCCTATCAGAACACAGCTGATCAATTGTATTTACCAGGGGCTCCAAGGACTAAAAACATCAACAACAGAAAATCATAGGTATGGAGAAGTTACAATTTTTCAAATTCTCTTGCATAGAAATCTATTATGATTAGGAAATCCTATGAAAACATTACTAAAAGTAAAATAATACAGTGAAATGTCCCTAAGCCGGAGACTATCATGACAATACCTTTGAGCTGTTTGATGGAGGTCATTTTAGTATTAGAACAGTTATACTGAGACAAAAATATTTGACCAAACAACAGAGGAGGCCATGTTATAAAGGGATCAGCATGAGGAAGTTTCAATATACAGTGAAACTTCTCAAAACCAAAATCTCAAAATAGTTGAATCCCCTCAATATATACCGAATTTGTTTTGGAATCCTGAGTTTTTCCTTCTTAATATCATCATTTCTTCCCCCAGTAAACCAAAAACCCTCAACTCCGAATACTGAAACAAATTTTGATCCCAAATTAAAATTGTGCACTAAAAAATCCCCAATAAGACCAAAACTCACATCAAACTTGGAAATGTATTTTAGCTGTTAAGTACCTCACACATGCTGGAACAGGTTAATCACAGTTAGCAAATATTGTAGTAGGCTTATCTGTGAGGCAAAGACCTGGAAAATGTCCTAAGGACACACTAGGTTAAAACAATACTTGACGCATGCTTTGCAGCATAAAAAAGACCCAGGTTTTAGGTGAATTACTAACAGCTAAATGCTTGTAGGTAAGCTATTTAGAAAAGATTATGTTTATCTGCTTATTATCTAATTGTGATTGATGCTATTCATTTGTATAAATGATCAATAGAACATTATGTTTTTTTGTTGTTTTAATTAAATGTCAGGACTTTATTAACCAGGCATGTGGCCTCGCTTTTGATGCTTTCCAGATGGAGACAGACAAAACAGTATTGTAAAAGTCAGATTCCCTCAACTGATTTTCAATGGAGAAAAATTATTCCATATATGTATTTAAGTAGCCATGACTGTCATTTGTCTTCACTCATATGTCAAGATGTCAGAATGACCACCCAAACTTTGTAGGATTGAATTATCCTTACATGATAAAATTAGTCTAATCAAAAAATAAAATCTGTGCCAAAATCTACATTCAAGAAACTAGGGGAAAAATTTGGCATAGGAACATCTACTGTTTCAGATATTGTAAAGAAAATGAATTCTACAAGAATGAATTCGGAAACAACAGTGATGCAAACAAATGTTGTTTCAACAATGCCTGCAAATTTGACAAACATAATGATCTTGTGTGGCAATGGTTTAGCCAAGTTAAGACCAAAAACATTCCAATCTCAGGCCCTAAAATATATAATCTCTCTCTCTGTTTATTTACAGTGTTCAAGGTCAGCCAATCAGATGCAAGGTCACTTCATTATTATGTGTAGATGTCATTCTTGATCGAACATAACTGAAATCTTAATGATAAAAGCTTGCATACCAAAGAAATATGGCCTCTAGAGTGGTCACAGGATCAGCTAATCAGATTCTAGATCACCTCATAAGTCTGCATGGATGTCACTCAAAATCAACGTTGTTGGAAATCTTGATATAATCTTAAAAGCTAAATCTGATCAGAAAAATGGCCTCTAAAGTTCACAAACTCAACCAATAAGATGCTTGATTACATCAGTAGCATGTATTCATGTAACTGAAAATCAACTCATCTGAGATTTTGATGATATATGCTTAAATACAAAATCTTTTCAGAAATATGGTCTCTAATGTTCACAAACTCAACCAATAAGATGCTTGATCACAAACCAGTAACATGTATTGATGTAACTGAAAATCAACTCATCTGAGATTTTTATGATATATGCTTAAATACAAAATCTGTTCAGAAATATGGCCTCTAATGTTCACAAACTCAACCAATAATATGCTCGATCACATCAGTAACATGTATTGATGTAACTGAAAATCAATTCATCTGAGATTTTGATGATATATGCTCAAATACAAAATCTGTTCAGAAATATGGTCTCTAATGTTCACAAACTCAACCAATAAGATGCTCGATCACAAACCAGTAACATGTATTGATGTAACTGAAATCAACTCATCTGAGATTTTTATGATATATGCTTAAATACAAAATCTGTTCAGAAATATGGCCTCTAATGTTCACAAACTCAACCAATAAGATGCTCGATCACATCAGTAACATGTATTGATGTAACTGAAAATCAACTCATCTGAGATTTTGATGATATATGCTTAAATACAAAATCTGTTCAGAAATATGGTCTCTAATGTTCACAAACTCAACCAATAAGATGCTTGATCACATCAGAAACATGTATTGATGTAACTGAAAATCAACTCATCTGAGATTTTTATGATATATGCTTAAATACAAAATCTGTTCAGAAATATGGCATGTAGAATGTTCACATGCTCAGCCAATCAAAAGCTAGTTCACCTCAATAATATGTAAACATTTATAACCATTAAATCATAAGGTAACAGAGTAGCAAACTTCTCAACTTGACCTTCATTAAAAAAAAAAAAAAATTGGCATATAAGGTAATCATAATCTACAGGACTTTTGGAAGGTGTGGCTCATTTGACTTACAATGGCTAAATGTTTTCCACCTATCAGAGAAAAAAAAAATGTCCCAATAAATCTGGTAAAAAAAGAGAGGTTGTCTGAATCCCCTTTAAATTTGCAACTGGACTAAAATCTACTATCATAATTAAAAGAAATTACCCGAGATGAAGACGTTTCAATGTAGTCATTTTGTGCTTTGTTTCTTCAAATGGTGTCTACACTTTGCCTACACATCAACAAGGTAAACTTAAAACTAAAAGTATTCAGCATGGCAGATTTACGCTCATGGTTTTTTTAGTTCTCCATACCCATCTCCCATAGTGTACATATATGCAAGTGTGTCCTAACCCCCAAATATCTGCCCCCCAGGAGATGGATTTAAATTATAAAACTGTTATGTACATCTTCAGATCAACCCCAATCATATCCCAAAGTTTGAAGTTTATATCTTTTACATGGTGCAAGAGTTGTATAACATTACTCATATATGCACATGTAGGTGTGCATGCGACATCACTCCCACACACACACACAGGATGGACAGGACAAAATAATCTCAACCATTTTATTTCTTCCTCTAAAAGAGTGTGGGGATAAAAACATTTTACAGCATCAACACTAAAATTCCAGACCAGTTTAACATATTACATGTGGTTTTCATTTGAAGAGATGTTAGGTTAAATTCTTCCCACAGCTACGTAAACTATTCATAGAAAGAAAAAAAACCCAAAAACATAACAAATAATAGTCATGACACTGCTGCAAAGATCTATCTATCTAACTATCTATCGATCTCTGTCTCTATCTATCTATCTATGCACAGGAACAGAAAGGGATGACAGAAGTTAGAGATAGAGAGTCGGATGGGTGGGGGGTGGGGGTGAGGGTTCAAAGATGTTAGCAGTATATCAGCATATGGACAGTTGATACTTTTCGACACAATAAAGCTTACTTCTTCATAATAAACGCAGTCTGCCAGAAGAACAATATTATATTCTTCATTTATGTTTTGTAATCTTCCCCATGGAAGGGCATCAGCAGTAACCTTGGAAACAAACTGGTACTTGTTTGTGTCAATATTTAGCTGAATCAGGGGAATGAACTCTGGAAGGTCTGTCATTGTAACATCTGCCCTTCAGAAAAAGAAGAAAACAAGGTGTAAATATGAATATATGAAATACCCTTTCTAAAAACAAGATAGTAGAAATTTAGAGAGAACGGTAGTAACATTTCTTGCTTAGAACGGCTGCATTTCAGGGTTTAATCCTAATTTCTTAGAAGACTCACATATGTAAGATTATAATAATACAATTGCCTAGCTAACAAAAGTCAATGTTTGATTAAAGTGAGTAAAACCTGTCTTACTGGACACTTCCATACAAAGAGCACTTGCTTATAAAGGACAGCATTTAATAACCTTTTAATTTCCTTTACATACCATATATACTTGCATACAAGTCAGATCCAACAGCAAACAACACAGACCCCAATCTGCCATTGCATAATGTGTTGGCATATCCAGGACTATGTTGTTTGTTCTACTGATTAGTCTTAACAAACTGCATAGACATGAATCTGCCAGCATATTATGTGACAGCATATCTGGGTCTACGTTGTTTGTTCTATTGATTAGTCTTAACAAATACCATAGACCCAGATCTGCTGGCATATTATGTGACAGCATATCTGGACCCATGTTGTTTGTTCTACTGATCAGCCCTAACAAATAGGGGCCCTGGGTGGCAGAGTGGTCTAAGGCACTCAACTTTACAGATCACTGTCGTCTCATCTCTGTCCATGTGGGTTCGGATCTTGGCTCGGCCAATGTGGGTATGTGAAAGAGCTTGCCAGTAGCTTCTTGTGGATCAGTGGTTCTTCCCTAGGTTTTTCCCGGGTCCTTCCTCCACAAAATATACTGGCTACCATGAATAGCATATCATGTGCTGAAAGATGGTGTTAAACCCACAAAACCAAACCTAACAAATACCACAGACCCAGATCTGCTGGCATATTATGTGACAGCATATCTGGACTTATGTTGTTTGTTGTACTGATTAGTCCTTACAAACTGTATTGAAACAGATCTGCCAGTATATTATATGACAGCATATATGGGCCTATGTTGTTTGTTTTACTGATTAGTCCTAACAAATTAACAAATACCACAGACCCAGATCTGCCAGAATATTATCATTGTTCTCCCCAGGGCCTTTTACCATAGCGATCCAGATATGCTATACTTTTAGCCCACGATGTTTTAGAATCCAGTGATATGCAATGCATCAGAGCCGACATGCTTATATTTTTCCCACTAACCTTTACAAATATTCTATCGCCTAATTCAAAGCCTTATCACTCAAATTACACCTGTTGCCTAATTCAAAGCCTAATCAGTCAAATTACACCTGTTGCCTAATTCAAAGCCTTGCCACTCAAATTACACCTGTTGCCTAATTCAAACCCTTATCACTCAAATTACATCTGTTCTTACCTCTTCTTGGGTATTTAATCAAGATAATCCAGGATAATTACTCATTCACTTAGCTGTTATCTTTTATACCTATCAATGTGCAACCTGTAATGCTGGTTTTGTCTTTCCACTGATACGGTCACATTATCAGTCAGCGATGATGGAATATACTAGTAGTAGTTTGTTATATATATTTCAGTCATTTCCTTTACCAGCTCAAAAAGGTGCACATATTACATTTCAAGTTAAGCAAAGTCTTAATGCTCATTCCGAAAAATGGACACATCACCTTTCAAAAAACTTTAAATTACCCAGCACCTGGCTAGCCCTATGTTGGTCTGGGTATGAAGATCAGATATTGGTGATTCTGATTCAGACAGAGGGATTTCCCCAAAGAAATATCATAAGAAATGAAAGACGAGTTCTAACACTGATAGGAAGACTTCATATCCTTGGGTGAAAATCATTGGACTGGATGGCAAGTCTTCCACATTGATAAATTTTGGTTTAGATCTACTTATGTACCAATGAGTTACATGGATGGGGAGGGGGGAGGAGGAAGGTGTACAATTCCAAGGCACTATTACAATCAATTATTTTGTTTTTACAGTAGTAGCAGTAGTTGTTGTTGTTATAGTTGTGATAGGTGTTGTTCTTGTTATTTCCCAGAACATGTGACTAGGAAAATATTGTGAATGAAAAGTGCATCTTACCCACAAGTTGCTCTTATATTTACATATTATACTTTGATCAATAAACCTTAAGAGAGTGCTGCCCATTGAATTTTTCTTTTCTATCCAAGTAAGAAAAGGAGCAATTTGTATATTCCAATTTTACATATTTTGAAAACATGTAAATAAGAAGCACTGGATTATTACTTCACTTATGTTTGCAATATATTTCCAACAATAAACAACTAGTTTGCAATTTGGAATGTACTTTTATATTTTCACTGATATTGAATTTTTCACTTTTATGATGATAACACGTTTTTGAAAACATTTTATGATGCTACCACACGCTTACCCCGATGCTATCAAAAATTTCTGTGTAGATCACTGATTATGAGACAGAATATCTGGGTCTATGATGTTTGTTCTAGTGATTAGTTCTAATAAATACAATTGACCCAGATCTGCCAACATATTATGTGACAGCATATCTGAGTCTATACTGTCTGCCGTACTGATTAGTTCTAACAAATACAATTGACCCAGATCTGCCAACATATCATGTGACAATATATCTGGGTTTATGATATTTGTTCTACTGATTAGTCCTAACAAGTACCAAAGACCCAGATCTGCCAACATATTATGTGACAACATATCTGGGTCTGTGATGTTTGTTCTACTGATTAGTCCTAACAAATACTACAGACCCAAATCTGAGAGCATACTATGTGACAGCATATCTGAGTCTATGCTATTTGCAAATGAGCAAACAAATGAATGGTTATCTTTTGTTCAACCAAACTTCTCAATACAAAAAATCTTTATCTAGTCTTTTTTTTTTTTTCACAGAAAGAAATAAAATACACAGAGAGAAAGAGAAAAAAACAAAAATGAAATGCAGCCATTGAATTTATTAATATGTATTTACTTATTTATTTTCTACATTTTTATTATTATCCAAGGAATGGCCACAAGAACCTTTAATAAACTGAGTACTGTCCACATATATTTTTATTTACTGGAATAATATATATTTCATTATTTATTTATTCAATGAATGATTCAATAAAATCAATACAATACCAATTCAAGACAAAGACTTTCAAATCAATGAAAGTTTTGTTTTTCCTATATATCTTTAATCATCTGAGACAACCACTTTTTCAGTCTGTGGAAATTGAGTAATTGGCAGGCATTCAAGCCTCTTAAGACAAATCCATTATGTCCACAGACATAAAGGAAATAAGGCTGTCTACATGCTGAAACCAGCTGGAGTATTTTCCTGCCTGAACAGACTCTGTACAGGTATATCTGATTCTAAAGTGACTGTAACCACTGACCTAAACCAGTGTTACATGAACAAAAGGTATAGTTTGGGGGTGGGGGTGGAGCTGGAAATGTCGTACATCAAGAAACTTCATTTTTTTAGTTGCCATTAAGACATCAGGTGATTAAAAAAAAAAAGAAATAGATTTTCTCTAGGAAAATACATCAATTCATTTTTACCCAAGACTTGCTGCCATCAAACCAACAGCTCCGGTACCCGATCCTAGCTCTATCACTTTCATTCCTTTCAACAATTTTCCCCCGTCAAAATCGTCCGTTTCTAAATATTTAGACAGCACTAAAGCCGCATCCCAAACAACGCAGCCTACATCTCCGATATTTGATTGGTTTATCTTTAATATGACACCATCATTTCTTTCAAGTTCTCGCACAAAAACGTTGTTACTGGGCGCAACCATTTTTGGTTTCTCAAGTTCTGAGCGTGCGCTGTGAATGTAATTTCGTGGCAGACTTTATGAAACTCCGGATTACATACGGAAAACCGGAATCTTTAATAGTGGAAGCCAACAGTAGCAGCAACAACAATATGATGGTCAATTACAACGACGGACATGATGATGCAGATAAAAATGAAGATAATAATAATAATAATAATAATAATAATAATAACAACAATAATGATAATGATAATAATAATAACAACAAAAGGATCTCATTATTATTATTATTATTATTATTATTATTATTATTATTATTATTAATGTCCTTGTTTTAATAAAAAAATGATTTAACTTATATCTTCTTTTTCCACGATTCTCTCTCTCTCTCTTACTCTCTCTCTCTCTTATTTTGCTATCACTGGTTTATGTTGTAAATCGACCGAAACGATGAGTTAGCCTGTGGTTAAAACTCACAAATGCAAATTTAAAATGTTTTAGCCAAGTGATTGCTTTAAATCCCCCCCCCCAACAACAACAACCGCCCCCGAAATAAATAAAAATAATAATAATAAAATATCGTGGTTCTCAACTCAAAGGTTTAAGTAGTTATTTTTGTAGAATGGGAGAGAAGCGACACAACTTAACTCTGACATTGTTGAGTTAGCTCCCTTCTTCTTCTATGTTTTATTACTATAAATTCCTTAGGAAGTGTGTGATTAGAATATCTCCACATGTCAGATTCAAGCTACAGAGATAATGAGAAAATGACACCAGGCACAGCACATGAGATTTGAAAAGACTAAAAAATTGACACAATTTTGTACGGTCCCACAGGACAGTGTTTTTGGTGAATTTTCATTGGACTTAGACAGATTGCGGAAAAATGAGAATAATCCTATATTAAAGATAAAAATAAAATCTAACCAATGAGTAAGGTTCATTTCTTGTACAACTGATAGCTTTTACACTGAACCAGCACTAACCCCAACCCCAGTTGTATAGCGTTAATTTCCTACAGTCAATGGCTATTTTAAATTTTTCCTCTGACAAGGTGGCTCAAACAAACAATATGGGCCCTATGTATGACTGACGTTCTCTGTCATTAAAACAAATTCGCATGCTTTTCAACCATCTCGATTTTGAGATATTTACATCTGTAGCAGACATACATAAACACATAGACCATGTTGTCTGTTCATTTGAAGCCCAAGGTAAGCGTTGGATCTTCTGTGCTAGTCTAACTGTCACAGGTAGTTACCAAACAAATATATCTCAAAGTAAATGTAAACCAAATTGCAGATTTACTTTCTGTGTGAATTTATAAACACAAGGCTCATGCCCTCTACTTTAAAAATTGGGGGGAAGAGTGTCAAATACGAAACAATCCTGTGAGACCTATGAGACACGCTGTCAACTGGTTTGAAAGTGACTCGAAATTTGATATATTTTAGTAACTTTTCAGAAAATTTGAATATTACAAATACACATTTAAGCTGTATGTCGCAGAATCTTGGGAAAAAATAAAAATAAAAAAATAATTGAGCTTACAAAACAAATATGTAATAGATATCTCGCTGAGGTGAACATCAGTAGGTTCAAGGACTAACTGGTACGCATGTGGCAGTTTTATAAAGTGCTTGCTTGTGTTATTTCCATAACATGAATTCAATCTAACTATTTACTATATTCTTTAACGTTGGCTTTTTTGTGTGTGTGATTTTTGTATTCAATAATTCCAACACAAACTGTATTGCAACAGTGAATCGGCAGATCAACGTATTAGCGATAGACCAGACTTGATTTAGCGACGTCACAATTACATCCGTCGTGGCGACTATAGAGTATAGATGCGAATGTCTGAAATTAATTGGTATATCTGTAAAACGGGACAGTATATAAGAATAAAATACTGATATATATTTTTTATAAATACTTAATATGTTCATTCAGAGCACAAATACAAATTAAAGAGTGCTTTCCTTTGACTTCAGCGATAACGTAGACACCTCAGTGCTATAAATAGTCTCGTTCAACCAGATTCTCGCGTGACTTCGAGAGTTCTTACACGCACGGAAGTCTGAATAGGGTCTGTATAACTGGTTTGTTTTTCTTTATTTATTTTCTTCTGTCTGCAAGATACATGATATGAAGCTTTAAGTCCATCTACACCATTTGTTTAATAGGCGATGCATTTGTAAACACGTATATTGTGTATGATAGATTTAATAACCATAGCACTCCAACGTTCTGTAGACAGGTGTTTATAAAAATGTTTATATTTTTAGACCGGTCAATCTAAGAATAAGGGGATGGCAGATATCTCATTGCAAAAATAGAATTGATCAAGCTTGACTTTTATTTTGAGGCATTTTTATAAGGTCTCTACATCATTGAAATAAAAATGTGGCTACACAAATCTTAATGGACACGCATGTATCGCATGAGATTTTTTGCTCATGAATTTTGGGTTAAAACAGTGTTATCAGTTTTATCAAAGACCGGACTAAAGGCGGAACAAATGAAACAGTTGCTTCAGGGTAGGAATTTGGTATTTATTATTTATTTATTTATTATTTTAGTGTATCTTGTTTTATACCTTTTGTATTTTTATTGATTTTTTTTTTCTTTTCTTTTCTTTTTTTTTGAGTGGGGGTGGGGGATGGGGGTCGGTGGGGCTTTTTATGAAATTGATCCAAGGCCTCCTTCCACTTTAATGCGTCCTTGGTATTATCTGTTACTTGTGAAGCAGTCCTAAAGACCAGTGCATAGATCGCTGAAGCGCTTTATATAGGAAAATTAATATAAACTAAACGGGCATGTCGAGTCGAGATTGGTTGGCTGCTTGGGTTTTAACTGCATTTTCAACACATTAGTGGCTATATTACGCCGAAAAAATGGAAGCTAAGTGCCTTTCCCAGGGACTTACCAAGGGAGCCAACCCGGGCTGGTATAGAACCTGTGACTCTTGGATCACGAGTCCGACGCTCTGCAGTCTATTACACTGCGGTTCCCAAGTTGATTTTGGAATGTAAACAGTTAAATTGTGAGAATTCAGATATGCACAACGATCGCATTTTAAACGACAGGTGCAACTAATGAACAACCCATGGTCCAGATTTACTGTTTACGAACTACACTGTAACCTTGTTGAACTACGAATATGGCTGGGAAAGAAGCGGGCAATGCAATGTTGTTTGATATACTCAATCCGTTGGTGTCATAGTCTGATGGTTTGGCGGGAAGTTAAAACTATTAAAATTATTCTTTTGTGTGATAAAGGATACATTCAGAAGATTGATCACGCTACTATGCAGATTCTTTAAGAAACTGTTCAATGTGAAATTTACCTTTTGTATGGTATAATTATCAACAGAGAAAGGATATCTGTCGGAATTATTTTCATGATTATTATTATTATTATTATTATTTCTCTTTCCGTGTACATCTAAAAAAAAATTATAGCTTGCATATACGTTTACATGATAGATAATAGAACTATTATGGTTAACGGGAATGGTAATACTCTCTTCTATTCGGATTTAACAAATATTCTTTGCATCTATTAAACTAGACATTCTTCTTTTATAACCAGGAATAAAACGGGTCTCACAGTTTTTATTTTCAAAAATTGCAGGGATTACCACCCCTGACCAACTTCAAAGCTGTGCTGTAAAACTGGGGTTATTTGATACGTTTCATTCCTGAAAATTAAAAGCAAACTCTGCTATGGATATTTTTGTAATATTTCTCCTCCTTAAAGAAAAGAAAATATCCCTTGCAAAACTGAACACCCTAACCATGTTTGATTTTAAGATACAGAAAACATCTATTCCCATTCCGACCACAAGCATTGCAAAACTAGGTCCTTCTGATATGTCTACATTGTATGTACAATGAAAAGACTTACATTAGAAATTTTCGAAATCTTTCGGGTATTGCATTCTTTCCAAAATTCACAGGAACATATCAGAATTTGGTTTCATCGATATCATCTGATGGACCCCATCGAACCTGTTATTAACGTAGTCAAACAAAATATATCTGATTCAATCCTAATTTTGCAGTGATGAAAACAAGAATTTTTCAAAATTATGTAAGTACATCAACATAAGCAAAGACGACACACTATCAAGAAATGAAATGAAACGTGACCCCCACAGTCCCTAAGTTCAACTTATCAAAAAACATCCAACACCTCAATTTCCCACCTCCCCTTCTCCTAAACCCATGGTCGAGTGCTTGCTTCTTTGCTGGATAAAAAAGAACATCCAAACATGCATCACAATGTCGAAAAAAAACTGTATATTAATAGCTTTTCAGAACAGTTTCCTGTGCCATAAATTAGACTGCTTTTTTTTATAAAAACACGCTGAAAAGAAGTTCCTATCACGATTAATTTTCGTTTGTGCTTATGGATAAGTGACGATATGACTTATATAGCATACTGAAACTGAGACATAATTTATTTGACATATATAACTTTATGGAAATATAACTGATTGAAATACTATCTAATTCTTGCAGGCATGTGCAACTTCATCCAGGGCGTGGACCAGATAGAGATTTCTAAAGCCATACTGTACGATGTAAATGTAACTGGATACAACCAGGTTTCTGGCCTGATGTGGCCCGCGGGTCGTAGGTTAAACATGCCTAATTTATCGTATCCTGGTGGTTGTTATAAAACAAATGGCATATGCATGCAGTGCAATTTTAAGCTTTTTTAATTTCTTGATTCTTCTATATTTTTTCAGTGGAATTTGGGAAGTGTTCTATTAGGTTCTTTTCGTAGCTCTGTTAGACTAATTATTTCATTGTGTAAACAAAGTCGTTTATTTTTTAATTTTAGATTCTAAAGAATAATGGAGATATCTGGAAGGTTAACATAATATACATAGACAATGCTGATAACGTTGACAGATGGGAACCATAGTAAAGTCACGGATAGCACGTACAATAAGGTAAAATTAATTTCTTACATATTTATTTTTTTTTATTTAGTTCCCGTCAGAACTATCCTGTGACTTTTTATTCACTCTTTTATTGTGAGACTTTTTCGTGATACTCTGGAGACATTAGACGGACGCGCACTGTGCCGCTCAGAGTAAACGGCTTTTTGGTAACTTTCATGGCTGGTCAGGCTGATTGGATTACGTCCGTCCTCCCCACCCCACCCCCTCTCTCTCATATACATACAAGCACACAAACATACATACTCACATAATTTAGAACAAAGCAATACAAAAACCAAATTTGTGCATGGAATGCTAGTGCCTAAGGAAGCAGCACATATCAGCATTCCTCTTTCACGCTGTAGTTTATTCCGCATGACATATCTAAATACAAAGCCGGTTGACTCTGTCAGCAACAATGTATAAGAAAATGACTTCAACGCAAACCCTTACGTCAATGTTAACGCAGAACGACTAATTATGACAGACATCAATCTAAAATCTGTATTCGCCTTTCTGTCCGGCCAAAAAAAAAAAAAAAAAAATTACTCCCCCCCTCCGACAAGAAACCAAAATACAAACAAAACAAAATTATTTTAAGGTCTAGACACTTTTTTTGTTGACAACGTTGGTTAATAACATGGATAAGACACTATGAATGCCAGTGGCCAAATGTATCCAACTAATTCCATTTTACGAGAATTATACCATCTCTCAGGAATCAGTCTTTGTCTTAGAGTCTAAGTTATTCCACTTAGAACAGAAATAGACGAAGATGTTCCAAACGTTAAGAATCGACAAAATTGTATCCTTTTTGTACAGGTGTAATTTGTATAGAAGTTAAGTATATAATGTTTTGTACAGGTATCATTTGTATAGAAGTTAAGTATATAATGTTTTGTACAGGTATCATTTGTATAGAAGTTAAGTATATAATGTTTTGTACAGGTATCATTTGTATAGAAGTTAAGTATATAATGTTTTGTACAGGTATCATTTGTATAGAAGTTAAGTATATAATGTTTTGTACAGGTATCATTTGTATAGAAGTTAAGTATATAATGTTTTGTACAGGTATCATTTGTATAGAAGTTAAGTATATAATGTTTTGTACAGGTATCATTTGTATAGAAGTTAAGTATATAATGTTTTGTACAGGTATCATTTGTATAGAAGTTAAGTATATAATGTTTTGTACAGGTATCATTTGTATAGAAGTTAAGTATATAATGTTTTGTACAGGTATCATTTGTATAGAAGTTAAGTATATAATGTTTTGTACAGGTATCATTTGTATAGAAGTTAAGTATATAATGTTTTGTACAGGTATCATTTGTATAGAAGTTAAGTATATAATGTTTTGTACAGGTATCATTTGTATAGAAGTTAAGTATATAATGTTTTGTACAGGTATCATTTGTATAGAAGTTAAGTATATAATGTTTTGTACAGGTGTAATTTGTATAGATGTTAAGTATATAATGTTTTGTACAGGTATCATTTGTATAGAAGTTAAGTATATAATGTTTTGTACAGGTGTCATTTGTATAGAAGTTAAGTATATAATGTTTTGTACAGGTGTAATTTGTATAGATGTTAAGTATATAATGTTTTGTACAGGTATCATTTGTATAGAAGTTAAGTATATAATGTTTTGTACAGGTATCAATTGTACAGATGTTAAGTATATAATGTTTTGTACAGGTATCATTTGTATAGAAGTTAAGTAAATAATGTTTTGTACAGGTATCATTTGTATAGAAGTTAAGTATATAATGTTTTGTACAGGTATCATTTGTATAGATGTTAAGTATATAATGTTTTGTACAGGTATCATTTGTATAGAAGTTAAGTATATAATGTTTTGTACAGGTATCATTTGTATAGAAGTTAAGTATATAATGTTTTGTACAGGTATCATTTGTATAGAAGTTAAGTATATAATGTTTTGTACAGGTATAATTTGTATAGAAGTTAAGTATATAATGTTTTGTACAGGTATCATTTGTATAGAAGTTAAGTATATAATGTTTTGTACAGGTATCATTTGTATAGATGTTAAGTATATAATGTTTTGTACAGGTATCATTTGTATAGAAGTTAAGTATATAATGTTTTGTACAGGTATCATTTGTATAGAAGTTAAGTATATAATGTTTTGTACAGGTATCATTTGTATAGATGTTAAGTATATAATGTTTTGTACAGGTATCATTTGTATAGAAGTTAAGTATATAATGTTTTGTACAGGTATCATTTGTATAGATGTTAAGTATATAATGTTTTGTACAGGTATCATTTGTATAGAAGTTAAGTATATAATGTTTTGTACAGGTATCATTTGTATAGAAGTTAAGTATATAATGTTTTGAAGAAAAGGTTTCCAAATGTTGTTCTTTATAGGAGCTGTCCCAGGCATACAGTTTCATGTCAGGTAATACGTAAACTGTGACGTCATTATTGTAATTTCAATGTTATTCTGTTTATGAGAAATTAAAATTAATGAGAAGAAAAAAAAAATGACCAAGAAGAAATGTAATGTTGCAAATTATACTATCGGCAACCCCTTTTCTTTTTTCTTGTCCTAATTAAATCAAAACCAAAATTGGTGTCCCTATTCATAAGGACATTCAAGCTCGTGACGTCTGATATAGAAGTTTCCACCAAGGTATTTCTCACTGAAGATCATCCAATTTTCATATGAATAAAGTATGCTATTGTAAAATTACACTACTTATAATAGAATATTCGGGTTCCGACAGTAAAAATAAAATAAAATACTAATAATAACAAATACAGGAACAAACGTGCTAAATGTCCAACATAATATTTATAAAGCCGATAGCAATTTCCCGGCAACAAACAAGTATATTTCATATATATATATATATATATATATATATATATATATATATATATATATATATATATATATATATATATATATATATATCGTTCTTAACAACAACATTTGCATTCTCTGGAGTGTTAATCTTGCAAGAAATGTGCCAGAAAATGGTATGTAAACATATTATTTCTAGAGACATTACTTTTAAATTTAAGAAATAATGTCAGATATTACAAAAAATATATAGGGTGATATTTAATATGTAGCACAGACTTATATTTCTGACTAACTCGTCTCATGTGTACATGCCGGTTTGACAGCGATAAGACAATAACTCGTCTTAATTTCAGGCATAATATTTTACAGCATCAGAGTCGTTACGACAACAAAATGCCTGGAAACGAACTTGACATTTGACAACAGAGTTGATTGTAGCATATTTGAATTTTTTTCAAAAGAATGTTTCTAATGTAGTATTTTAATAGAAATATGAAAAATAGCTCATAAAGCCAATGATGGAAAGTTTCACTCAGACACCAGGATGCTAGCTCGAAGACACCATCTTCAGGACACCTCAAAGGAAGAAGTTAACAAGTCAATTATACCATATATATATATATATATATATATATATATATATATATATATATATATATATATATATATATATATATATATTGTTACGACTCTATGGTCTAAGAAAAATGTAACAGAAAGAAAGTGAAACCAACAAATCAAGTAAAAATCAACAAGCAATTTATTACTAGATAATTAAAATGAAAAATCAAAAAGTCACTTACAGTAATGTGTTTTGAAATCCTAATAATCCAATAAGAATGATTGTTCTAATCACAAGTCCTAAATATAGAATGTTCCGAATTCACGGCTGTGTCCTTGAATGTTATGATGTGCTAATGGTCTCCAAAGTCCTGATGTACTAGAAATCTTGATGTGCTGATGTCAAAATGAAGTATTCAAAAATCTCTGAATAAGTTCACTTAAATTCCAAAATCATCAATTAAAAATCCAAAATCCAAAAGTTTATGAGCACTGTTATAATCCAATGAATATTTAAAATAATTCCTCTCTTAGAATTTGGAATGAATTTTCACAACTGTAATAGCTCTTTACAAGACTGATGGTAATGTCAAAACTGACTAAATGTCCACCAAACATGATATATATAAAGATTGGTCACATGACAGAATGTTCTAGATTGATCACATGACAGAATGTTCTAGAATGTGTGTCATCTTAATGGAATTTTTACTTGTAAACAAAAATCAACCTTGACCTTCAAATTGAGAAAACATATTGATCAAAACAACCTAATTCAAGGACACTAGTTATACATGTTTTTCCTAACAAACATAAAGATTTAAGCAAATATTAAAGGGAAGAAACATTTATAATTTCCTAAAATATATATAATATTATATAAACATCATACATAACAATATATATATATATATATATATATATATATATAGATAGATAGATAGATAGATAGATAGATAGATAGATAGATAGATAGATAGAGAGAGAGAGAGAGGGAGAGAGGAGAGAAAGAGAGAGAGAGAGAGGGAGAGAGAGGGAGAGAAAGAGAGAGAGAGAGAGAGACAGGGACAGCACGACACATACTCAGATAAAACATAAATGAGTATATGAGTATAAATAAGACAATTGCAAAGAAATGTACAAGTAACACAGAAATGTAAAAGAAATGTACAAGTAACATAGAAATGTAAAATAAACGTACAAGTAACAACGTTTTTATGGGTAAATCCGAGAAAAAGAACTCTGTTCTGGATATAGCAGTACGCGGTGAAAAGGGTAGGGGTGAGACTCTATCTTCTATTGAACTTTATTTTTCGGATGTGATGAATACACAACTTAGAAAAGTTCAGGAAAAATGATAACAGATTTATTTTATTTTCTTTATTGCATTTGTAGATAATATTAATTTTACAATGGTTACACTATAATTATTTGAAAGAAGTAGTCCATACCGAGCTCCCTACACAAGATATAGGGTGTCTATTAGTGATTTTGTGAGTTCTTGACACAAGTCAAAAATGGTAAGTAAGATTAATTTGATTTTGACAAGTTCAAAATTATTAAGCATGTATATAAGATTGTAAAAGAACAAGTTAAGATAATTCTTGTTGCGAGTCCAAGGTCAGATAGACTAGCTAATTTTCATTCCGCCATCTTACTTTTTTCACCACGGCCACGACCTGCGATTCGGATTACGGATGTCTGTGTCTAGAAATCTGTGAATAAGGAAACATCGTTTGTGTAATAAGAGTTTTAACATGATAATACTATCTTCTATCTGTCCGTTTAGAAAAACTTGCATACACACCCCCACACCCATACCCACACCCACACCCACATATACACACACACACACACATATATATATATATATATATATATATATATATATATATATATATATACATGTGTGTGGGGTGTGTGTGTGCGTATGTGTATCTATCTATTAAAATATAACGTGTACACTTAAGGTGCCGTTTCTTCGACACTTCAATGTAATTTCCCTGTTTGTTGCTTGTAATGGAAACGTCTCTTGGGATGTTACATTCAGGTTAGCTTATCCGATCTCGATGTCAATCGAGCCTATGAATATGCTACTTCATACCCATTCACTTAACATGAACTAAGAAGAAATATCCACGATCATTTCGCATCGTTCTAAATGTCCCGAAAAATGACTGGTACTGCTACATCCCGGATATGACGGGGCAGAATGGTTATTTATCAACAAAAGTTTACATCGTAGCTGACTTCCTCTGGAAAGCAAATGCAGCATGCGGTGAAAAAATCAAAGTATCGAAGTATTTACACCCACACCCACACACACACACACACATATATATATATATATATATATATATATATATATATATATATATATATGTGTGTGTATGTGTGGGTGTGTGTATGTGTATCTATCTACCGTTGTGTCGCTATGTTTTTCAAACGATTGATTCATATTTCTCTCTATCTACCAACGATTTGACGAACTTGCCTACCTTAGTTTTAGGTATTTTTTGTATCCATCTCTCTGTCTCTCTCTCTCTCTCCATTTGCGATCTTACATTCCTTCCTACCAACCTATACACGCTACCTTTCTTCAGTCGTTGTCCGTTATTTCTTTCTACGTATATATCTCTCCTTGAAACAATGAAGTCGTTGTACAAACAAGGTCATTAAATAAGTGAAGCGCAACTAAAAACAACAGCAGAAAAGAAAAAAAAAACAGTATACATAAAAACGCCTCTGTTCAGATTCTTTCTTTCACATACAGAGATTAATCATTCGGATTATATCCTTTTCTGCCAACTTAGTAGGACACAAATATCGAATACTTAACCCCCAAAAAAAATAATAATAATAATAAAAAAATAATAATATTTTCACAAACTTTCTCATTGACGTCTCTTTTTCCGCTCTCGATTACTTTTGAAAGAGCTTCCAGCAGAGCATCTGCATCCGTGTAGCTTGAATGTCTGCATTATTCTAGAAAAAATACATGGATATTGGTGGATATACATTTCGGAAAAGATATCATGAGTATAAAGTGGCAGGGAAGATTCCATGTGAATCGGAAATAGATAAATCCCACTGTAATTTTTAATCAGAAAGAAAGAAAGAAGGCGCTCTTACTTCTGTGCAAGCAAGACATTTATGTAAAAAGATCTTGATTTTTTTAAATCATTCTTTGAATATCGTAGATTAAAAGATAACGTGTAGACTTAAGGTGCCGTTTCTTCGACACTTCAATCTAATTTCCCTGTTTGTTGCTTGTAATGGAATTGTCTCTTGGGATGTTACATTCAGGTTAGCTTATCCGATCTCGATGTCAATCGAGGCTATGAATATACTACTTCATACCCATTCACTTAACATGAACTAAGAAGAAATATCATGATCATTTCGCATCGTTCTAAATGTCCCGAAAAATGACTGGTACTGCTACATCCCGGAAATGACGGGGCAGAATGGTTATTTATCAACAAAAGTTTACATCGACGCTGACTTCCTCTGGAAAGCAAATGCAGCATGCGGTGAAAAAATCAAAGTATCGAAGTATTTGCCAAATGTCCATTTGGAGTGAAAACCTTCAGATTCCGTTATTAAAGTGTCAAATGCAAAGCTCCTTCTATTGATAAAAAGTGTTCAGAGGAACCCGGCGTATAATGTATAAACATTGTACCTGACTTTCAGGGCGTTTAACACACACCTTTGTTAAAAAAGAATTAGCATTAACCCAGGCGCCATACTGTAGGGAATGTTCGCATGTAAAACAAGAGTCCAGAATTTCGTTACCTTGCTAAAGCTTCAAAAACAGAGCTCGTTATAATTTTTCTATTACTCAGTCTGGTTTTTTTTGCACATTGGAGCAACCCGCCACCCCCTACCTCAGAATCTCTTTCCACACAAATCCCTGTTCTTTGCTTGTAATGGAATTGTCTCTTGCGATGTCACATTCAGGATTGCTTAACCTATCTCGATGTCAGCCTATCTTATGAATGTGCCAGTTCATACATATTCACTTAACATAAACTAAGAAGAAAAGTCCATGTTCATTTCACATCGTTCTAAATGTCCTGAAAATTGACTGGAAATAACGGGGTAGAAAGGTTATTTACAATAAAAGGTTTACATGATAGCGCACTGCCTCTGGAAAGCAAATGCAGAATCGCAGTGAAAAAAGTCTAAGTATTGAGATATTTGGAAAATGCCTAATTGGAGTGAAAATGTTCCGATTCCGTTATTAAAGTTTCAAATGCAAAGCTCTTTATAGTGAAACAAAATGTTCCGCGGAACCAGATGTCTCACCTACCTCTACGCTCTAATGTATACGCACTGTATCGGAATTGCAAGTTCTTTACCATACACCTTTGTAAAATAAAATAGCATTAACGCCGAAACCATCGCTGTCGGAAAAGTTCGCATGTAAGACACGAGTCCAAAATTTATTTGCCTTGCTAAAACTTAAAAAAACTCGTTATAATTGTTCCATTACTAAGTCTAGGTTCCTTTGTAATTTGGAGTGACCCCCTCCCCCTCTCTGCACCTAACTCTGTTTAACCTCAACACACTCGAAAATGGTTTCCATTATAAGTGGCATTGTAATAATTGTTTTGCAAAGTTCAAATCATTTTGTCAAAGTCAATAAAGCACCTTGCATGATGTGTCAGTTAAATAATCCAAGCAGTAATTGTATAGAAAGTGTTAAGTGCTTTATCTTTCCATGTATGTTCTCTTGTACATTAGGATGTTAACTTGTTAATTTCTTGGGTATATATTATTCTTTGTAATTAGGTTCCCGATTAATATAACTACCAAGATAATGCATAAAACACCCTCTTGTGCAGTTTTTAATTTCTTGTTTGTTTATATCTTGCAATAAAAACAAAAACGGCATATAGACATTTAATCTTATATTAAAAATACTTTTGGATAATCCCTTGTATATTTTGATTTTTATTCTTCATATTACTTCCAAGCAATCACCTTTTTTAACTACCTAATTACTAGGAGTCGCAAGTCAGAAGACCGTTGAAAATAAAGTTTGAATACAAAGAGACAGTGTAATTTTAATTTTAAAAAAACAAAAACATTTACAATTTAAAACTTTCTGAAAAAAGTAAGAGGTTTTGTACGATATAATATTTTGATATCTACTAATTGATCAAAGCTGGTACTGATTATGATGCGAATGAGTTATTACTTCCACTACCGATTAGTCTTGGGTGAAGGATTTTGCATGCTATTGTATGCGTGAATGATGGATTAGGTAGTTGTAGTTAAGAGTTGGGTTTAGATATTGGTGATCTTCCCAAAAATTTAAAAAATAAAAATAAAAAATAAAAACATTTGTACTGCTTTGGTACAAATAGATTGTTGAGTTCTAAAGTTCCCTTCTGCTAACTATTTCTTTATCAGTTTGTGAAGCATGTCCGTTACACTGCTTTTTTGGAGCTGTGATTTAATATATAACGTTCGGCAGAATTAGGGACTCTATTTTGCTTTTGAGAGTATTTAACCAATGATAATACAGAGACATTGGCTGATAAACTTGTGTAGGCTGCATGTTTCGGGGTAGTACTTTTGGCTTGTATGTTTGCTTAAAAAAAAGTTCACATTATTATATGAATAGAAAATTGAGATGAACAATAAAAACCCAGCCAGTGGGGCTTAATTGCCATAGTACCTCTCCTGGATTTAGGACTGTATTCACTCACATATTTACCGACACACATATGCAGATACTTAAGAAAATCAAATCGGACGAAAAATAGAAAGAAAAATGAGAGGCAGTACAAGGTAACAAACATGAAACGGAAAAAGTGGAAAGAAAGAAATACCAGCGGAAAAGGCGACAGTACACACGACCAAAAGTAGCAGCAAAACGCTGAGATTCCTTATCATTATCAACTGATGGTGTTCTCTGTTTTTAGCCTGGTCTCAATATATTGGGTGGATCATACCCTCACTATTTATACGACTCGTCATGTGATGTTGTCAATAAGGTGTCACAAGAGCCAAAAGCAGCATGCTCGATTAATGAACTGACAATTTAAAGTAAGAAAAAATTAAATAAAATTACCTGATTCGCACTATCAGTTATGCGTGGTATGTCCTCTCCTGGGGAAAAGGGAAAAAGGTAGTGGTTAACAATGTGTCACAAAAGTCAAAAGGACAATTAAAAAAAAAAAAAAACCGATGCGCACAATCAATGACGCGACGTATGTCCTCTCCTGGGTAAATAAAGTAGTGGTGCTAAGTACTTTTAAGTTTTAAATGTTGCCCTCCAGGAAAGGTTACGCTTGATAACACTACTCTAACGTAGGAAAGTAAGGTAAATGGACTGACATGTAAAGAGCCATTATCATCAAGAATAGAGCAGACATACAACCATAAGCATGATAGGTATTTTTGTTTTACTAGAGATGATGTTTGTTCACTGGAGCGTCTTATTTCTTTGAGATACACTGACTTTGAGAAGCAAAGTAAATAAATCCTTCATGTCCTTGAACATGATTTGTCAATATAAACGAACAACAGCAGCATCCAATAAGCCTTGTGAATTATCACGAAGTTGTACAGAATTTAATAGTTATTTTGAGTTCATAAGACTTGTTTACAGACATTGTAGTCTTAGACGTGTTTCCGAACTTAAGCCGTGTTTCCAAACTTAAGCTTAAAGTAAAACTTTGATAACCAAAACATAATTGCTAGAAAATAATGCGCGACTAGATACACTACTCAAGTCCATTTGTCTGCCAAATGAGAACACTTAAAACAATACAAAATTCAAACACTGGAGCCGACAGCACTCTAAGAGTTTGCAATTTTACTTTGAACCTATCCATCTACCGACATATATGTGGTTTTATATACAAATTGTTAAAATCTTTCCCATTTACCAGAGAAATATATGCAGAAAATATGACTGCAGAGATTGATTGCAACCTGTATTTGGCATCTCAAGCACTGTATGCTTTATTTCCCTGGTGCGGTCCCACAAGTGCTGACTCTCGCAATGCAAAATTATACATTTGAAAACTGTGCAACATCCCAAATTTATTGGTACCTTTTTTTCTTGGAGGGTAGAGGTGTGTGGGGACATACCGAGGGAACCAATACAATCTGGCATGGACTAGAATAGAACCTACGACCCTTTGATTACGAGTACAATGCTCTATCATCTGTGCTACCGCGGCTCGTGAGCCGATTTTGAAATGTAAACAGTTAAACTGTGAGAGTTCAGATATGCACAGCAATTGCATTTTCAAAGACACGTGCAACTATTGAACATTCCATGATCCCGAATTTACTGTTTACTAACCACACTGTCTCCTTGTAGAACAATAGAACGTATCTGGGGAAGAAGAGGCAAGTCATGTTCCTTGATATACTCAATCCGTTAGTGTCACAGTCTGATGATATGGCGGGAAGATAAAACTATTAAAATTATTCTTTTGTGTGATAAAGTATGGATTCAGAAGAGTGATCACACTACTATGCAGGTTCTTTAATAAACTGTTAAATGTGAAATTTACCTTTCTGAAGCATAACTATTAACACAGAAAGGATCTGTGTCCAAACTATTATTATTATTATTATTAATTATTATTATTCTGTGTATATCTCAAAGAATGTCAAATTTGCATAAACGTTTACATGATGGATAACATATCTATTATAGCCAACGGAAAATATAATATTTTCTACTATTCTGATCTGAAAACTATTCTTTGCATCTACTAAACAGACTTTCTTCTTGAATAACCCGAAACGAGAACGGTTCTTGCAGTTTTGATTTTAAAAAATAGCAGCGATTACAACCCCTAACTCACTTCGTAGCTGTTCTGTAAAACTGTTGCTATTTGGTATGTTTCATTCCAGTAAATGAAAAGCAATTTATGTTATAGAGATTTGTGTAATATTTTTCCTGTTTAACAAAACGATAATATCCCTTTCAAAACCGAACAAAAAATTGCCCCCACCATTCTTAATTTTTAGCTACAGAAAACATCATCCCCATCCGACTACAGACGTTGCAGAAGTGTGTCCTTTTAACCTATCTCAATTGTATTTAGAACGAAAAGACTCACATTAGGAATTTTCGATTTTGTATGGAATAAATACTGCATTCTTTTAAAAATTCACAGGAATATGTCAGACTTTGATTTCATTTATATCACCTGATAGACCCCATTTCCACCCGTTAATAACGTAGTCAAACAAGACATGTCTGATACAGTCCTAATTTTTCAGAGATGAAAAGATTATTGTTTGAAAATTATGTCTGTACATCGACAGAGGCAACAAAGAAACGCTAAAACAAAACAGTCTTGTATTGGTTTTTCAGAATAGTTTGCTGTCCCATAAATTAGACTGCTTTCTTATATAAAAAACCAAGTTGAAAAGAATTTCCTACGACGATTTACTTTCAGGTACAATAACAATGAGAATGAGATATAACCTATTTGAAATATATAACTCGGTGGAAAGATAATTTATATATTTATCGCAAGCATAAGAAACCTCCTCCAAGGCCAGGTAGCGACTTTTAGAGCAGCACTCTCTCATGCAAGTTCTTGTCAAAGCCCTGTTAAGATGAATTATTTTGACTGTGTATTTTTGAATTGTATATTCTAAAGAATACCTGATATAATGTCAAGGTTAACATAATTTTCCGAGACAATGTTGATCACGTTGACCAATGGGAACCATACAAAACCCACATGCATCATTATTATAACAGATTTATTTAGTTTCAAGCTTAACTATCATATAAGTTTTAATTCATTCTCTGATTGTGTGAGGTCATCGTGATGTTCTGGACTCTTTACACAGAAGCGTACTGTATAGTTCTGGGTAAAAGGCTATTTGGTGACTTTAATGGCTGTTTAGGCTGATTGGATTACCTCCCTTTTCCCTCCCTCCTCTCTCTGTCTCTGTCAGTCTGTCTCTGTCTCTGTCTCTGTATCTCTCTCTCGCTCTCTCGCTACATACACAAACACACATGCAAACACATACATCCACTTTAGAACAAAGCAATAAAAAAACAACTTGTACACGGAGAACTAATGCCTAAGGATATAGTACTCATCAGAATTCCTGCGTCACGATGCAGTTTTTTGAAATATTTGTGGGAGCCTTTCCCCGATTGTTCCGCTTTTGAGGATTATGTGCATACCCTTCGCAGCCTTTTACGCTATACCGCTAAAATAAAACCAACAAAAAAACACCAATGGCGGTATGGCAGGTTTGCAAACAAATAAAAATATGTCCCAGTAACCTTATTTGTATTGATGGTTGCAATGCTCCTTATGACGCAATTAA
The DNA here is from genome assembly GCA_029931535.1 of Margaritifera margaritifera. Taxonomy (NCBI): domain Eukaryota; kingdom Metazoa; phylum Mollusca; class Bivalvia; order Unionida; family Margaritiferidae; genus Margaritifera; species Margaritifera margaritifera. The sequence continues at coordinate 2,935,758 of JAQPZY010001469.1, forward strand.
ATACCAAGTTATGTAATAATGCTCGAGGAAACTAAATACAAAAGACAACATAAATCACTGAACCGTTATATATTGATCACAGTGACCTGTTTTTCAGTGAAATGTGTATTATTCCGCACAACACATCTAAATAAAAAGCCGTGTGACTCTGTCAGCAATAATGTCTGTGAAAAGTATATAAGCGCAAACAATTACCTCAGTGTTAACGCAAGACGGACGAATATGAGAGACATCAATCCAAAATTCGGAATTGCTTTCCAGTCAGGAAAAAAAGTTAAGTTCTAGAAACTTCGTTGGTTGGCAACTTTGGCTAATGACATGAATAAGTGACTACGAATGTCAATTGCCAATTGTATCTAACTACTTGCATTATATGAACATTATGCCGTCGCTCAGGATCGATTCTCTTTCTTGGCGTCGAAGTTATTCCACTCGTAATGGAAAGAGGCGAGGATTTTCCATATGTCAAGAGACCAAACAAAATAAAAATTGTATTCTTTTGAACACATATACGTTATATAGAAGTTAAGTATGAACAAAGAGTTTTCAAATGTTGTGCTTTATAAACTTGTACCCTTTATGGAAGCATAAACGTTCCTGTCAGATGATGTAATGACCATCATAATATGTGAAATGTGACTTCATTCATGTAATTTCAATATCATTTTAATTTTGAGAAATTAAAATTAATGCCACACATAATAATAAAATATTTGGGTTCCGAAACTAAAAATATAAAATAACCACAAAAATTACAACAACAAAACAAACTAAAGGAAACAAATACCCCTTCAAATAAAAGAAGTAAAAAGACAAGAAAATGACCAGAATAAACGGGTTAAATGGCAAAGATGCTATTTATAAAGGGGTATTCAGCTTGTGACCCCGACAGCAATGTTGGCGCAACAAATATCTATATTTACAGATAATGGTGCGAGAAGATTTTATTTCTAGATACATTATTTTTCAAATCAGAGAAAATATGCATGATATTACAAAAATATTTAGGATGATCTTCAATACGTAGGACAAATTTATATTTCTGACTAACTGCTCACGTGTACATGCTGGTTTGACAATGATATGACAATAACGCCTCCTAATTACAGGCATAATATTTAAAATAACAGATTCGTTACGACAACAAAATATCTGTAAACGAACTTGGTCTTTGGCACGAGGGTTGGCTGTAGTATATTTGAATTTTATTCAATAGAGCGTTTTTAACATATTATTCTCATAGATTTATGAAAATAGCTCACATATCTAAGGAATGAATGTTTCAGTGAGGCACCGAAAGTTTAACATTCATGACACTTAAAGAAGAAGTAATACATTGAAAACATACACTGTATATAATTATATATATATATATATATATATATATATATATATATATATATATATATATATATACAGATAGAGAGAGATAGAGAGAGAGACGGATTGGGTATGTATGCAAGTTACAAAAGAACAGAAACAATTATAACAGATTTATTTGCATTTGCAGATAATCTTAATTTTACAAAGGTTAAATTATAATTATTTAAGAGAGGTAGTCCATAGCAATTTAACTACACAATATATGGTGTGGCTATTAGTGATTTTATGAGTTATTGACACAAGTAAAAAACGGTAAGTTAGATTAATTTGATTTTGACAATATATAAGGTTGTAAAAGAACAAGCTTAGATAATTTTTGATGCTTGTCCAAGGTCAGATAGGCTGGGTAATTGTCATTCAGCCATCTTATTTTTAGCCCCACGGCCACCACCTGCGATTCGGATTACTGACGTCTGTGTCCAGAAAGCTGTGAATAAGAAAACACATTGTTTGTCTGATAAGAGGGTGTAACATAATAATACTAGGTTCTATATGACCGTATAGAAATACTTGTATATGTATGTATGTATGTATGTATGTATGTATGTATGTATGTATGTATGTATGTATGTATGTATGTATGTATGTATGTATGTATGTATCTGCCATATATATGTTATATCTATCTCATGTTTCTCTCTCTACCTTTCTGTCTTTCTCTCTGTCTATCAATCTATCTATCTGTATTCTTCTCTCCTACCAACCATTCTACATACACTGTACCCATCTTCATTCGGCCTTTATATCTTTAGATGTATCTATCTATCTCTGAAATGTCGAAGTCATTGTACAATCAAGATCAATCAAATAACTGAAGAGTGACCAAAAATAAATAAATAAATAAATAAATAAAAAAATGTCTCTGCTCAAATTCTTTCCAGCACACCCGAAGATTAATTATTCAGAGTATATCTCTACTGTTCTGTCTTTCTATCAATCTGTCTATCTGCATATTAAACTTCTTACCTACCAGCCTACATACACTACCTATCTTTTTTGTCCTCCTTTCTTTCTTTCTTTCTTTCTATGTATTTATCTCTCCTTGAAACACTGAAGTCATTGTACAATCAAGGTCATTTGAATAAGTGAAGAGAGACCAAAAGTGACAACAAGAGAAAAGAAAAATATAAATGTCTCTGTTCTGATTCTTTCAACACACCCAAAGATTAATTATTCGGATTATCTCATTTTCTCTTTTCTCCTAACATATTAGGCCACAAATATTAAATAATTTATCAGAGCAAAAATAATATTTTCACAAACTTACTCATTGACGTCTCTTTTTCCGCTCTCGATTACTCTTTGAAGAGCATCCAACATAGCCGCATCATCATCCGTGAAGCTTGAGTGTTTGCCAATTTCTGGAAAAAATACATGATATTGGTGTGTATACTTAACCGGCAGATATCGTGAGTATGAACTGGCAAGGGAAGATTCTAATTTGAATCGGAAATAGAGGAATCACACTGTAATTTGGAATCAAGTAGAAAGAATAAAGGCCCCTTTTTTTCTCTGCAAGTAAGATAGTTAGGCAAAAATATTATGCTTTTGGAAATCGTTCTTCGAATTAAGAGACAAAGTGTTGACGTCAGGTGATAATTATTCAAATCTTCAATCTAATTCACTGTTTTTTGCTTGTAAAAAAAATTGTCTCTTGCGATGTCACATTCAGGATAGCTTAACCTATCTCGATGTCAGCCGATTTTATGAATGTGCCAGTTCATATCTATTCACTTAACATAAACTAAGAAAAAAATTCCATGTTCATTTCACATCGTTCTAAATGTCCTGAAAAATAACTGGAAATGACGGGGCAGAAAGGTTATTTACAGACTAAGGTTTGCATGATAGCGCATTGCCTCCGGAAAGCAAATGCAGCATTGCAGTGAAAAAAGTCTAAGTATTGAAATATTTGGAAAATGTCTAATTGGAGTGAAAATGTTCCGATTCCGTTATTAAAGTGTCAATTACAAAGCTGATTATATTGATGAAAAGTGTTCCGCGGAAACAGGTGTCTCACCTACGTCCGTGATCGGATGTACACGCACTGTATCGGAATTGCAAGTTCTTTAACATACACCTTTGTAAAATAAAATGGCATGAACGCCGGTACCATCACTGTCAGAAAAGTTCGCATGTAAGATACGAGTCCAAAATTTCTTTGCCTTGGTAAAGCTTCAAAAATAACTCCTTATAACTATTCCAATACTCAGTCTGAGTTCATTTGCACATTGGAGCGACACCCCTCCCCCTCCCCATATCTCTCATATCTCTCTCCACATTACTCCTTTTAACATCAGCCCACTCGGAAATGGTTTCCATTAAAAGTGGCATTGTAATAATTGTTTTGTAAAGTTCAAATCATTTTGACAAAGTCAATAAAGCGTCTTGCATGATGTGTCAATTAAATAATCCAAGTAGTAATTGTATTGAAAATGTTAAGTGCTTTATCTGTCTATGTATGTTCTCTTGTAAATTAGGATGTTAACTTGTTAATTTCTTGGGTATATATTATTCTTTGTAATTAGGTTCCCGATTAATATAACTACCAAGATAATGCATAAAACACTCTCTTGTGTATTTTTTATTTCTTTATATCTTACAATTATAAAAAACAACAAACCCCCCCCCCACATTTAGACGTATAATCTTATAGTAAAAATAATTTGGATCATCCCTTGTAGATTTTGATTTGTATTCTGCATGTTACTTCGAAGCAATCACCTTTTTTAATTACCTAATTACTAGAAGTCGCAAGTCAGAAGACAGTTGAAAATAAAGTTTGAATGCAAAGAGATAGTGTAATTTTATTTTTTTTTAAAAATATTAAATATTTAAAACTTTTTAAAAAAGAGGAAGAGGTTTTGTAATATTTTGATATCTACTTATTGATCAAAGCTGGTGCTGATTTTTATGTGAATGAGAAATTAATTCCACTAAGTTCTTGGAAAAAAAAATGATTTTGCTCGATATTTGATCGTGAATGATGGATTATTAGGCAGCTAAGAGGTGGGTTTAGATATTGGTGATCTTCCCAAATCAATATTATTACTGCTTTTGTGCAAATAGATTGTTGGAATTCTCAATTTTCCTTCTGCTAGCTATTGCCATATCAGTTTGTGAAGAATGTCCGTTACGCTGCTTTTGTAGAGATGTCAATTAACATATACCATACAGCAGATTTAGGGACTCTATTTTGCTTTGAGAGTGTTTCGCCAAGGATACCTTACGCTTGAGGATACTTTGGCGGATATACATTTTGTAGGCTGCATGTTTCCGGGAGCTACTTTTGACTTGTTTTTTTGTTTTTAAAAAAACAATGTTCGGGCATTATTTGCTTTTCCTTTTATATTTGTTACTTAGAGCTACTATGAAATATTTAAAATGGTAAACAACTTTAAATTCTTCAAAATGTAGTTTGTATTGAAATATTAGTTGTTTCTTGCTCCTTAGTTATCCCAGTCATTGCACAATTTACATATATACATACCAAGAATGAAACTAATTCTGGTTTTTGGACATTAAGTGGGGCATGTATGCCTCCAATGAATAGAAAAATGAGTTGAACAATACAAACCCAGCTAGTGGGGCTTAATTGTCATAGCACCTCTCCTGGATTTAGGGCTGTGCATATATTCACTCACATATTTCCAGACAGACATATGCAGATAGTTAAAAAAAGATCAAAACAGACGAAAGAAAGAAAGAAAAATGAAAGGCAGTAAAAGGTAACAAACAAGAAACGGAAAAAGAGGAAAAAGAGAAATACCTGCGGATAAGGCGACAGCACACACGACCAAAAGTAGCAGCAAAACGGTGAGATACCTCATCATTATCAACTGATGTTGTTCTCTGTTCTCAGCCTGGTTTTAAGATATTGGGTGGATCATACCCTCACTATTTATACGACTCGTTATGTGTTGTGGTCATCAAGGTGTCACAAGAGCCAAATAGAGCATGTTTGATTACTGAACCGACAATTCAAAGTAAGATTTTTTTTTTAATTAACCGATTCGCACTATCAGTGATGCGACGTATGTTCTCTCCGGGGGAAAATAAGAGGTGTCCAACAAGGTGTCACATGAGACCAAAAAAAAAGATTTGTACAGATTTATTTTATGACAAACTATCTGCATGGTCCAAGGCTTTCGGTAATGCTGAAATTTTAGTCCTTTGTAGAAATTAGAAACCTTTAAAAAATTGGAATTAGTGATTCACCTTCGGAGTGTTGTTAAAGGTTACTTATCTTAGAGTAAATGGCCTGCATGCCTAAATTCATATCACTCTAAATTTAAGGACGCTCAAGCAGTTATTGCACAAGAATAAGTTTATAGAAAATAAACTTCCTTTTAAAATCTATTATTATTAATAATAATAATAATGAGGACTTTGCATAGCGCCTAATCTTTAGAAGCTCTAAGCGCTTTACAACATTAGATAACATAAAAACATATATAATGATATGATTACGGAAAACAAACACCATGAAATTAGAAAACAAAAAAATGATGAAAATAGTTAAGGTAAGGAAACATTATTAAGTCTTTAGGTCTATTCTTGCAGTCGAAATAGGTGAGTTTTAAGAGTACTCTTGAATGCTGGTGCTATGCGTTGCCTTCCAAGACCATCCCTTATTGATTTCTGGCACAGATGTCAAAACGGAAAATGTTTAAAAAAATTTGTTTTGTAACACTGATCATGACAATCTTAAGGCCTGCTATAAAAATGACTAAATTCTAATAGAATCTCAGGTTACCACCCACATGTAGACTTTGGCAAGAATATAATTAGCTATTCTTGTTGTCGTAAATATGTCAGTTAGAAGGTGTGTACAATAAGCATCACATATACACACGTAATATAACTATATATCCAATCATTTCACTTAGGGGATCGCAATGTAAACTTATCACAGTGTCTTTAGGATGAAAATACCTATCATTCATATGACTAAGTTTAGGACATGCTTATGACTGGTACGGTTGTTCAGAAGCAAACACAGATAAAATTGAACACAAATAATCCAATTAGAAGCAGCAGAAATGGTTTACTTGCAATAAATATCAACATCAAAAGTCTATGTTAGGCCTCGGCTTAGACAAAAATTAAGAAGAAAACGATTCATTTTACGGTTGATCTACCTTAAAATATTACATTGTCAATGCGAGGTCCGTATTTATGATTTATTGCCGCCACTCGCCACCAAATGCTGTCAAAACCAAGTATAATATAAGAAACTGTTTCAATTCATAATTAAAACATCTAGTTAAAATATCAGTTGGTTAATTTATCAAAAGCTTGCCTCATCAAATCTAAAACTCAGAGGACTTGTACCTATGATAAAGCAGCAATACCTTATTTATATATGTAGGTTTCATCTTTGTTTGTTAAACCCCAAGCAAGAATTACAAATAATTGTAGAGCTATAAATGACGACTGAGTTATTGATCATGTAATCCAATGGTGGTTGTGCAATTGTAGAAAAGTAACATCTCACTATTTTCTAGAACGTACACGATATATTGATTTATGCAGGAACAATCCTCAATAAAATCATTTATTTTTACCTGCGACGATCGACTTTATAATTCCAGGTCCATCTCAAATATCTTACAGTCTTAATTGTATTTTGTTTAACGTTGTTCAAAATTATGTTGAAGAAACAGGGTAATTCTCTTGATTTTCTTTATTCGCTTGTAAACGATTTCTTAATATATATATATATATATATATATATATATATATATATATATACAAATATATATATATTTTTTTCTTCTTCTTATTTTTTTAAATATTATTTGTATTGTGTAAGTTTTGTAAGTTGATGTATTAAACCCAGAGCTCTTCTGTCTCTCAATCTGTCGTGTATTAAGGGTTTGTTTTATAGGAGTGAGGGCTAGGCCTAAGTTGGAAAGCATTTTGTCAAATTACAAATTCTTGTTTGTAATGGAAAACAAAATACCCAGTACATTCAGGAGTTTGTTGGTCCGCTGATAAAAAAGTTATTTTACATTTGGAATAAAAACCGCGATAGCTATTTCCTTGCATGGATGCACACAAGCTGACATTGTGAAGTGAAGTATCGTACCTCATCAATAATGTTGTATATACAGTTTGCTATTTGTGTTATAATTTCAGTTTAAACATGTTTTCCTGTATGTTGATTGCACTCATCCTTGCGAAGAGACTATTAGTATTAGGATGTGTTAAGCGCAATGTTGTGCTTTAGCCGTCCGTATAGAAAGGTTACTTAAAGTATAGCATTTTTATATACATTATCGTATCAAGGTCAGAAAAACACGGGGACGTCTAGATCTAGGTTCTAAAGTGACACAATCATTTGAATGAAGTACTGGATAATCGTTAATGTAAATACAGGTTTATTTATTACTAATTGCTTACTGCATCTTCCTCCTGTGACATGAATCAATTTTGCGTGAGTGCCTGTATACACATATTGAATAAATTTTGCGTGAGGGCCTGTATAATCGCCGTGAATAAACTTTGCGTGAGGGCTTGTATAATCACAGTCGTTAGTAAGAATCAACGAGGATCTAAAACAAAGCCAATACGAAAACACCCATTTCATGATTTCACACACACTCACACACACACACACGCATACACACACACACATATATATATATATATAGAAAGATAGATAGATAGATAGATAGATAGATAGATAGATATTTGTCAGCATTCAACTTTGTAGACTGTTACAATAATAGCATCATTATTTCATATATTGTACTATTTCATTCAGTATTTGTATGACTTGTTAGGACAATAAGCTGATTAAGTTCTAGGCTGCATGTTTTTCATGTGTGTATGTGCGTGTGCAAATATGCACGTGCATAATTTATGCATATTAAACTTCCTTAAGTAAAATACAAAAAACCTGCTAATTAAACAAGTCAAAACTTTGTGAATAATATTAAATGAAAAGAAACATTTATTAAATAGAATATTCATGTTTAATTTTAACAAATCCAAATTTATGTTCATCATATTTGCTTAGCAATTCAAGCATTTTCTTTACATTCTTAAATTTACAGTATAGATTGTTATGTTCATATTTGGACAATTTATGGCCAATAAGGTACTGATGAAACTTCTCTAGGACGAATCCCCTTCCTTTTCAAAATGTACGAGTCTTAAAACTCAACTTTCTCAACATCTTCAATACGTGAAATGTTTATAGCGCTAAATGATATTTGTAAACACAGTATCATATATATCTTTATGGAAACAGAAGGACCGAAGTCACAATCTAAGTCTATTTAATTGATACAAATACAATGGCACGTAATTGGAATCTACAAGGAACACGCCGAATACCTAAACCCAGCTAAAAATATAACGTATGCATGTATAATATTCTTTATAAAGTGTTGCACACATTTATATATTAAAACCTATTACAATACTGCTTTTTTCATCTACAGCCATGTTTATTCTACGCAAAAAACTTTTCCTGTAACATTATTTTGGGGTACCTGAAAGACCCTAGAAATATCATATTGTTATATCCGAATTTAGTTATAGCCGAGGTAACATGCTATATAAGACACCATAAAGAACCTTTCGATGTGCTTTGTCATATCCAATACTTCGTTTCATCCTATTTTGATATGAACGGTAACGAAGTTAACACACACACACACACACACACACACACACACACACACACACACACAGAAAATGAGAAAGAGAGAGAACGAGAGCGAAGACAAGAGAGAAAACAAACAGACAGGGAAATGCATGTGTATGTCTCTCTGTGTGTCATATAAAGTATATAAAATAAAATATGTTTTGTTTCAGACTTAACACTATATTTTATCAAATTTGAGACACATTTGTAAACCCATCTTTAAAAATTTAGAGGTCTGTGAACTACAGCCCATGCTGTGATGGTAAGGACGTATTCTAATCATATTTACCCTTGGGAAACCTGGATGTACATAAAAGTTACAGTAAAGGCCATACTATATGTATTGAAATTAAATCGTTGTAAGTACTACAATATATAGTGACTCAAATATTACATTCTTGACTTCTCTTTTTATGTTCATTTTGTGGTGTGACAATCTTGAACAATATGATCAGCATATTGACATGCACGTTCAAAAGTATCATAAACTTTCGGAAAATTAATCCAGTGGTCCATGTTTTTTGTTGGTAGCCTTCGATAAATTGCACTCACTTTAATGTTTGCGGCAGTCTTTCTGTAATCGATGACAAAGAGTCTTTGTTTAAATAATGATACTCTTTGGTGACAAATTGCTTGATTTTTTCCTTCATTAAGCCTTTTAATCGCCCACAGTAAGATTGCATTTGCAAAGTCTAGTGATTCGTGATAATGAAATGAATTGATCAAATGACCATCCTAAAACATGTGTCTACATTATGTTTGTAAAAGACGCACTAAAATTGCTAAATTTGAATGACTTTCACAGGTGGCGACCTCGATATCTAATATTAGCATCAGCTTTCTAAAAGCTGTTATCATGCCAGCGGCTCATGCATCGTTGGCGTTTTTAAACCATGGCGTATCAAGTTACAATCTTGAACAATATGATCAGCATACATATAAATCATTCTGGTCTGAGTAGTTATCTGTCAAAAGGTCAACATGCGTCTATAAATAGCAACTCGACTTGACGCCAAATTTATGTGGGTCTCAAGGACACAAATACCACAAAACCCGTTTAGAACACACTGAATACTCATAGCTAAATTACTATATTTGCATTAAGAATGAAAACATATTCCTTCTAGTCAAAGTGAGATGTCTTAAATCAAGAACATAATGAATTATAATTCAATACAATGCAAGTACGTCTATTGATGCGACAAGTAATTTGTGTTTGACACATTGAAAAAGAGCCCACAGTGAACTGGAAAAGTATTTATTTGCTTCATTGAGCCTTAGTCAATTATTTGTTATTCTTTGATATTGACAAGGAGAACACAAAGATGGATGAATGACCTGATTTTAGAAATACAAAATCCCATTAGAATGAACGCTCAAAGGAATCCCATTTCAATGGAATTCGACAATATATATTTGTGTTCAGCTCGTTATAAAGACGTTTATTACAGCTAAATATTTGAGTTCGGACAAAAATAGAATCAGAACAAATGTATTCAATTTTAAAACAGATTGTATAATGGAATATTTAGCTTCCACTCGGATAGCAATATATTGGATTAATTTAATTTATCATTCAAAATACAAAATTAGTTATGCTTAATCAGCATGAAGAATAGCGGTTGGTTAGTGGTTAACGTGCTTGAATTATAACCGAAAGAGTGTGGACTCGATACACGATTACTTCGGACTAAATTGCGTTCATGTGCTGCTGTGCCGTAAAACAACAACTCAAAATAAACCAATCTATCAGTGTGAAATCAAAGCTTGTATTTATTTTTAAAATAGTTCTCTTGTTAATGAAAATATATACAAGATCGCGTCAGAATTTGCCATGTTGCAGAAATGGCACACACATTTTTCTTGATATGTAAAAATGTTTATTAGTACTTTATCTTTGCAAAAGTGGTATTCACGAAAATATATGTATCTAAATTTGCATGTTTGCTTATACCAATTCCACAAATCCATGCACAGTTTATGTTCAGTATATGTCTCGAAATAAGTGAACAAAAGAAGAGTGCATATTGAACTCCCTGGCCATTTGCAAATTTGCAAATGTATAAAGAATTGAAACTATGTGTTATTTACGAATGAGTTTTTATATATCATACATTAAAAAATATCATGACTTTTAAAGGGTTGGTATAAAGAAATTTGATATGCCAATACTGTTGGTATATCAAAGTGTGACTCGCCCGTGGCGTATAAATACGCATATAATTATGGTTTCAAGAGTAGACACGTGCTTTTGTGCTCTCCAGATCAGAGATAAAGTTTCACATATTAATTATTAAAAAAAAACAAAAAACAATAATGCGAATACATAATAAGTCCCGTTTTCCAATGAATTAAACATGTTACACAATTTCATAAAAATCCTCTCTCTCTCTCTCTCTCACACACACACACACACACACACACACACATGCCGTAAGGGACAACAATACGTGGAAATCTGTGGAGTGAGAGAGAAAACAGAATTTGAGCTGGATGAAAACCTTGAACTTGAGTCCATATACTTGTGTGCATCCACTTTCCATGGAATTTTTCTACAGTGTTACATGATACCAATTATACAACGTTGCAATAACCTGTGGAAACGCGTAGGCCAAACGGTAAATTCCTTGGAATACACATACTGTAATATATTTAATGCTTTATTATGTCTTTGATGTTTAACCAATAATAAATAATAAGATTGAAAAACAGATCACTTTTAAATATCAAAATGTCTTAAGTTTTCTCTACCTCAATCTTTCTCTCTCAGTCTCAGTTGGTTGCTTAGTCAGTTTGTCAGTTTTACCTTAGTTAATCACGATCACTCTCCACCTCAGCCCCCCACCCCCTCCTCTCTCTCTCTCTCTCTCTGGATCTATGATGGTAAAACTGACATACTAATCGACCAACATAGAAGAGATGGACGATTTAAACAATCTTATAATCACTCCCCACCCCCGTCTCTCTATTGGTTGGTCAGCCAGCATGTCAGTTTTACCACCAATGCGGTTCTCTCTCTTTCGCTCTTTTTCTCTTTTCCCCCCTTTCTCTCTCTCTCTCTCTCTCTCTCTCTCTCTCTCTCTCTCTCCGATCGTCGCAAGCTACGGGTGAAAAAGAAGCGTAGCGGACCGTTGCCCATGTCATGTGACAATGTTTCTGGACCTATGATGATAAAACTGGTAGACAAACTAACCAACAGAGAGAGAGAGAGAGAGTGGATAAAAAGAATTTGATGGTCAGTATCAAGGGAAATTAATGCATAATAATGTCTTAGAACAACTGTAAATAACTTTAAATGCTTGAATTACCTCATATTGGTTCGTCATCTCGCTGAAATTATTCCAAAATGGTTTCGATGCACTCTACCGCGATCGGATGGCAGCGCTTTCACCGTTTGGGACGTTAGTGTTTGAAATGCTTTACTTTCTTCATTTAAACCAACTTTCATGTTTAAATCCTAAGCGTATCTTTTATTTATTTAATCAATATTATTGAAAATAGAAGCTTAAAAAGAAGCAAATTAACAATTATCAAAAGGATTGCAAAACAGCTAAAATAGATGTAGAACTACATTTTGTAGTGGTCACATTGGGAAAGGATGTGAATGGTTCACTCCCTCCGTCAATACACAGTTTCCAGTAATAAATTGTAAGCTCCCTTGGAAGAAATATATGTATATTTGCATGTGATATAAATAAAATATATGCATATTATACGCTGTATCTTTGATGAATGGTAAAATAAGCCTCGCTTCCTTTTAATGAAACATTTATACAACTCGTGGTGTATCAAAGATACAGCATGCATACAATACATATATTCTCCATCTCTCTCTTTCTCTCTCTCTCTATCTCTCTCTCTTTCTATATATATATATATATATATATATATATATATATATATATATATATATATAGATAATATATATATATATATATATATAGATATATATATATACATATATGTATAGACATATATATGTGTGTGTGTGTTAAGACTTTATTAAAATCTCCAATAACCGAATTATGCATATTGAGTTACGCTAATAAACCTGAATATAATTTATCACATGATTATACGACCAATTCAAAACATGTGTTATGCCCATAAGAAGATGCAAAATAGTGTAACAATATAATTGGAAAAAGAGACGTAGTGTTGACGGTTTAAAAATCAAAATAAAAAACAACAACAACAACAATATAACAAAGCATAAAAACAATGCTTGGTTCACATCAAAACTGCAGGACTGTCTATCGTTCTATCTCATTTGTTTCTCCCCAAAGTAAAAATACATAGAAACAGACGACTAAGAATAGATACCTACCTACCTACATACATACATGCATACATACATACATACATACATACATACATACATACATACATACATACATACATACATACATACATACATACATACATACATAACACACATACATACATACATGCATACATACATACATACATACATACATACATACATACATACATACATACATACATACATACATACATACATACATACATAAGGCTTGACCATTTGCTTTTTAATTTCAGCGAAGTATGAAACCGAACAAATGCTGGGCGAACTGTATTATCCGCGAAGTACAAGGATTATTTCGGTTCATATTTCACTGAACGTAAAATCTAAACTGGTCAATCCTTATCATAGAATTGTACACCTATAAACTACAAAACGGTCAAAAATAATCCATTGAATATGTTCATTCTAACAGCTATAGAGATCAAGAAAACGGAGAGCAGTTTCCTGGCAACCTGGTCCAAAATTGACCTCTACTCGGTAAAATCATCATACCTACATCCTCTATCAGATACTTAAGTCAATTTAAAAAATATTTTACTTATGGTGGATAAATACACAACTTATTAAAAGTGCGGGATCATTTCTAGTTGTTAAATTTCGAGTGTATTAATGTCTATATTATGAGACTAGCAAAAACCATAGATAGCGTAACACATTGGAACATCGAAGACGACTTATTTTCCCCGTAAGTTTTCAGTTAGGGTTAATGACAATTATACTGGCCTATCACTAAAAGGAGTAATCTTAGAGAGAGAGAGAGAGAGAGAGAGGGGGGGGGAGGGGAGTCAACATTGTATGTGGACCTGAAACCAAACCACAATGTGATTACCATGCGCAATATAAATCAAACCTCTGAAAAAGGCAAAGAATTCAGAGTGTCTGTGGTTACTATCAATATAGAATGCCTTCTTCACAACGAAAGAAGAAGAAGCAAACACGAGTGACCCGATGGTCTGGCACATCGAATTACTGCGTATAATTCATACCGATTCAAAAGATGTATTTCTGATCAACAGCACATAAGAAAATGAGAGAGACGGGGGTGGGGGGGGGAGGAGGGGAGTCGATATTGTGTGTAAACTGAAGATCAAAAGACGTAGTGATAAATATGCTCAGGAATAATCGTCATTTTTTGTGTTGATAAGAGCCATTAACAAACCTCTGTACAAGGATAAGAATTGAGAGTGCTTTGTGATTGCTTTCACTAAGAATTGAGAGTGCTTGTGATTGCTTTCACTAAGAATTGAGAGTGCTTGTGATTGCTTTCACTAAGAATTGAGAGTGCTTGTGATTGCTTTCACTAAGAATTGAGAGTGCTTGTGATTGCTTTCACTAAGAATTGAGAGTGCTTGTGATTGCTTTCACTAAGAATTGAGAGTGCTTGTGATTGCTTTCACTAAGAATTGAGAGTGCTTGTGATTGCTTTCACTAAGAATTGAGAGTGCTTGTGATTGCTTTCACTAAGAATTGAGAGTGCTTGTGATTGCTTTCACTAAGAATTGAGAGTGCTTGTGATTGCTTTCACTAAGAATTGAGAGTGCTTGTGATTGCTTTCACTAAGAATTGAGAGTGCTTGTGATTGCTTTCACTAAGAATTGAGAGTGCTTTGTGATTGCTTTCACTAAGAATTGAGAGTGCTTGTGATTGCTTTCACTAAGAATTGAGAGTGCTTTGTGATTGCTTTCACTAAGAATTGAGAGTGCTTGTGATTGCTTTCACTAAGAATTGAGAGTGCTTGTGATTGCTTTCACTAAGAATTGAGAGTGCTTGTGATTGCTTTCACTAAGAATTGAGAGTGCTTGTGATTGCTTTCACTAAGAATTGAGAGTGCTTGTGATTGCTTTCACTAAGAATTGAGAGTGCTTGTGATTGCTTTCACTAAGAATTGAGAGTGCTTGTGATTGCTTTCACTAAGAATTGAGAGTGCTTGTGATTGCTTTCACTAAGAATTGAGAGTGCTTGTGATTGCTTTCACTAAGAATTGAGAGTGCTTGTGATTGCTTTCACTAAGAATTGAGAGTGCTTGTGATTGATAAAAATAAAGAACTGAAAGCGTTTGATATTATTATCTATAAATAAAGGGGAGTACTTGTTATTGCTATCAACAACAAAAATGGAGAATACTTGTGATTGCTTTCACTAAAGAATGGAGAATATTTGTGATTGCCTTCAACAAAGAATGGAGAGTATTTGTGATCGCTATCAACAAAACAATGGAGTGTACTTGTGATTGCTATCAATAAAGAATGGAGAGTACTTGTGATTGCATTCAATAAAGAGTGGAGAGTGCTTGGGATTGCTTTCAATCAAGATTTTTTCTTTAAAAAGAAAGAAAAAAAAGCAAATACAGGTTATCCGATGGATTGGCAAATCGAATTGTGGCATGGAATTCATACCGATTGATTAAATGCACACGTATTTCTGATCAACAGCAAATATGAAGATGAGGGACATATATACATACAGACAGACAGATAGAAACAAAGACAGATACAGAGCTTGCTAGGCAACACATCTCGGTAATCAATCATGAGAAGATTTACTTTTGGAAAAAATAATCAGGTTAAACTTCCACAATTAGATTTATCAAGTAAAGGTTTTGCTTCCACTTTTGATAGGGTTCATTGACCGTGTTTAGTTAACTTCTCTGTACCGTCTTTTCTGATCTCGTCTTAACAGTTACTTATTTATGTGTCATAGTCAGTGTTGCTGGGATATGTTTTAGTGTTTGCGACCAAAAATATTTGGTTCGTATTTTACGCAGTTTCGAGATATCCCAGTCACAGAAACAAGAATTTATTGTATCGGAACTGAGCTAGTAATTCTCTTTTAGCCATTTATTCGAGTGTTTGATGTTTGAGTAAGTAAACGATTTAGACGCGAATGTTTTTTAATTCACTGGCCCGTGATAATTGAAAACATAGAGTCTACGCATTTCAAAAGAAGGGAGAATCTACATAATTCGTTTGCGTCTTTTTCATGCCTTTTATATTATAAAAATAATAGCTTACTGGATCCAATGCAAAGTTTAAAATTACCTGACAGTTTTCATTTCCATAGGAATATGGAAAAACCAAACTATTAAAATATATTTTTCTTATTAGATTCGCAACAGTCCTAGAATGTATACACAAACAAAATGTAAGTAGCGCTAAGCTACGGAAATATGGTTTTCATTGTTGCGGAACAGTTTGTAATATTTCTCTGGGTAATGTAAACGCTATCATCAAATCTGAGCACATTAAGTGCCTATGTGGACGTCACTTGGCGATGTATTTTATATTTATATTGTTAAATATCTCAGTCATCTTAAACAAGATGCATTACAGGAGGCTTTTTATTAGAAATGCTACGATATTTAGATTACTACACAGAGAAATTTCAAATGAATAAGTTTCATTCATTCATATTTAGGTCCTCATTAATATTTGTATTTTCTCATCAAGCGTTTCTCACTCTTCGCGTGAAAGTTTATAAAACTGTTGTTATCAGAAATCGATAATTGCAAGACACGCAGATCACCCACATAATTGATATAACGCGTCAAGGGTGGTTTTCTCATAGCGCGGCTCATATAATATGAAAGGACGAAATCATCGCTCATTCTACTGCTGATTCAGGAACGATTTATGGGTTAACATTTACAAATAAACAACCAGGATAAACACTCGTGGACGTCTTCCAGCAAAGTTCAAGGTTATGTTTGGTTTTCTTGGTGTACGGCACAGCAACACTTTTAAGTTAGATCGTGCCGAAGCAAACAGAGTACAGTACCTTGCTCTTGCGTACAGTACCGTTGAAAATCCGGTCTGGACCAGTGGTGGGAATCAAACTCACACTCTTCAAGCGATAGGACAGCAACGGTAGCTCAGTTGGTACAGCGTCTGGCTCGTAATCGAAGGGTCGTTGGCTGGATACCGGCCCAGGCTAGCCTGTGTCGGCTGTCTCGGTATGACCTTGGGACTGGCGCTTAGCTCCCATTTCCTCTACGTGATATTGCCAATAATGCATTTAAAGTGCCGTTTAAACCAACAAATGAAAAACAAATTTCAAGCGATATTTTAATCTCACACTGACAGGCAACTTATAATGCAGGTAAGTGGCAAAATAATTGTAATCGATATTATATTTTGGCTTTTCTCTTCGCTCTGTGCGAGAGAAACTAATGAAACGTTGAGTTTTTCGTAACTTTGTTAAGATAGAAAGAAAAAAAGAATAGAACAAAGAAGATCAATTACACAGTAGAAACAATATATCTTAACTTGATCCGCTAGTTAGATACTAACCCTCGCTTAAATCATGAGCATGTTTGATTTCAGAGTATTATACCATCACACAAGACTTGGTATGAACATGCATACCTCTTTTTATTTAGAAAAGAATCATACTTAACTTTCTCAAATGTTTTAAGACTTGTTAAACATGATTAAAAGTGATTAAAATGTTTAATTATTTTCTAAGATGTAATTTTGTAATGTACATTTTCATATTCGAATTAATTCTTGTTTACAATTTTGTCTTTTTGGAAAAAAAATAAAGCGCAGTAGTACGCTACACCATTATACAAACCACACCTATAAACACACATTGCACACACATACCCAGACAATATATACATATATATATATATATATATATATATATATATATATATATATATATATATATCTATATGTATCTATATGTATGTATATGTATATTGACAAATACAGGCATACATTAGCGGCAAGAGTTAGCATAAACAAATATTGATATGAATACTTTGCGTGTACAGGGTGTGATGTGACAGAGTTTAAATGTACCGTCCACTGGCTACCCGTTCGCTCCTGAATCAAACAAAAGATCCGTTCCTTATGCTACATTTCATTGACTGCCTCCAGTTCAAAATACTTATCTCACCACACCCGCGTGTACACCCCTTCTAGATAATTACGCCCCTCTTCTGGGACTCGTATTCTCATTATTCCCACTATTAAAACGAAGTGCTACGAACAACGTTCTTTTGCATTCCAGGACCCAGCTACGTGGAACGAACTGCCTGTTGATCTTAGACACATTTACACTGTGCTATCATTGAAAAGAGCTCTTAAAACTGATATATTTCGTCAACAACAATAGACTTAAGACTTAAAAATGTTTCCTTACCTTAATTAATTTCAGCATGTTTTGTTTGCAATTTCACGGTGTTTGTTTTTGGAATCTTGTCTACACACACACACACACACACACACACACACACACACACACACACACATATGTGTGTGTGTCATTGTGTAGTAATTAATCTGTAAAGCGCTAATAGCTTTTAAACATTAAGCGCTGTACTAAGTCCTCATTATTATTATTATTATTATTATTATTATTATTATTATTATTAACACAGATTATACACATCCCTCAGTAATGACTTAATAGAACGCTTAACTTAGGAAGTTGAGTGCCTGACAGATGAAGTAATTTCTCCCCACAGAGTGATCCGCAAATAAGAAAACGATAATCTTAATGCGAGTTCTACTGATGTTATGTATAGCGAGAACGTCTTCATTGGAGGATCGTATGGAGCATCGATAAATGCAAAAACAAAAAACAAAACAAAAAAAAAAAACAATAGGTAGCGAGGTCAGATTTGTAATTAGTTGTAAGGTTATTTAGGGATTTATATACTAAGATACACTTGTGCTTTTTGATGTTATCATGAATACCAAGCCACTCCAGTTGCCAGATGAAATATGATCATGATGATAATTGAAAATGACCATCACTTGAAAATAGATAACTGATGTTTTGTCTGGACCGAAAATAAAAGAATCGGATCCTATTTTAGCTCCAGCATCATTAATGTCTTATTACCCCGTAAATAGTTTGTTATAATAGGTTTGGACATACTGTAATCACCATTTTCAACTAGGTATTACATACAGGTAGTCTCTTTTAAAGAAACCAACCTGACTTCACGGACAACCTCTAATAACGACCAGCAGTGACTAAGATAATACGGTATTTTAAAACGGTTTATTTCGTAGAAATACAAAAAGCTTCCGTTCAAAGTGTAGAGATCATATAAAATATACCCCTACATACGGGATGTTATAAAAATGAATCCAAAATCCACGTTCCCATTTGGTCTAAAATTCTGAACTATTGTCGTAAATTATTGATGAAAGTTTTAACGATTGTTGTCACTTCTAACTGCATGAGAACCTTGTAGCTTAAAACTAATTATATTCAAAGGAGAATACAAGCCGCTGTGCACTTTTAATTATAACTGCAAGACCATCATCATAATTACTCCCACCAACTTCACCATCACCAAGAACAACAACAGGATCAGTAGTATAGAGGGTGCCTATCATAGTTTCTTTGACCTTTAACGCTTACCCCATAACTTTTGACCTTTACCACCTAACCTCTGACCTTCACCCTAGACCACTGGTCCTCAACACTTTAGGATAATACCCAGGCCATTGGCACCTTGGTTACATATATCCCACTATTGTGGTTACCTAGGCTATCGGCCTTCAAATTTTGTATGAGAAAAATCTGGTTCAGTGGTCGTCACATTTGTTTATGAGAAAAGCCTGGCTAAGTGGTCCTCCAATATTTTCTGAGAAAACCCTGGCTCAGTGTTCATACAATTTTTATGAGAAATCCTGGATGAATAATCATCAATTTATTATCAGAAACTTTGAGAACAACCGGACTTAGTGGTCGTCAAAATGTTTGTAGCAACAAAAGTCCACTGATATTCAAAATAGTTTTAACAACAGCGCCACGGGCCCAGGGCCACACACACGAGAAATATATGATAAAACGTCAGCGCCTGTCCCCAAGTTTTAATAATTTCAAATTCACTATGCAGTCGATACAAATTTACTATGATTACAAATTAAGTATGCAGTGGATACAAATGCACTATTAATACAAATTAAGTATGCAGTGAATACAAATTGAATAGATATGTTAAAATAAATCGTGAGTTTTATGCCGGAGTTAAGGATAACAAAATATGAAAAAATCAAGCTAAAGGTTATGTATTATATACACAGACAAAAACATTGAGTATGACTGGGTATGTGCGAACTCATGCCCGTTAGAAACATTAAACGGGCAGACGAAAAAATAAAAAATATTGAAGAAATCTTGATATCTTGGAGTGATGATTCTAAAACTGGAGGAATTATAGAAGTTAATAGAACACTTAAATTAAGAACGTGAGTGCCTGCAAGATGAAGGAAGTTCGTCCCACTGAGTGATCCCCAAATAGGAAAACGATAATTTAACACGAGTTGACCCATTTTTATGTATAGCAAGAAGGTCTTCATTGGATGAGCTTACGGAGAATAGATGAATGCAAAACAAAATGGGTAGCGAGGTTAGATATGTAATTAGTTGTAAGGTTATATAGGGGTTTATATACTAAGATACACTCGAACATGGACTTTCCCATTTGGTCTAAAATTCTGAACTATTCTCGTAAATAATGGATAAGAATTATGAACGATTATCGTCACTTTTAACTGCATGAGAACCATGTAACTTTAAAGCAATTGTATTTAACCGAGAATACAGACCATTGTTAACTTTTAATTATAACAGCAACAACATCCTCATCATTACCACTACCACCGCCATCACCGACCCCAAGAACAGCAACAACAAGATCAGTAGTATAGAAGGTGTAAGTCCTGGCATATTTTACCTTTTGACGTTTACCCATTAACTTTTGACCTTTACCCCCTAACATCTGACCTTCACCCTAGACTACTGACCCTCAACATTTAGTAAAAGAATTAGGCCACTGGCCCCATGGATATATATATATATATATATATATATATATATATATATATATATATATATATATATATATATATATATATATATTGCTCACTATTGTGGGTATCTAGGCCATCGGCCATCAAAGCTTGTATGAGAAAAATCTGGTTCAGTGGTCGTAAAATTTGTTTATGAGAAGAACCTAGTTTAGTTGTCCTCCAATATTATCTGAGAAAATCCTGTCTCAGCGGTCGTCAAAGTTTTATGACAAAACATGCCTCAATGACCGTCACTTTTGTTATCCGCACAGCCCAGTTCAATGGTTCTTAAAGTTTCTTTGAGAACAACCTGGCTCAGTGGTCGTCAAAATGTTATTAGCAATAAAATGGTTGATATATCAACAGTTCCACCCACCCCACCAGGGCCACCCACGCTAATGTGGTCGTATAGCAAATAAAATCCCACTGACATTCAAAATAGCTGTTATAACAACAGTGCCAGCAGCCCTGGGCCACAAATCGCAGGATCGCAAACCGCAATCGCCTCGAGCCTGGATATTATTTCGTCAACTTCTGTGTCTTTTTCGACGGCGTCGTTGAAACAATTTCATCAACAGCATCGTTGGCTCTTTCCCCAACGGCGTCGAAGCTAACAGCATCATTGCTTTTTTCCTCAAGATCGACAACATTCTCGTTGGCGAATCTTTGCCGGCGCGCGTGATAATACTCACAAATAGATCCGCTTGACCGGCATCGCTAATTACCTGACTATACTCCGATACTGCATTTGAGGCATGATCGAGCGCCGGTACCAACACGTAACGCGAGCAAGTGAGATATACAGTATTCGTAATGACATGTTCTGCAGCAGAGTTCACGTCGACCAAGGCAAACACCTTTGCATCGATTGCGTCCCTGTGCCATCAGACTTGTTATATGTATACGCGGATTATATTTTTTAAAAGGATCTCAGCCAGTTCTTTTCCTCGTACTCCTTTCTCCTCCCAGTTGCTGTTTTTAGCAACTTTCCACACATCCTGTATTTTATTTCAGGCGGTACTTCATGTTTCAGACTGTAGTGGATATTTTTTGAACGTACGACCGTTAACCGTAAAATATCGTTCACCCATGATAGTAATATTGAAAATTAGGGTAGCGTCTAGTGACCAAACTGTGTAATCAGGCTGCATAGGCTGCGGATTAGCAAATACTAGCTTTTCTGGCCCGGATACAATTTTCTTCAAGCCGATATTTGGCGAAATCACTGCATACCTATCACTACCAAGTATCACACAGCTAGTAAATGAACATTTATTCTGCATTCACATCCAGTGATTGTGAATGTGTTGCAGTGTTTGTATATTGTCTCTATGGTACATGTGTCTTTGTACTTGAATATTTGCTGACAAAACTGTAACCATACTCCTCCCTGCACTGTTTCTGCGTTGTCTATGATTATCTGACATTCTTTCTCACTGATAGTGAATGTATCATACCTACTTGTAAGCTGCTTGGTGTCTTAATATATTATGCGCAGAAAACATCTCTCTAATTAATTCACTTTTGACGGTGATCATGAAGATCTACGCTGTCTTCGCTGCCTTTGTCGTCTCCATCGTCTCCGCTGTCTTCGTTGAACATTTCACTGTCTTCCTTGGGTGTTTCGCTGTAATAATTTGTCACGCTTCTTGATGTATTCATCGCAGAGGTTTCGCCGCACACATTCTAACACTATCCCTAACCCGGTTAATATTTCAATGTGCTTCGGATGCATGTTTGAAAAGTCATACAGCATTTTGGTCCTCTCTAACAAACCTATATAATGCGTTCAGGCTAAACAGATATTTTATTTTTTTCTGTAACAACACATGAGCATCATTTGCCAGGCAATTTCATTCCCGCATTACCTACAAACCCATATTCTTTCACTTTCTGTGCAATTCAAACGGTGATGTTTTTTTAGCATCATTATATATTACTCACTGTGATTACTTAACATAATATTCTCATATAAATGGAAACTGTAGCCGATAAGGTTGTGCTTTTGGATAGTATTTCTTTGAGATTTATTGGCACGCTGCTATCTTAAGCTGCTGCCCCAGATGAGCCCCTGAAGTGTCAAACAACATCCCAGAAGGCTGAGAGGATGTTTTGGACGGGACTATCTCTCCAAGAATTATGCATCCTGGTAGTGTAATTGACATCGACCGTACATGGTCAGATTTGACTTTCATTTTCGTGTGCAACCCTACCTGAGCTCTACGTTTCCTCAGTTAATAAGAACAATATAAGTTTCTGCGCCAGTATGATTAGAACCTGCAATGTCTCGATCAAAATTTTGACACGCTAACCGATTATGTCACGCAGACACTTAACATGTGGGTGAAAAGAATTCGTATTCTAACTTTAAAGCGCTAGCAAAAACACATAATGCACCCCCACTTCTTGTGCTCATGTGAAAACGAATCCGTTTTAGAGTTATCATCGCACCTGCGTTTGAGTACAACACTTATTTGAGTGCAATGGTTCATGGAATGTAATGACTATCTAACGAAATAATTATGGAGATCGTATACGTACGTACATGTGCACTCATAGTCACGGCTTGGTATGACAATTCTGTAAATCAAGTTATAAAATTGGCACGATCACCAACAATAATTCGACTCATTTTCACATCAGCGATGGTTAAGTTAAACTGCTATGGATTTTGATATAAGATATCTTCGATTCTTCTTTGAGAATCAGACACGCAGAACCAAATATTTCTTAGATTACTATTTCCTACAAGGCCACCAAACTTATGCCCATGCAGCTGCAGACAGACTCGTAATCAATAACAGCACTAGCTTCCTGCGAGAGGCGCCGCGAGAGGCTCACGGCGGACGTGACTTCGGACTTGTACGGAATATACTTGCGCTACAGTCGCGAGTGGAAAAATGGTAAAGTCATGGGGTATAGAAGACGCTGACATAGATCGGTAAGCCCGGTCTCAAACCCTTGCTTTCATACACACACACACACACACACACACACACACACACTATATATATATATATATATATATATATATATATATATATATATATACATATATAAAGGCTTGTGACTGACGTTCACTATGCCCAAGACCTACAACATTTTCCTTATTAAAGCAGTATTCCGTAAATGTGAAATTATATCTTTAAATTAAATATCTCCTTATGTTGGAAATTAGAATTTTTGAATTCAGTACGAACAAACTTGTTAACATTTTCTTTTTCGTGTAATTGTATTTTCTATTTGTATATGAATATATAACTTTCAGATCTTCGCATTAGCGAATCGAATAGGGAAGTCGAAAGGGTTCTTCTGGAGGCGGCTCTGAAGGCCATCGACGGGAGAAAGTTAGACATCAATAAGTAAGTGCTTCAATCTCAATTCCTTCTCCTGATTTTTTTTCTTGTACAAAAAAAAAAAAAAAAAAAAAATAAATAAATAAAAAAAATCAATTAAGATCCATCCTGTGTGTGCGTGCGCTAACGATCGCACAACGTCAACAGTAGTGGTATCCTTGATGAAATGTCCATATTCAAAACCAAGCAATTTGAGTGGAGAATTTTGTATATTCTAGTTAATTCCCATGAAAACACAATGCTAATCCAGTTTTGTCGAGTTTCATGAAAATCCACTCGTAATCAAACGATTAAATGTCGCATTGTATTATATATTTCATAACGACATACTGAAATATATCAGTGGGAGAAAAATTGTGGTGATACCACTATTGGAACTATGTTTTTTCATTAAGAAGCATATCTACCCTTATGTATGTTATTAAGAGCTGTATTTCCATATTTAGGCCCATTTCATTCTTCTTCGTATCCCCCCACTCTTTCTCTCCATCAGGATGAACAGATCTTGAAATGTGTCGAGACTGGTGGCCATCTAGTATATATGCAAGGCAAAAATAATGTATGTGTCCTATTGCACTGGTTTTTTAATTAGGATATGGAAGTATGTTTATTTTTTATATATTAAAAAAAAAAAATATTATATATAATCAAATAATATTTCTAGCGCTTCAAAGTACTGATCAAAACCGGCTCATTTAGATGCACAAATCAATTTAGGCAATGTGATTTGTTTTTATACCATGGGTTGAAAAAGTGCTACGATCGGCAATCAGAAACATGGACGGTCGGCCGACCGAAAACACACATAATTTTTTTTTTTTTTTTTTTTTTTTTTTTTTTAGCCTAATCAAGAAGAAGGCACTATCAAGAATGCCTCAAAATTAACCCAGAACAAACAATAATTAGGTTTCAAGTATTAACCTTTTATAATAAGTTTACAACATAAATCATGTAAATTTTCAGTGACTAAATTTTCATGACCTATTGTTATTCGATATTCTGTGTCACCCATTCACCCATACATTAGTGTATACCTCTTACTTTCAAGGACAAACAGTGAAACTTTTTTACTTAAAAAATATATATAATAAGAAGAAAATCTACGTTTTTTTTAGTAGATAGAATATAGTTCACTTGTGAAGTGGAAAGATTTTGTGTTGTCACTTCGCCACTTTTGATAATACAATGTTTCCACTTCATGAGTGAAATAAGTCCCTATATCTACTCAAAAAAGTAGGTATTCACAATGTTATTACTAGTATTATATACAACTGTCCCGTACAGTTAAAGTTATTTTATATTTTATTTCAAAATTTTTATTCATACAGATCTATGCATTCATATTAGCAGCTTGTACCTTATATCTAAGTATGTTTAGTTTACTTCTCTGTTAAGTATATTCTGATTTCATCTTACAACTGCTTCTCTGCCTGTCGTAGTCAATACGTTACAGGATTACATGGAGTGTGTTTTAGCGCTTGAGACCGAAAATATGATTCGGCCAAAAATAAACATTTAATTGTTTCGGTGACTGTTATCAGTGAAATGAAAATCTATAATTGAGCAAAGATATATATTCATCTAGATGGTTAGAGAGTGGACAGAGTCGAAATTAATAAAATTAGTATTGACCCTAACCTAGGCGCGGACGAATGTACGTACATATGGACACGCACACGGACGCCAAAGTGATCGATAAGCCCAGCTCCTGCCAAAGTGGACTCGATAAAAATGAAATTCGTATATAAGTACCGGTACAGTTAGATTTGTACAAAACTCACAATATATTGTTTCTCTTTGAGTGCTGTCTGTAATCCGATGAGAAGTTTTATAACTTTGTCAGATCTTTCCGTAAGCTTTACATTCCCCCAATTCCACTTTGCAAATAAGTATCAATAAGCCTTTTTTTTGAATCTAGATGTGAAATTTTTCCGAATCACTGAGTAAGAATTATTACAAACATTACAGAAACGCTACGTAGTAACCATATCTTTCACAATTTTATTTGCCCATCAATATGTCATTAAATTTCATCACTCAAAGGAGATATTAGCCCCCAATTTGCATAATTTGCAAATATAATACAATGAGTATGTGTAAATATTAATGTATTATTCATTATTAATATTTTCGTGTGAAGTATTTTCTAAATCCTCCATAAAAGTTGGAAATAATGTTAAGGATATTACTTCTCCTTCCCTTACACCAACATTTCAATACAAAATTAGAGAAATAACACATATTCTTAACACAGGACTTCAAATGGTTGGTTATACTTAGATATAATAATAGTGAACATTTGAGCACGAACTCCAGATCTATGTAACTTGTAAAAACAACAATATATATATAGTCAAAATATTTCGTAATTCTATAGATATACAATATATTTTCCTCATGTAGATATATGGTAATAGGAGTATGCAGAGCAGAGATTTCATTAACATTTGAATAATCATGTTCAATTGCAAACGGTTCGTCATAAATTATGTTATATTACTCAGCCCAGTGTAACATTCTATTTGTCAATATACTTGTAAACATTATTTACATTACGTATGACACCTTTCTAAAAAATCGGAATGACAACACTCTTGAAACACTCATTGGGACAGACTTCATACTTATATACTGTATCAAACAATGTGACTAATCTTTCAACGATCACATCACGTGTCACTTAAGTTTGTTTAAAACATTATATGGAGATTTGTAATCAAGAACATCAAGTGTCAGTTCAGTTATAAAAAAAACAACAACAACACGAAAACAGTCAAACAAACAAACAAACAGTTATGGTTGAAAACAATTTTCATTGATCAGAGCGCCAAAACACAACTCTGCATATGCATTACTATTTGGATAGTATAAATCATTTCAAAAAAAGATAGGGATAATTAAAATATATAATTATGGAAACAGGTTTACACGATAGTCTCACACAGTAAAATGCACTTTTTGTTTTGTGTGAATAAATAAATGCACGTGATCATGCTGGAAGAAAAGAAAACATATTTTTTGAATTAAAACTTTATTCACAGCTTCTTTTGGCCCTTGACACAGCGTCTTTTTACCCTTGAGACAAAGCATTTACTGTTTATACTGCATAAGCGGTTAATGGAGTAAGATGGCATATCCTTAATACGGGTCATGTGCAAGAAGAATCAACTTTGTTATGTGTAAGCTTGTCTGTATTAGGAGATGGACACAACCCACACGTACTGTGAGCATACTTTGACACAGTATATACAAACGACTAAGAATTCAGCAACATTGAAGGAAAGAAAGAAATCAAATTTATCTTGAGTAGTTCCACACACGTTTAACCAATCAGTATGGTATTAAAACTTTGCTACGCATTGCAGATTTTGGGAGGACAGGGCAAAACTGTAATACAATAAGATTCCAAGGGACTATATATGTGCGGAAAAAGTTTTATGGTCTCTATACACCTTTCCCTTAGGGTAGGAATTGGTTTTATGTAAAGGTGTTTGGAAATAATAGGTTGGCAAGGCATGGATACATTCTGCTTTGTTTCAGATTTTTTTTGTCATATAGTTTTTCGTTGTCACGTAATGCAATTTGTCTCATCGGATATTTATATATGTTATGAGAGAGAGAGAGAGAGAGAAAGAAAGAAATACATAACTCGAACGAGAGAGAAAAATCGATCTTCTGTTTCGTATGTATATCAATTGCATGCCTAGCACATCCATCTAGATAAACTTTAGCTTTCTATTTATATTTATAAATCAAGATAAATGTAAATTAAATACAGCTGAACTTTGAGGAGCGGAGACGCTGCTGGTCCATATTTTTGGTTCGTGTTTTAAGTATTTTTGAGATATACAAATCGCAGATATGAGAATGTATTACGGTGGGACTGAGCTAGTAATTCGAATATAGCCATGTATTGGCGAGTTTGATGTTTGAGTTAGTGAATGGTTTGTAAGCGAATGATTTTAGTTCAATGGCTTGTGATAATTCAAAACATAGTGTCGCACGACGTCTACCTATTTCAAAAGAAGGGAGAATATACATCATTCGTTTGCGTCTGTTCCGTGCGTCTCATAGCCTAGTATAAATAGTAAACTGAATCTATTGCAAAGTTGAAAATTACCACAGAGTTTTCATTTCCATAGTAATATCGATAACCAAAGTGTTAAAAACAATTCTTGCTAGATTCGCAACAACTCAAGAATTTCCATACAAACAACATTTAAGTAACGCTTAGCTACGTTTTGCCACGAAAGGATTGTTTTTATTGTTGCTGAACAGGTTTTAATATCTCACTAGGTAATTTAAACTCTATCAACAAATCTGAGCACATTAAATGGCTATGTACGCTCCACTTGGCGATGAATTTTATATTCTTGAATATCTCCTTTATAGCAGGCTGTTTCAATTAGAATGTTGCTATATTTCGCGTCCTACACATACACATTTCAAAGGAATAAATTTCATTCATTCATATTAAGGCCACCAATTTGTGACAGCAACAATAATCTTATTTTCTCATCACGGGTTTTCATCTCTGTGCTTGACAGTTATTACAAATTTCGTTACGAGTAATCAATTATAGCAAGATACTAAGACCACAAACCCTAATTGAGATCACGTGTTAAGGGTGGTTTTCTCATAGCGCGGCTCATATAATACAGACGGACGAACTTATCGCTCCTTCAACTGCAGATTAGGCGACTATTTAAAGCTTAACATTTTAAAAGAAATAAGCAGACACACAGCCATGGATGTCTTCTAGCAAAGTTTAAGGTTTGATTGAGTTTCTGGCTTTACGGTACAGCAACATTTTTAAGTTAGATCGTGCCGAAGCAAGTACAGTACAGTACCTTGCTCCGGGCTAAGCCTGTGGTGGGAATATGGAGCTCACGCTCTTCATGCGATAGGGAGAGCCACGTTAGCTCAGTTGGTAGAGAGTCTGCCTCGTAATCCCAGGTTAGCGGGTTCGATACCCCCCAAGGCTAGTCTGGGTCTGTTGTCTCGGCGTGTCCTTGGGAACTGCAGTTAGCTCCCATTACATCTGCAAGGTAAAGCAAATAATGTGCTGAAAGTGCCGTTTGAACCAACAAAACACAAATAAACTACAAGCTGATATACTAAGATAGATTTCTGGTACTTAATCTTATTACGAATAGCGAACCAGGTCAATTGTCAGATGCAATATGACCATGGTGATAACTGCAAATGGCAACGGTGACGACGACGGCGACGATGATCAAAACGACGATTATTATTATTATTATTATTATTATTATTATTATTATTATTATCAATACGTGAAAAGCAACAGAGTGGAAAATTTGTTTGAATAAGCGACACTACGTATATTGTTTGTTTGTTTTTGTGGGATTAACGCCATTTTCAGCACATGATAGGCTATAGATGTTGGTCAACATATTTTGTAGAGGAAGAACCCGGGAAAACCATGAGAAGAACCTCCGACTCGGGGTAAACTACTGGCAAACTTTCTCATATACCCGCGCTTTCCGAACAGACTCGAACAGAGGTGAGATATCAGTGCGATCTGTAAAGGCGAGCGCCTTAGACCACTCGGCAGAACGTACAGAAAATTGTTGTATTTAATGTTTTGGGGGAGATATAAAAAAAATCCATATACATTTAAACTTTTATTAACTTTAGAACTACGAAACATTTGAGGTGAATTCTCTAGAGAAAAACCCGTCTTAATTGAAACATCTTAGTTCAAACGTTTGAAAATCTAGCATATATACCGTGTGTTCTTCATCGCCATATTAGTATATGAAAACGTTTAAGGGAAATAATTTTCATAAAATAAAAAATGTAACCACACTAAACCTCTAGTTATGTTTACTTTAATTCAGTTATGCCTTTTATCTCCAACCAGGACTTAAAGTTTGTGAAGACTCCCAAACCGATTGAAAGTAGAAAGAGAATGCCGTAATCGCTGGAACTATCACTTGAAAACAGATACATCATGCTTTATCTGCTACGAAAATACATTCCACTTTAGTCTAACATTCTGAATTATTCTTAGAAATTATTGATGAGAGTTTCGAATAATTATCGTCACTTCTAACTGCATGAAAATCATGTTAACTTAAACAAGTCTCCATTTAAACTTGAATACATGCTCCTGTATACTTTTAATCATAACAGCAACATCCTTATCATCACCACTACCACCAATAACAGGATCAGTAGTACAAAAGGCGTAACTCCTCGTTCACTTAAAATTTACCCCTTAAATTCTGATCTTTACCCACTAACTTCTGACCTTCTATCTAGACCACTGGTCCTCAGAAGTTTAGCAAAAAACCTAGGCATCTGGCCCCTTGGATACATATATTGCTCACTACTTTGTGCCAACTAGGCATCAGGACTTTAAATCTTTTACGAGAAACAAACTGGCTTAGTGAGCGTCAGATTTTTATGAGTAAAATCTGGCTCAGTGATCGACATAATGTTTATAACGACAAAACCTCAATAACATTCAAAATAGTTGTTATAATAACAGGGCCAAAAACACCAGACACACTGGATAAAATGTCTACCCCCGAATTTTTTTAATTTAAAAATCACTAGGCAGTCAATACAAATTAAATATGCAGTGCAAAGGGTCCACCCCAGCACCGAAAGCCTCTCCTTGTGGATTGTAAATAGGAACAAAACCAATTATGACCCGCAGAAAGAGGCCATATCTATTTTCCAGATATTTTTTATACTCTTGGGTACAGAAAGTGTTTGCAACTTTTTTTAATACACGATATTCTGTGTCATGTTTTATGATACATTAGCCGTATTATTTATTTTATTTTACTTTTGCATACATTTAGTGTCATATTTCGACTCACTAATTCAGTATTTGCTTTCTTATTTTTATTTGGAGCATTTTTATTTCTGCCAGATGTCGGTATAGAGAGCTACCCAAGTTATATACGAAAAATATTTTAGGCTTACATCTGGGTTCAATCCCTAATCCTTTGTTTCACAAGTGAGACGTTTACTGTGATTGTTCCATCTCCCTCAATTATGAATACAATAATTTAAAGTCTATATAAGGACTGAATACAGGTCCAGGCTTTAATGCATAACTTTTTTAATTAATAATATCTACAGCGAAGCAGTCCTGACGTCCTGTACAATCATACAATATCTATGTTTATAGCAAATTATTACACTAATGTACGTTTTACTTCATTATCGAGAGAAAGATCTATGTAGAGTTAAGCCCCCCCCCCCCACACCCACCCAAGTACAGGCCAAGCGATGAAGGTTTTGTCTCAAGTTAATTCCTATAGTGAAGCAGTCCTGATGTCCCATTCTGTGCTATATTTTATAAGATATTCTAAGGCTCATACATATATCCACACACCATACTATAATGTACTTAGATATACTATACATGCAGTTACATGTACTACCATACACCTAATGAAGAAATTCCAAGGTCAATGTTACCTATGACAGATTCTTGTAAACAGATCAACGTCAGTGCAACAGGTATAATTATCTAACATACAGGCTGATCTATTAAACCGCATGGTCCATCGATAAATCAACGCAGATTTTAAATTAAATCAGACCAATCAGGACATTAACGATCTTTCTAATTAACAAGAAATTTTTAATATCAACAAGGTAATAAGACCTATATAATCAAATGACTCAAGAACATTTTTTCAGGGGTTTATACTACGACCCTAAGGGTCACATTGCCTTTATGGATATTAACCAATTGTGGAGGCCAATTAAACTTGACAAGAATAAGGCAGCAAAGCAATGTTTAAGTCTGATAAAATATTCTGAATTTAAAGAATGGCTGATTAAAGGTCTACTTACACATTACACAAGAGATAACCCGTATACACCACAACAATATAAACTTCATAAATATAAACACTGGCATAATAAATGTGCAATAAAAATACAGACAATAAAAATAAAAAAAATTAAAAAAAACATCTGAAAATGAATTTAATATACCCATATATCCATCAATGTCTGTGAACCAGTAGAAATACTTATAAGGCCAGTTGGAATAATGAAAAGTGAAAGAGACAGATCTTTTAATCATATTTGATAAAACAAAGATAATTCTCATTATTGCGGAATACAGGATTTATCATATTAGTTTCATCTAACGAAAACATATAAGGAAGAAACAAAAATTTGTAAGAAGTGCTTTAGTTTTGTTTTTATTCTGAATTAAAATTACAAGAACACAAAAATGATGCAACGAGACGTCTAACACAGTCGACATAATGCCAAAAGAAGTTTCCATCGTTAAATGTAAAAACTACCAAAATTAACTCCAAGTTGCTTTTATTCTTTATTGTCATTTTGAAAGTCTCAATGATACAATAAGTAATGAAGCTGTCAATACTATAAATGAGGCTCCAAGAAGTCAGGAGTCAAATACATCATGGATAATGAAACTAGCAAAACAGTTACAAGCAGGATTTTGCCTTGATCTTAATCAACTCACAAGGAGTATAAAAAATAATTAACAGAGGAGAAGACTGAATATTTAAATCGTATAAATATTTAAGATCTATTGCAAAAACTTTTTTTAAAAACTAGGACAAAATAACGCTGTTCAAATGATATTCAGTAATACAGATACCCCCCCCCCAAAAAAAAAACAAAACAAAAAAAAAAAAAACAAACAAAAAAACAAACCAACATTACAATTCCACCAATATATGCCATATCTGTGAAAAGGATATAGGACTATACTTCACAACTACCAATAGATCATGATCACTTAACTGGAAAATACAGCAGTCATGCACATTTAAATTCCGATTTAAATTATAAATATGTAAAATATATTCCACTATTTATTCTCAGTTTCTTTGGACAAGAGTCTCATTTGATTATTAAGGCATTAGTAAAAAAAACCATCCACATCAAGAAGTATTAATGATACCAAAAAATGATGGAGAATTATTTTGCCTGTAGTCAATACAATTGTGAAAAAGGAAAAAAGCACTGATAGATAATTATGTTTTCCGGTCAATTACTTGAGCAACGTGCTAAAACAATCCATACAAATCCATGGATTCATCTGAAGTATTTGATGAAACTGAGGTACCACCAATTAAGAAATTTAACTTCAAACTCACCGGATCAGGAATTTGTACAGTGGATTACCAATATGTAAAAGATGTTATGAAACATTTCAAATTAAATTCTCTTCGCAATCTTCACTACAACTATGTAAAGAAAGATACTTTAATGTCATGTCATATTTGTAAAGAATT
This sequence comes from Margaritifera margaritifera, assembly GCA_029931535.1. NCBI lineage: Eukaryota > Metazoa > Mollusca > Bivalvia > Unionida > Margaritiferidae > Margaritifera > Margaritifera margaritifera. The sequence goes on from JAQPZY010001469.1 coordinate 2,969,561, forward strand.
AAAGTCTATCTATATGAATAATTATATACTATACCTAGCACATTATATTCGCGCACCTGGAATACCTCATGTTGCTAGTTTGAAAATAAGTAAGGTCCCTTTTGAAAATGTGGATTATTTGGTTTACCATTCTGGTTTACGAGCCGCAAATTTGTGACTTTTTGTGGTTACTTAACTTTTTGTATGCAAATTAGCATACTGGCTAACAAGCCAGAATGTTAGTCAGAAGGTTTGTGGCAATCTTTCTGGCTACTTATATATAAATAGCCATAGAGTTTGCCAGAAAGTGTTATGGCACTCTTTCTGGTTATTGATTAGCCAAAATGTTTGCCAGAAACTGGTAATGCAAGCTTTCTGGCTATTGATTAACCACAGAGTTCAACATTGGTGGCAAGTATTCTGGCAATGTTAGCCAGATCCCTATCAAAATGCAACTTAAGGCAGCTAATATGTGAATCAATATAAAATAACACAAACTGCTCAAGTTTAAATTTCAATTTATTTTGTTCTGTGTTTCAGCTTAGTACAGCGATTTAATGTTGCAACCTTCTGGTTTATGGCAGTAGTTAAATCTGATGCGTTCATTCACAGTCTGTTGAAAGCAAGAACTAAAAATAAATGAATCAAACTGAGGAAGAAACAAAGCCATCTTTAAATTCTATACACAACTCACATAATGTAAAAGTGGCTCCAAAGTATTTGATGTAACGATAAGAGCTTGAGAACGTATTCAAAATTATTAGGAGGAAATATTTATATATATATATATATATACATACATACATACCACTATAATCTCTATGCTGTTTGATGAGTAAATATATCTAATTGTGCATGCATTCCATTAAATTAAATAGAAACAATACTTGTATGTACTAATCTATCATATCATAATGTATAGTCAATCATAAACTGACAAGAAAGAGAACTAGATCAACTTAAGTGACTCTTCACACAGGTCTTCTATACATATTGTTACATAATTAGATACTGCATCATTTTCGAACTCTGTTGTACCCAAATATAACCTCCATGACCACTCAACCTTGACCCAGGGGTGAAAACCCACAATTTATTACAGTTATATTGTACATTTTCCGCACCTCAGTGCAAATACATGCATTCATTTAGAGAGTTTTATTTTTGGAAAATACCAGTATAATTTAAATTTCGGTACATTTGACTTTTTAACTGATCTCAGGGGCACAAGTGGGTGGTTATCTTAATTTTCACTTTGTCATTTACATCCCAAATTTTGAAGGGATGATCATATGTGGTATGATGTTTTTGCAAAGATGAGTATTGATGACATCCCTGTGGAGTGGGGAAGAAAGAAGAAAGGGTTGATTAAGGGTCCAAGTTTCAAAAGTATAAACTGGTTCTGTACCACGAACTCAGTCTACGTAAGTAGATGAAAACTAAGATTTCAGATCCTTTATGCTGTTCTTGTGATGAGATGGGAGGGATGTATTTTGCATGACAAAATAATAAAAAAACGTGGACATTTGTAATGGCTTCCATTTCTACTTTGCATTATTTTTTTTTCTTTTAAGTTATACCAACATTATTTCTGATTAGGTTGCGAGAGATACAAAATTTTAACCTTTCCTCGATAGTTGCGTTCAATTAAAAATGAAAAAAAAAGGTTCTAATTTGTTTCCATTTAAAAGCATTTTTCCTCATATTACATTTAATATTAAAAAGAAAGAAAAAAAAATGTAAATTACAATTAAGGCTGGTATGTCCTATTATCATGTTATTATTTAGAAAAATACCCAAAAGGATGTCTGCTAACATTATCTGAAACCTCACTTGATAATGGAAAATTTCATAACTGCATACAATCGAATGTGTTCTTGATGTGGGGAGAGATAGCCTCTGTATCAGTTTGTTTGAATGATGTTAGCTTTTCTTGGAAATGCTCAAAAATTGAGGTAATAGGAGGTTGTAGTACATACAAAAAGTATATTGTGAACATTTGGAATACAAGAAATGTACAAGTATAATTACTCTTAAGAGCTTTCATAATGCATTGTGTGTGCATGGAGATTGCAGTCTTCTTGTGCATTTGTTCTGGCTCATAGAAACCATCCATAAGTTTTTTTTCGCAGTGAAGAATGACCCCTTTCTGGTACATTTACACTGTGGCTGCAAGCCACGCCTTTGGCACAATTATGGCAGAACTTGAATCGAGCTTCTCAGAATCATACAGAGTATTCTTCTCCTCCTTTGGCAATCTCTGGATGAGAAATACTAGCAACATTAGGGCTAATATCGTGCATGATCGCTCTTATATTTAACTTTCATTATTTTTAATATAATGATTGTATTGTTACTGGTCTATATATATATACATGGTAGAGTCTAGCAAAAAAATACATTACTAAGTTAAAGGTTTAAATAAATTTTTGCATAAGATTTTCAATCTTCTGTTCTTTAAATGCACAAGAAGAATACATGCACATGATCTAAATGAAAAACATTATCTACATCTGAAAAAATTATTGACAACAACAGCCCATTCTTAAAATGTAATTCCTATCTAATTCTCATGCTGATTTGGTCTCAAAATAATACAGTGAGCATAATTTAAAGTACACTAACATCTACATCAAAATATACTCTATTTATTCAACAAACAAACAAAAAACAAAATGACAGCAACATTTCAATTTTATAAAGCATAATGAAACGAAACTATCCACTGGATTCTGAAGATTGATCTTCATTTCATTTGCATTTCTCCCGTAACCTTTGCTGGTCGTAGGGGCGCCACTGATGACTTTGCGACAATCTCTCTCGATTTCGCCCTGTTCTCCACTGCTCTTTGGGACTTTGCAAAGTCGATGCCTGTCCACTCTTTGATATTGATTTCCCATCTCTTCTTCTGTCTGCCTCGTTTTTTCTTTCCTCTCATTGTGCCCTGCATGATTGTCTTTGAAAGGCCAGTTGAGCGTGAGACGTGACCATACCATCTTAGTTTGCGTTTCTTTACAGTGGTGAGCAGATCTTCATAAGGTCCAATTGCGCCTTGGATGTTAGTGCGCACCTCCGCATTAGAGACGTGGTCTAAGTATGAGATTTTCAGGATCCTTCGATAACATCTCATCTCTAAGGCATGGATTCTTCTCTCTATTTCTGCTGTTAGGGTCCATGTATCACATTCATATTGGAATACGGACATGACGAGGGAGCACATAAGCTTGATCTTGGACCCAAGCGTGATGTTGCTGTATTTCCATATAGGCTTCAGACTAGCCAGAGCAGCTGTTGTCTGCGCAATCCTGGAAAGAACCTCAGGTTTTGAACCTTCATTAGAGGCGATAGCACCTAGGTACTTGAAGCTTGTTACTGTGCCCAGCTTCTGTCCATTCACTCTTATTTCCTTTTGGATGCCACTCGGGTTGTTTGTTATTAGGTTTGTCTTTTCAGCATTGATCTCCATCCCATATCTTAGTGATGCTTGATTTAGACGGTTCACTGTGGTTTCGATTTCTTCTTCATCTCCTGCTAAGCCATCGATATCATCAGCGAAGCGCAGGATGGTGATTGTTCTGCCTCCAACACTGGCACTGCCCTCATGGTCTTCCAAGGCGTCGGACATGATCCGTTCCAGGGAGATGTTGAAGAGAGTGGGTGAAGGAAGGCTCCCCCGTCTGACTCCGACTGTGGTTCTGAACCAGTTTCCTATGTTGCCATTGACGAGAACTGTACTAGTCGCCTTACAGGGTTTCGAATGTGCGGATTAGTTTTGCCTTTATGTTGTATATCCGCATGGTGGCCCACAAGGCTGAATGCCATACCTTGTCGAAAGCTTTCTTGAAGTCAACGAAGACATGATAGAGGTTCTGTTGATGCTGGAGATATTTTTCACAGATGATTCTGAGATTGAAGATATGTTCTGCAGTGCTACGTCCTGCTATGAAACAAGCCTGTTCTTCCGCAATGATGTGCTCTGCTTGGGGTTTCAGGCTATTGAGGATGATCTTAAGCGTAACCTTGCTTGGGTGACTGATGAGACTGATTGTTCGGTAGTTCTGGCACAGTTTTAGATTGCCTTGTTTATAAACATTCACGATCAGAGACTGGGTCCATGGGGTGTGCCATTCTCCTGTTTCCAGATTTGGTTGCAGATTGTTGTGAGGACATATATCATGAATGTTTCTCCAGGATTAACAAGTTCTGCTGGTATATTGTCTACCCCAGCTGACTTCCCCTTCTTTAGCGCCTTTACTGCAGCCTCTACTTCGTCCCTGAGGATCGGGTGGTCAACCTCTGTTGTGGTCAGTGGTACGTGTAGTCCAGTTTGGTCTCCAGAAGTCTCCTGGTTGTAAAGTTCCGAACAGTATTCCGTCCATTTGTTAAGAATGTCTTGGTTTTCTGTCAGACTCGTACCAGCCTTGTCCTGAATCGTATTAGATCTCCCCTGTTTCTCGGTTGTCAGGTCTTTCACCAACTGGTATGCCCTTTTGGTGTCGTTCTGGTTCAGGCTTTTCTCGACTTCCTTGCATTGGTCCTCTAACTAGCTTTCTTTTGCTTTCTTTATGCTCTTCTTAATCCTGTTGTTAATCTCATTGTATTTTTATTCTACTTCATGGTCTCCTCGCTTACTCTTCAGTTTTCTCCTCACATCGCAGATGTCGAGGATATCTGCTGTGACCCAAAGCTTCTTTACTCTACGACGCTTGCCAAGGATCTCTCCAGCTGTGTGGGGAGATCTCCCTTGTTGAAGGTGATGATCAAGGAGTCTAGGTTTATTTCTTCATGTCCCAGAATTGTGAGTGGCTTCAAATTGTCCGCCTATTGATGCTTCAAATGCTTGTGCCACGCTTGGATCTTTAAGTTTTTCAAGGTCGAACCTGATCCTAACTTGTCTTGGCTTATTGGTCTTCCTCAGACGAAGTTTGATAGTCATCATCAGCAAGTCATGGTCGCTTCCTATGTCCGCTTCTAGCAATGTTTACGCTAGACCGGAAGCGCTTTCTCACCAAGATGTAGTCAATCTGGTTGTGATGTTTTCCGTCTGGGCTGTGCCAAGTCCATCTTCTGGATAGTTTGTGGGGGGCCAAGGGTTCTCGTAAGCACTAGTTTTTGTATGTGGCGAAGTCCAGGAGCTTGAGTCCTCTCTCATTGGTCTGCTTATTACAGTATGGACCACAGGCTTCTCTCTGGCTTCCACTGTCGTCAAAGTGGCGACAGTCACTGTCGCCGGTTTGTATGACACCATGTTAAATGATGTCGCCGTTCCCCTATACAGCCTGTGTAATTTGGTTTTTAGTACTGATTGTCATGGGGAGTGTAGACAGTATGCATAAGTAGGTGCTATATGGACAATTCTAAGCCCCCATAGTAGTACTATATGGAAAATTATGTTGTATTTTATTGTTTTAACCTCTCCCAAGCTGTCTGGCGTCTGCGTTCGCGGAGAGGATCAACTACCAAACCGTGGTAGGCTAACGAGACAGCAAAATACTAAAAGGGGATAATCAGAGAGCCCAAAACAAGAACATATAATATATATATCTTTATTTATATCTCTATATAACAAATATATCTTTATTTATATATATCTATATAACAAATATATGTTAAAGTGTGAAAAGCCCAAAATAATAGTATGTCGGACTGATTTTTTGAGCTTCGGAGTGTATGTCGGACTGATTTTTCCGGCTTCGGATTTTGTTTCTCAAGCTCTACGTCTATATGAATATATTGTGAAAAGCCCATAATATAAAATTGCTCGCAACGAATGATGAAAATATACGATATTATTATACATAATATAAAATTGCACGCAACGAATGATGAAAATATACGATATTATAGAGGGTCGGAATGATTTTTTGAGCTTCGGATTTTGTTTCTCAAGCTCTACGTCTATATGAATATTGTGAAAAGCCCATAATATAAAATTGCTCGCAACGAATGAAGAAAATATACGATATTTTATATTTCTTCTGCTTCGGAATTTTGTTCCTCAAGCTCGGCGTCGGACGTTTTGAAGATTTCAATGACAGAAGACTTGAAATGCGAACCTGAGATACGTGTCCGATGTAACTCTCTCTAATGTACCGAGATAACTCTCTCGAACGATGCCTGTGGTACTGCCTGTGGTAACCCTACGTAGCAACTGGCCACAAGATAGGAATCCATTGGCGTTCTATTGGCTTGCCCGGATGCTCTCTTGAACGATGTCCATAACATAGCAACTGTCATTGACGTTATGAAGTTTATATAGTCTTTTTTGGGACATTCTTTTTCTCGTTAGGCAACGAAAGCTTGCCCGGATGCTCTCTTGAACGATGAAGTTTATATATTCTTTTTTTGGACATTCTTTTTCTCGTTAGGCAACGAAAGTTTACCTTGTATTCTCTCTAATGTACCGAGATAACTCTCTCGAACGATGCCTGTGGTACTGCCTGTGGTAACCCTACATAACAACTGGCCACAACATAGGAATCCATTGGCGTTCTATTGGCTTGCCCGGATGCTCTCTTGAACGATGAAGTTTATATATTCTTTTTTGGGACATGTTTTTTCTCGTTAGGCAACGAAAGTTTACCTTGTATTCTACGCATTTTCCGATTTGATAAGAAATTCAAGTCATAGCTATAATATAATGCACACACACACACACACGTTTTAAATTGCAATCTTAACTGGGGGGGTCCTCCTCCACATACAGCCAGCCTCATCGTGGCGTGGAGGTGAACACCCATTATGATGGGTGGCCAATGGCTGTGAAATATATATATCAGAGGAGAACTGGTGAGGAGTGGACTTAGAATATTTTTCTAAAAAGCAAATTGAGAACTGTAGAAACTGGTGAGTGAAGAAACTGGTGAATCCAGAAACTGGTGAGTGTTGGACTTAGAAAATTTTTGGAGAAAATTCAATAGAAACTGGTGAGAGCAGAAACTGGTGAGGGAAGAAACTGGTGAATCAAGAAACTGGTGAGAGCAGAAACTGGTGAATCCAGAAACTGGTGAGTGTTGGACTTAGAAAATTTTTGGAGAAAATTCAATAGAAACTGGTGAATCTAGAAACTGGTGAGAGCAGAAACTGGTGAATCAAGAAACTGGTGAGAGCAGAAACTGGTGAATCCAGAAACTGGTGAGTGTTGGACTTAGAAAATTTTTGGAGAAAATTCAATAGAAACTGGTGAATCTAGAAACTGGTGAGAGCAGAAACTGGTGAATCCAGAAACTGGTGAGTGTTGGACTTAGAAAATATTTGGAGAAAATTCAATAGAAACTGGTGAGTGTTGGACTTTGAAAATATTGGGAGAAAAAAATCGAGAACTGGGTTTATTAGTAAACTCGAAAACATGGCACATGCTGGACTTGGAAAAATGTCACTCTAACGGTGAAAAATATAACCTCGAAAACAAGTTACAGTGTGGACTTAGAACAATTTCTTGCTGCCGTGCAAGTGAAAACCTGGTGAGGTGTGGACTTTGACAATTTTCAAGCGAGTCAATGATAGATAGATAATAGTACTATTATATTACATTATTATTATGTTAACAGTCCGACTTAGAAAATTTTCCAAAATAAAACTCCTATCAAATTTTCAAGCGATTTAATGATAGTTAGCTAATATAACTATTATGATATTATTATAGCCGTCCGACTTAGAAATTTTCAAAGTCCAAAACCAGCACGGTTATAATAATAATAATAATATTAATAATAATAATAATAATAATATAATAGTAATATTAATTACCTATCATTGAATCGCTTGAAAATTGTATAAGTCCAAAACCTGCACGGCTATAATAATAATAATAATAATAATAATAATAATAATAATAATAATAATAATATAATAGTAATATTAGCTATCTATCATTGAATCGCTTGAAAATTTTATAAGTCCAAAACCTGCACGGCTATAATAATAATAATAATAATAATAATAATAATAATAATAATAATATAATAGTAATATTAGCTATCTATCATTGAATCGCTTGAAAATTTTATAAGTCCAAAACCTGCACGGCTCTAATAATATCATAGTAATATTACCAACCTATCATTGAATCGCTTGAAATTGTCTAAGTCCAAATCTAATGGTATGTTACCTCCCCTTGTCAAGTACCTACCTTGCTGTGACATTTGGAGAATACGGGTAGTAACCCTAATCTTAAATGGTACCTGGTAGAAGTAATGATTATGTTACGTCCCCTTGAACAGGTAAAACCCTCATAATTACAGGTAGAACTTCCGACATGTGGTATAATCCCATCAGAGTACAAATTACTAATATTTTTATTTTCCATTTTTACTAAAAGTTAAACATGCATGTCGCTTTAATACTATTTAAAACATATAAATCGATATTTGAATCTCAAACATCCGATAAACTTTAAGATTTATGTGACTTATTATTTCATATGAAATACTATCTGTATAAAGCTTCATAGCTACCCGGTTTTGTACTTAGAAAATTTTCAAGCGATTTAATGATAGCTATCGAATATTCCTATATATATTATAAATGTATGTATGTCTGTTTCTATCTCTCTTCTGGAGATACATTGTCATTCATTCATTCGCTCCTTTCAACAGTGCACGGCTTGGCTATATGACACTCCGAGCTTATTCGGGTATTTTTTAATATAAAGAAATAATCACATAAATCGTAAACTTTATCCGATTTTTGTAAATAAAATATCCATGTGTATGCTTTACATAGTATTAAAGAGGTCTGCAACAAGAACTTTTACTAAAATTGGAAAATAAAAAAGATAGTAATTTGCACTGTGTGGGGATTATACCCCATGTCGCAAGTTCTACCTGTAATTATAACGGGTTTTACCTATTTAGTACTGCCCTGCTTTGCTATTTAGCCTGAAGCATATACTACCTGAACACAGGAAATCCATATATTACTGGAGTTCTTTGTATCGTATTTCTTTACATGGGTTAGGGTTAGACCATGTATATATGTTACACTATAGAGACCTTTCATAAATTGACAAATTCCCATTATTTATATATATAAATATATACAATTAGAATATTGTCTCAGTAGGACGGCTATAATAATAATAATATAATATTAATAATAGCTGGCTATCATTCAATCGCTTGAAAATTTTCTAAGTACAAAACCAGCATGGCTATAATAATAATAATAATAATAATAATAATATCATGTTAATATTACCTAGGTATTATGAAATGTCTGGATATCGGTTATAATAACAGGTATAAAACCCGCAATCGGTAAGATTCATCTACTACCCGACTCTGTGAAAATACAGGTAAAACTCTAACCACAGACAGAGAGAGAGAGACAGACAGACAGACTTAGAAAATGTTCAAGCGATTCAATAATAGCTAGGTAATATTACTGTAATATTATTATTATAGCCGTGCTGGGTTTTGACTTGACAATTTTCAAGCGAGTCCATACTAGGTATTTAATATTGCTATTAAATTATTATTAGGAACGAGCTTGACACAATCTCGGCAATGTCCGTAACCCTATATACTTAATCCCAACCTACCCACGGGGATATCTCTAAATTTGGCGTAAATTAACAATAATTAACTCCTTATATAGTTGATAAGAAGTATGCGCTATTAACTTTTACTAAAAATGTAAAATAAAGGAGTTTGTAATTTGCACTGATAACGGGTTTCACCTAATGCCTATATATTTTGTCAATATTTTCACTACATATGTATATACATTTAATTCCAACACACCCACGTGTATGACTTTCAATTGCTCATATATTAATATCAACTAATACTTGGTATCTATTTAAATACGCTTGTGGGAAATATGTGACTTATACCATATTACTATAATGGTCATTAGGGAGCGGGCTTCATACAATGTCGGAAATGTCGACTTTTCACGACATTTCCGACATTCATATAGCCGAGCCATTCTTTCACTGCTTTTTTGACAATATTGTCACTAAATGTATTTAGATTTAATATCGAAACCCACCCTCGGGAAGGTCTTTACATTGCGCGTATAATGACACCAACTAACACATCGTATCTATATAAATACTCCTATGATGACCATCTGACTAAGCCCGACAGCGGGCTTCACATCTATGACCAAAATCGCCACTGTATTTTTTTTCAATATTTTCACTAAATATGTATATATATTTAATACCAACACATATACGTGTAGGTTTCTAAATTGCGCGTATAATAATACCTACTAACACAGGCTATCTATTAAAATACTTCGAGGCGACCTATATGACTAAAACCGACATTTGACTTTTTAAAGCCCACACAATTCGCGCCTGTATTTTTTGTCAATAATTTCAATAACTATATATATATTTTTAATTCCATCACACGGTTGTGTAGGTCTCTCAATGGCGCGTATAATAATGCCTACTAACAACTGGTTGCTGTTCAAATACGTCTAATGCACCTATCTGACTAATCCCGACATTCAGTTTCAAAAAGCCGACTAAAATCATGCCTATATATTTTGTCAATATTTTCACTACATATGTATATACATTTAATTCCAACACACCCACGTGTATGACTTTCAATTGCTCATATATTAATATCAACTAATACTTGGTATCTATTTAAATACGCTTGTGGGATATATGTGACTTATACCATATTACTATAATGGTCATTAGGGAGCGGGCTTCATACAATGTCGGAAATGTCGACTTTTCACGACATTTCCGACATTCATATAGCCGAGCCATTCTTTCACTGCTTTTTTGACAATATTGTCACTAAATGTATTTAGATTTAATATCGAAACCCACCCACGGGAAGGTCTTTAGATTGCGCATATAATGACACCAACTAACACATCGTATCTATATAAATACTACTATGAGGACTATCTGACTAAGCCCGACAGCGGGCTTCACATCTATGACCAAAATCGCCACTGTATTTTTTTTCAATATTTTCTCTCAATATGTATATATTTTTGAATCCAACACACCCTGGTGTGGGTGTCTCAATTGCGCGTATAATAATACCAACTAGCACATCGTATCTATTTAAATACTATTTTGTTTAAGTCAAAAATCAGCACGGTTATAACACAAAATATCCGAGTTATATTACCTAGATATCATTGACACGCTTGAAAATTTTCAAAGTCCCAAATCAGCACGGCTATACTAGTAACATTAGATATCTATCATGTCATCGCTTGAAAATATTCTAAGACAAAAACCTCCACGGCTATGATATTATTGAAATGGTAATATTACCTACATATCTTTCAATCGCTTGAAAATTTTCTAAGTACAAAACCAGCACGGCTATAATAATAATAATAATAATAATAATAATAATAATAATAATAATAATATCATGTTAATATTACCTAGGTATTATGAAATGTCTGGATATCGGTTATAATAACAGGTATAAAACCCGCAATCTGTAAGATTCATCTACTACCCGACTCTGTGAAAATACTGGTAAAACTCTAACCACAGACAGAGAGAGAGACAGACTTAGAAAATGTCCAAGCGATTCAATAATAGCTAGGTAATATTACTGTAATATTATTATTATAGCCGTGCTGGGTTTTGACTTGACAATTTTCAAGCGAGTCCATACTAGGTATTTAATATTGCTATTAAATTATTATTAGGAACGAGCTTGACACAATCTCGGCAATGTCCGTAACCCTATATACTTAATCCCAACATCCATACGGGGATATCTCTAAATTTGGCGTAAATTAACAATAATTAACTCCTTATATAGTTGATAAGAAGTATGCGCTATTAACTTTTACTAAAAATGTAAAATAAAAGAGTTTGTAATTTGCACTGATAACGGGTTTCACCTAATGCACGGCTTGGCTATATGACACGCCGAGCTTATTCGGGTAGTTTTTAATATAAAGAAATAATCACAGAAATCGTAAACTTTATCCGATTTTTGTAAATAAAATATCCATGTGTATGCTTTACATAGTATTAAAGAGGTCTGCAACAAGAACTTTTACTAAAATTGGAAAATAAAAAAGATAGTAATTTGCACTGTGTGGGGATTATACCCCATGTCGCAAGTTCTACCTGTAATTATAACGGGTTTTACCTATTTAGTACTGCCCTGCTTTGCTATTTAGCCTGAAGCATATACTACCTGAACACAGGACATCCATATATTACTGGAGATCTTTGTATCGTATTTCTTTACATGGGTTAGGGTTAGACCATGTATATATGTTACACTATAGAGACCTTTCATAAATTGACAAATTCCCATTATTTATATATATAAATATATACAATTAGAATATTGTCTCAGTAGGACGGCTATAATAATAATATAATATTAATAATAGAGAGCTATCATTCAATCGCTTGAAAATTTTCTAAGTACAAAACCAGCACGGCTATAATAATAATAATAATAATAATATCATGTTAATATTACCTAGGTATTATGAAATGTCTGGATATCGGTTATAATAACAGGTATAAAACCCGCAATCGGTAAGATTCATCTACTACCCGACTCTGTGAAAATACAGGTAAAACTCTAACCACAGACAGAGAGAGAGACAGACAGACAGACTTAGAAAATGTTCAAGCGATTCAATAATAGCTAGGTAATATTACTGTAATATTATTATTATAGCCGTGCTGGGTTTTGACTTGACAATTTTCAAGCGAGTCCATACTAGGTATTTAATATTGCTATTAAATTATTATTAGGAACGAGCTTGACACAATCTCGGCAATGTCCGTAACCCTATATACTTAATCCCAACCTACCCACGGGGATATCTCTAAATTTGGCGTAAATTAACAATAATTAACTCCTTATATAGTTGATAAGAAGTATGCGCTATTAACTTTTACTAAAAATGTAAAATAAAAGAGTTTGTACTTAGCACTGATAACGGGTTTCACCTAATGCACGGCTTGGCTATATGACACGCCGAGCTTATTCGG